>CM042089.1:22535518-23051439 GCA_023512835.1 Taxillus chinensis
AGCGTATGTGCGTAAGACGTGTTGTGCTTCGGCGAGAGAGCGACAACCCTTCAATAACATTGTCGTGGTTGTCGCATCGAATAACCTCAAACTTCTCCCGTGTCTCGTCGCATTATATTGCAGCCATTGGACACGAGCATTTAGCTCATCTATAGCAAAGCATAGCTTTGTAACTTCAAGTCGTATTGCTGCCGATCTTCATCGCGTACATTATTCTCGGATTTTGAGAGAAGAACTTGACTGCCATAACTCTTATTATTATTCTTCTTACTCATACTTTCTTATAAATAAAATCTCATGCTCATACCTATTTATGGAAGTCCAAACGGATACTATTCATAACGGACGGATACTATTCATAACGGCTACTTATCACATGCTATTTGAATGACTATATTGGGTGCTTATTTTTATCGTGATAATATCTAAAATATCCTTTCTAACTATTGTTAACAATAACATTATTATTATTTTATTATTATTACTCTTTAAGTAAGAACTTAAATAGCTAAAAATTTTGCGGGTCTTACAGCACCATAGGTGCATCACGGTGAGAACCCAACAAGTCATGGAACCCAAGTCCCAAATCCACAACCAACATACCAACACTAATATGGTCTTAAGATGTATAACACTCCCTTTAGAACTGTAGCCAGTCTTTACAAGTCGATCCTCATTCCTTGACTAAGGAAGGAGATACCCATAGGACTTGTTTTTTTGAAATAAAAAGTCCTGGCATTGGGTCTCCATATCATAAATAAGATAATTTGATTTTTGGGGATTTTTCTGAGATGTCTAACCCCACTTTCCAGAAATTCACCTCTACGAAAAACTGAATTTTTCCGAGATTTTACACTAAATCCCAATTTTCACATTTTGAAAGAGTGAGAATTAATTTTTCTAGTATTTTTCTTTGAATCCAAATGGGGGGTATTTCGTTATTTACATTATAACTTAAACTTAAATGTGTAGATGGGTATGGGTTACAATGTAAATGGTCCAATCTAGTGCAGTTGCACTAGCTCGAAGCTGCAGAACTGCCTGCCTCATAGCTCCAGGACTGCGACTCATAGCGTGGAACTGTAACACGCCTCGGAGACTCGTAGCTGGAACTGCGACTCGTAGCTGCGTAGCGCGCCTCGAAGACTCGAAGCGGGTCTTCGATCTTCGACCTTCGGACTACGAACTATAAACCTTCGACCTACGAACCTTCGAACTACGAACTACGGGTCTACGAACTACGACCCTACGGACTACGAACCTTCGAGCTATGAACTACGGGTCTACGAACTACGACCCTACGAACTACGAACCTTCGAGCCTTTGACCCAGAACTTCGGATCTTCGTTATTTCGACGTAGTAATTCACCCAGGGTACTGTTCATCGTCGTTTTTGCATGTTCTTCGTCTGGAATCTACCCAGCAACCCCCAAACGCGCACAAACACGCATTTTACGCAACAGACTACGATATCTACCTCAAAATGTGTCCAGAACGCCTCTAAATCGCACAGATAATAGCGAAACACGCACTAAATTTCAGATTTCCAGAAATCTAGATCTAAATCCAAATTTCCATGGTTGACTTCTCAACCCTCATGGAATATGCAATTAAACAGCCCCATATCACAGAAACACATATTAAAACTGATATAAAATAGTTCTTAACCACAGATCTTATGTTAAACCATTAGATCTAACCCAAAAATTGAATTTCCCCAAAACCTAGGGTTCATGCTTAATTTCATAAATCATGATAAATTCGTGCAGATCCAAAATAGAATCAAAATGAGGAGTTTAAGGACACCTACCCGGAGTGATTCTTTGAGCTCCACGAACCCAAATCGCCCCAAAACGCCAAGGCACCAAGCTCCAAGCTCTCTCTCTCTCTCTCTCTCTCTCTCTCTCTCTCTCAACACACACACACACACACACACAAATGCACAAACGTGATAGCGTAAAGTGAAAGCTTCTTCTTTTTCCTGCTATTTATATTTCTGCCAGTCATTGACCAATAACTGACCTAGTCAATCATTGACCTAGTCAATAATTGACCTCCAAGGTTCCGAACTCCAAATTAAGTCAAATTACAGTCAAAACGCTCGAAATGATGAGCACAATACTAAGCAGATATTATTACACTCAAATGACTGCCCAAACGCAAAGTCAACTAATAAACCCCAAAAAGTCAACAAAATGGTCAAACGGGGCCCTGACTCGGAATCGGGCCCAGGTACAGTCAAAATGCTCACATCGACGACTACACTACCATCCAGATAGTTGCATTCCCATAGAATGGCTATCTCTCAAAACTACCCAAATACGAGTCTTTACAGAATTTATATTACCTTGACTCTGGTTTAGTCTTGTTTTACTGATGTTGTAATCTTCTTGTTAGTGACTCCCTGATCACTACAAAATTTGCATGTAATTTATGGGCTTTAATTTAATATTTTGTTAAATTAATATATTTTTATAATAGTTTTCTCTAATTTTAATTATTTACTATTTTAATCACTTTTGTAGATTTAATATTAATTTTGATGGATTTTTATTGTTAATTCATATATTTCAATTTTAATATTAATTCATAGAGATAATTTGCAATTTTGCTTTGTGATTGAAAATAATTCAACTTTATTAAAAGAATTTTGCTCTATCTGTCTATATATACATGTGCACTTGTTGGAGCATATTGAATTACGGTTTATGCAGGATTTCAACCATGAGTTTTCATTAGAGGCAGCGGGGCATTAGAATTAAAATACATCAGGCATTAATGGGTTTCTTAAAGTTGATTTATCATCAGGCATAATTAGCGGTGAGAAATTGGTGGTGAGAAATTGATGGTGAACCATTAATTAATGTATGGAAGCCCACATCGAGAATAATAAAAGAAACAAAATTAATGTGTGTGCATTAGGATCCAAATAAACACGATTTAAAGTGTTTTTAATTAATTAATGTTTACGTGGGAATTTATTTGGTGAGAGGCGTGAAGTGTGGGCTATCAATTGCACGTAATTAATTGGAAACAAAATCATCTCTTGCATGAAAAAAAGAGGAAATCATGGGTGTACAAAAAGAGGAGCATTCCTTCCCAACACCGTCTCCATCTCTCGCACTACCATCTCTCCAACGCGAGCCTTTCGACCCATGCCACGCAGCCACGCGTAGCAACACCCAGGCGACGCAAGAATACACCCAATGCAGTGCCCCTCCAGTCTATCCATCCCAGCGCTGCAAGACTTGCGATGCCGATACTGTGGCATTGTCCATGCATCTTGTTTTAATTTGTATTTGATTTAACTTTAAACTTCAATTGTTATTTTGAATCTTTGTTCTCTATCTTAATAATTTATTTATGTGCTATGGTTTGCAATTCGTTCCTCTATCCGTTTTAAATTCTTTACAATTAATTTGCGGTTGTAGTTAATTGTGGATTATTTAAAGCATATTTTTAATTGTTATTAATTCGCGGTTGCGGTTAATTAATTTTGAGATGTGAAGATTATTATTCTTAGTGAATGATTTGGTCTTCCGAATGCAAAACATAATCGTTCCTAGGATTGGTACGAGTTCAAATCTGATTTCTAGTGCAAATTCATAATTTAATTATAATCATGGAGTCTTGGTTTAATTGAATTATGAGGCCTTAAATATGTTATTATATTTTAGAAGATAATGATAAATAATAATTGAAGTGAGAGGTTAAATCATTTGCGTCTTTAGTTAATTAATTTTCTTTACATATTTAATTTAATTTTAATTTCACACAAAACCCCACAATTCTCTAACTTAGCTTTTCTTTATTTTTATTGAAGAATAAGTTGAATTAAATTTTATAAGTCCTCTGATTAGTGAACGACCTATGTTAGCCCTATGCTATACTTAGTTTAAATTTTATTTGAAGTGCGTGTGCGATAAATGCTCTTTTCACTCCCTCGTGTGAAGACTTGGTTTTGTTGAATAATTATAATTATACAAGGTCTTCAGTCCTAATTTGATTTGCTCTTGGCGTGTGTTGTAATGATCTTGTGACATATTGATCATTGTTTTCTCTTTTGGGCATCATTTTTAGGCAAATTTTGGTTCAAGCTATGGGGTTGTTGTGTTTCTTCTAACCTTTATTTTCCAGGTGATTTTATGTTTGTTTAAAACCTTTGTTTTGTAGGTGATTTTATATTTCTCGTTTTCATGTTTTATTTTCATTCTTTTTTTAGAGTTTACCTTTTGTAACAAGGTCTCATGTGACCTCTTCCATTTTTTTTAACTTGTAAGCAAAATTAAAATAGTGAAAATGAGTAAAAAAAGGAGAGAGAAAAAAAATAGAAAAGAGTTAAAAAAAGAGTTTTTTTTGTTTTGTGGATGTCATAAGCATACACAACACATTTATTTACTTTTTCTATTGTCTCAAAACCAAAAAAACAAAAATGGTGTGCTTTCCAACTGGCAAAAAAACAAAAAAAAAACATTTTCTTTCAAAAACAAAGACAAAGACAACAAGAAACAAAAACAAAACAAAGTTTTTTTAAATAAAAAATAAACAAAAATAGAATAAAATGTATTCTTTAAAAAAACTTTTCAAAAGACCACTTTTTAAATTTCTTTAAACTTTCTTTATTTGTCTTTTTAGTTCATTCTTTCAAATATTTTAGAAATAAATATTTCAAATATTTTAGAAATAAACTTCAATCAATAACTTAGAAATAAATTAGAATTATCCAACTCTTAGAATTTCTTTCTTTAGCTATTTAGGTAAACTGAACTTAATTTTTAAATTTTAACAAAGTACTTAGAAATAAATAAATCAATCAAAACATCCAGGATCTCTCTTAAAGATTAATTGGATTTAATTTCAACTCTAATAAATAACTTCGAAATAAAAATAGCGGACTTTTAGGCCATATGAAATTTAACATTGTCTTAGATTAGTTATAGTAAATAGTTAAAACAAATTAGAAACCTCCAACCCTTAAGATAGGTACCGAAAAGGCATTGTGGGGGTGCTAATCCTTCTCCACACGTAACAAACTCTCGAACTTAGCTCTTGTGACATAGACTATTTTTTAGGTGACCAACTGCACCAAAAAAAAAAAAACAATTGGGGTGGCGACTCTGTGTTTTTTTTCATCACCATTCGGGTGAAGGGTAGGAGAACCGCATCCCCGAAAGCGGGTTTTCCCTCGGACGAAAGCTGATGATGACAGCATCCACAGCAAGTTTGGTATAATTAAACTTTTTCTATAATTTAGGAAAAAAATATAAAATTATTAAAAATTCATTTACATCAGGTTCCCTAAAATAGGATATATGGATAGTGAACGAATAGTAAATTACTATATTTAGGGATTCACTATTCATCCCTAAATATTTTCTTTGTGATTTTTAATATATATTATTATACTTATAATTGATGATAATAAATGAAAGGATGATTGAGAAAATAATATAAAATGAATTAAAAATAAATATAGATAGATATAGAAAATAAGATATTTGATTTTTTAAAAAATAAATAAATTATTTACTATTCATCTTAAATGAAAATATCAAAGTTAATTAGCTAATTTGAATGATTGAGAAGTACAAAAAGAAATGAATATCATGGATATATATATATGGTTTTTATGGAAATTCCAGTCATAACCCCCTACTTGGTAAACTTTGAAAATTTATAGAAAATAACGAAAGGGAGTGGAAATACGTGGAATTTGAATTTTCCATTGCTATCGAAAGTATGAAAAGATACTGAAAACTTGCTATTGGCATTTGTGCAACTTTTTCACACTAAAACGGCGTGGATTGTCCGCTGCTAATGCGCCGAAGGAAATACCACCGGATCAGACAGGCTAGATCTAAAAACTAGCATCGCCGGACAACACTGCATCGTTGAAGAGAGTCATCGCTGGAGGTGCAGCGCCGTCACAGATCTCCATCCAGAGGCCAATCAAACCATAGACGTCGTCTTTCACGGAAACATTACACCCACGCTGCGTCGTCGACCAGCCTGTGAAGTAGCTCACCGCTGCTTTGAGCCGCCTCCGTTGTGTTCTGCTCCATATCTGCAATATTCCACTTCATATCTACATTGACTATCACTGGTTAACCATAAATAGATGCATCTGATTATATTAGATATTAGTCAAATATAAAATTTTAGTACAAAATTAATAATAATGATAATAATAATTAAAAAATTATATTTTATATATTTTTCATCTATTTTTAAAATAAAATTTATATCGTTTTGTTTTCCTACTTAATTTTCTTTTCATTTATTTATTTTATTTATTTATTTGTTCTCCTTTCACCTTTTATCTAGCGTAAAGCAAAAAATAAAAATAAATAAAAGCATCGAGATAGAAAGAAGTGAGAGAAAGACGATCTACAAGCATAGCATGCAGATTGATTCATGAAATGATTTGATGTAAAGCCTGAGATTGAAAGAGTGAGAGAGGCATCTCAAAATGAGAGCATGACGCGTCAAAATCCGAAAGCATCATCAATCTCAGCATCACATCAGCAGCTAATTTTCCAAAGTGATAGCTACAGTCCACACTAGCCCACATACAGGGAATGGGTTTGGATGGGCTGATGGGATTGATGGATCGACGGGTGCATGCATGCATATGTGATGGAAGTGACTTGTTTCCTCAGTTGCGATAAGCCAGCCAAGCACTTACAGCCACCCCACGAAAGTTCACTCCATTGTCTTCCCTATTAACCCTTTTGATTGCTACCTTTTAGTGTAAATTCGTAACTCCAACGCCTCTCTCATCAACCTCATTCCATACAACTACCATTCAGCCTTTTCGTATGTAGCTTAGTAGCACTCATCTATTCTTCTACCTTGGTAGACCTCAAATTATTGTTCTTTATTAAATAGAAAAAAAGGGGTTGCATCCTTCAATGTTTGATGTTTTTTTTAAACAATGTATGTTTATGTTACACTACTTTTTTAACGCAATAAATTAGTAAAATGTGAGACAGTACTGGTTTTCAAAATAAAGATTAAACAATTATTTAAAACTTTCTTCTCCCACATGAAATGGTACTGAAAAGAATCAGAATATATTGGGTGCCATGGGTTGTTTAGACATAATGCATATAAGGAAATTATGCCCATCAAAAGACTCACATAAAAAGGAAATTATGTGATCCTCCATCTGTCTCCGCATGATGGTATAGAGCAGCTAGCTGTGCTGAGTAGTACTGTGGAGCAAGTATAGGGGATCTTAGTCTGCAGTACGGCAATCTTCACATGGATAATGACATTTCACTTTTTAATATTATTAAACACAGTCCTTACTAATTATGTGTAAAGGAATCGATCACGTTTCATTTAATCATTTATTCAATTCACATCAAATTTATGTGCAGGTTACAAGTAGGCTAATTTTATTTCGTTAATAGTTATGCTACCAATCTCGTTTACCGTAGGAGAGGAAAACATATAGTGCCACAGATCATGTTGTATGAAAATACAGGAAAGTGACGGGAAGCTATCAGTTTTTGTTGAAGGTATGAGAGGAATATATAGTGCATACAGAACATATTGTGCACTATACAATGCAGGATATACTGTCTGGGAAAGTGGTGCACCTAATAATGAATTTAAAATGGGGTTGACTCCTTTTTCAATTTCATTTCAGGTCCCATCATCATTACAGTATTTATTAAAATGTTTATATTTTTCACATTTCAGAATGACAATCAACTAAAAGCTAAAAATTAATGGGAAAACATACGCCTTATCCAAGCAATCTAGGACAACAAAAATTTTCCAACATGCAATTATAATATACTCTCACTCAGGGTGAGGTTTGGGAGAACAAATGTAAAGTCCAAAAACGGGGTTCATATTATCTTTTACACTAATATAGCAGAATATTTATATACACATATTAAACTTTTAATTTGTTATTATTTTATTAGAATTTTATGAATAATATATAATTTTAAATATATATTATTGTGAAAATTATAAATAAAAAAATAAAAAAGATATTATATAATATTACATATTCCATAAAAATTATTATTCTTATCATTTAGTAGATAAAATTTTTGAGAATTTGATTTTAATTTTTTCTGCACTCAAAGAGGAAAAAACATTTTAAATCACAATAAATTTAGAAAATATATTGATTTAAAATAGTAATATTTATTTTTCTAAATTACCTTTTAAAATAGCATTCCAAGATGATTATATTAAATAAGTAGCAATGTATTATTTGATTTTATTTGTTCTTCCTACATTTTGTGTTGTTAAATCATTAATTATGTCTATAAATAATAGACTTCGCCAAATTACTTTTAATGGATAATATAACTATCTCATGCAATCTATCTTGCTATGTTATTGATCGAAGAAAAGATATTTAATCAATTTCAACATTGTGAAGATTTTTTCTCCTGAGGCAAGTGTGATTGTTATTGTCAATAATATTATATATGCAACAAATGCATTAAAAAAACTATTCATTACTTGCAAATAATTCAACATATCAATTAGTTTCTTTATTTTGTTGGAAATTTTTTGTTTTAAGGTCTTTAATTTAAAAAAAAAAATCTACCATCAATATCAAAAAGCTCGTCATTTTTTTTTTAAATTCAGATTGTCATAGTAGGTTTTCAAGCATTTGTTACCAATAAAATTTAACTTCATCGAATCAAATAAAAACAAAAACTTTTGCTTATATAATTAAAACTAGTAAAATTATTTTTTCAGTAAAGAAACACCTTGATATAAAGTAATTAATTCTAAAAGATTTTTATGTTGATTGTATCACTTCTTTAAAATATTTTTTCTTACAAATTATACATTTTTTCCAAAAAGTTAGTTGGATCTTTACTGTAATTGTAACTTTCTTAGCTTCAATTATGGTATGTACAAATTCATTTTCTTTTAACTTTCTAAAAAAACATAATAAGTGCCTTAACTTCCATATAACAACATCAATAATATTCATGTCTTCAGCTTGAAGAGTCTTGCTAATAGGGTTGGCAATAAATAATAGATTGTCTCAAGTTCATATAGCGAGGGTTTTAAATTCAATAAGGATTTTGTCCTCCTCATACAAATCTATTAATCGAAGTAAACAATCTCTTATTTATAGAGCTTGATACCATATTGTTTTAACACTTTCAACACGACTCTCTCATCATGTCGTTAACAATAACTTACACGTGTGAGACCTCTCATATTATTCTTGAAAACAATCCACTACTTTGTAAAAGATGAAAATAAAACATAAATGTGTTGCACCACTACAAAAAATGTTGTCTCTTTAAAATAATAGTTAGCCAAATCACAAAGTGCAAGGTTAAGACTATAATAACCACATAGTGTGCAGAATGCTTTAGGATTAACATCAATTAACCTTTTCCATATGACTTTGTATTACCTTTTCATATTAAAGTCATTGTCATATCCATGTCCCCTAATATCAGCAAAAGATCAACATTTTTGAACACTTATAAAAGTACATTAAAAAGTTCCTCTTTAATTATATCAACAAATTCTATAAAGAACTTATTTATTTCTATTAGACTTGTTGAAGTATCTACACACCTTATTACAAGAAAAAAAATTTCTTCATGACTTGCATATGGAGTAGAATAGAGTATAATTGAAAAATATTTCGCATTATTGATTATTTTAACAATAACATTTTTTTATCTTAGTTGTTAACCTTTGAATAAATTCATTGCATATCTTATGGTTACGATAATGAGTATAAATCTCACTTTTTTGAATATGTTTAGGTGCTCTTGTATTACCGAATCAAATTTAACAATCAATTCAATAACTTTCAAAATGTTTCCATTATACTTCTGATAAATGTTCTCATATCCATACAAAATGCATATTAGTTTCATCAAGAGTCTTTACAATAGCGAGAATCCTTAATAATATCTTGAGAGGAAACATTATAAGTAAAAAATAATATGAAGTCTTATATAGAAAAGAAAAAAGGAAGGAAATAACACAAAAAAGAGAAATAACTTACAAATTTATACATGTTTCCAATGTTCTCTTTCTTTGTTAATTAGTTTTTGCATGCACCTATCAATTATTTCCTTTTCCCCTAATTTTATATTGATTTCAATCCATTTTCTAATGCATCTAATATGTTTATCACTAGTTTCATGATCTTTAAGTCTTTAACCAAGTTTTTTCTATTTTTTATTCCATCAATGGCCAAATGAGACATGTTTCTATATTTCTTAAATATCTTGCAACAAAAACAATGCACCTTATCCAAAGCATTTTAATCTACCAAACCATTTCCTATCTTGTTTCTCCTCATTTGATAAATGGTGAATGTAATAAAATGAGGGGAAATGGTTGTCATGGTCATCTTTTGGAAAATTGACATTAGTATTTCTGATTGGACTCTTTTGGACTAATAAGTCATTCTTATTTTGGTCAACATTGGCCCCAATTACTTAGATCATAAATATTTGAAGGATGAAATTTGCATGTTAGTTACTCTCATTCTTGTTCATGTTCTCAATCTCATTCCCATTCTTTTCTTGATGTTCTTTAGTTTTTCTTTAACCAAACTTAAATTCTCTACTTGTTTGCTACTTGTAATAAACTTATCAAGAGCCCATAAAGAGATTAAATAAATTATTCTATCTTTTGTTTCTTTTCTCTTTTTTCAAATCCATTACTTTACTTTTTTTGAAAAGGCATGATTATTTACCCTATAATAACAAAGAATGAAAGAAATTAAAATTACTTAATTGGTTCATGTAAATTCTAAAACACTTCAATTTTCAACAACATGGGCCGCATTTTTTAATTATGATTTTGGATATATACTTATTGTACATTAATTTGTGAATTGTTTATTCAATTATTTATTATTGGCCACCTTGTTCATCATCTTATTTAATAATAATGTGTCAGATATGGTACATATAAATCCAAGTTACCTGTAGTCCGATATTATTCTGTTTCGGGCCATTAGTTGTACGACTTTTGTTTTTAGTAGTGCCCACTAGCACCCCAAAACGTGTCGTGCTATAGAGGTATCTACGCCCTCCTTGTGAGACACGCTTCGTTTTCCCCTCAGTTCAATGTTGGACTTATGAAATCCACAGGCTCCACAATCCACCCCCTTATGAGGCACATGTCCTCGTGGGACTATGACACACCGACCCGGGTCCTCAACTTTGATACTATTTGTAAAAGTCTAAGCCACCTGTAGCCTGATATTGTTCCGCTTTGGACCACTTCTCGCGTGGCTTTTGTTTTTGATAGTACCCATTAGTACCCCAAAATGCGTTGTGCTAGAGAGGTATCCACGCCCTCCTTATGAGTCACGTTTCATTCTCTTCCCAGTCCAATACAGGATTTGTGAAATCCACGGACTCCACAATATACCTTTTGTTATATAAGATGATGAACAATTTATTAATTTTCTCATTAATAATAAATAAATGGCTTTGATTCATTTGGGATGTATAAAATTGTTTGAAGGTTCTTGGCTAGAAATTTATTAATTCTGAGATATGGTAAGATTCTTTGTAGGCATGGCTAGATGGTGTTTGACCTTTTGGGTAAAATTCAGTAATACATTAATATTTGAATTATGTATTTTTATTTATTTATTTTTATTTGGATGTTTGGACTATTTAGGCAATTCTGTATTACGTTAGGCTTATGAAATTGGGCCTTTTCTAAACTACATACATATAAGAGGATTTCAATAATGGGGCCCCTTTTTTTACTAAAATTAAAGGGCTCAAGGCACAAACCATGCATTAGATAAATCTCAATTCCCACATGCATTAAATAACCTCAGTTGCACACATACATTAAATAATTTCAATTTTCCACACGCATTAAATAAATCTCAATTCCATAAATGTATTAAATACACCTTTTACATTTCTTGAAGAGTCTTTATTAATTTTTTTTTGTAATTTTCCATGATAATAATAATAATAATAATAAAAAAGAATTTTCATATTTTTTTTTAATATTTTTTAAAGATCAACACACAATAAATATAAATATAAATACAAATAGATAATGATATGAATTCAAATATAAATCCAAGTATCCAACTCGGATAAAAAGGTATTAAACACAAGTCAATATATGTAAGGTTAATACGTAAATAACCATGCAAACTATCATGCATGTCAAAACCAAACTACCTCGGCCACATATCACAACTATATAATAGTCATTTATCATATAAGATGACATGTAATTAACATAAAAGTATAAATGAACTAAAAGCATATGGGGGATCATATAATTCCTACCTTTGTTAGGACTGCTCGCCTTCCTGATACATTTGATACTAATTACATGTAATGCTCTCATGCTCCCATGTCTGCTCCTCTTACGCAGAGTGTTTCCAAAACCCAATAGCACTGCTATGCAATAACTTCTCCTTTTAGTCGAAAAATATTTACTAGGCCCTCAATCATAATAGTATCATCATCAATATCCAAGTTATTATAGTTAATCACATCAGAAAAGTTGGGTTGATACTTTTATAACTAAAACATATGAGACACATTGTGTACCTTATTCAGTTGTGGTTCCAACACCAATCTATAAGCAACAAGACCAATGATATTATGTATATAACATTCTACCACTATCTAGGAACGAATCACCTTCCAATTAATATCATTGAATTATCCTTTGATGATGACATGCTAGTCTATCACTATAATAACTATAATGGGATGTAAAACAAAACCCCCACCATAGGTAACAGGTTATAAGTCTAGGACAACTAGGTGTTCAATTATTTCCCACTCCTTAATTATAATACTAGCTTAAATATTCCTATTTTAGGAATCGGCCACCACATTTCCCTTACAAAGTGTATAAGCAAGACTGAAACCAAACATTTGGAGATAATCTAATCACCCCCCCCCCCCGGTTTAATATTCAAATCTCTCTACGTAAAAAAGTGATTGAGACTATAATGGACCATACATATCTTTCTGCTTGAGAAGATAGTGTTGTTAGTATCTATTCAAGGCAAAGATCACTGTATATAGTTATATATATAATTTGCATGGTAATTTTAGTCATATGGTTTTATTACTAAGATCTATAAATTATTACCATTCATTCTTATATCAAGACACATCCCAATCCAACCTTAGATACATTATACTACACCTCATATGGGATCCCCTCTTATAGTAATCTCAAAACTGGTGTGGTAGTTAAATAGCGTTAGTTAAAGAAATGATTTGTTGAAGTTGCCAAGAATAATCGAAGTCTGGAAGACTCATAAACCCATTGGGTTGTAGAGTCGAAACCTTGATACAAAGAGTGGACATTGCATGTCCTCACCCATAAACTCGTAGACTTGAAGGTTCGTAAAGTCGTAGAGTTAAAGCCATGGTATAGAGATCAGACACTGTGCGTCCTCACATGTAGACTTGTAAACCCGAAGGTTCGTAGAGTCAAAGCTATGGTTTAGAGAATGGACACTGTGCATCCTCACCCGTAGACTCATTGAGTCACAGAGTATCAGCACATTAGAATAAACCTGAGACTCGAAGGTCATAGAATAGGAGACTCGTAATTCATCATGGGTTTTAGTCATTTAGAGAAGAGTCGAAGAATCTATCGAACATTTGCAGACTTATAGATACGGAGATATGGAGAGTCACAAATATTCAAAGTTAATTTTAAATGAGCTAACCTCGACTCGAAGACTTGAAGCCCAAAGGGACAGAGTCGAAGACTCAAAGACTGAAGAGTCGAAGACTCACAGGAGCATATGTATTCGAAGCTAGAAATATCACAGTGCCACTTGTAAGCTTCGACCCAAATCTTCGAGCCATCAACCTACGAGGCACCTAGCCTTAAGCAAAAAAATACATTCTATTGTTATCTTCGAGTCTGACCATAGCTTCGAGGCAAAGACACTAAAAACCTAGAGTAAAGACTTAGTAGAATCATCAACTAGGGTTTGTATATCTCAGTCCCACTATTCTCTACTAGTCAAGCACATTTATTACTACATTTAATGTCGCATTAATGACAGTCAACTAGTAACTACAAATGAACAGACAAAATCAAAGATTTGGTATGGACATCAAGACGTGCAATATACAACACGAGCAGTAGATTTGTTGTAAGACCCGCAAAATTTTTAGCTATTTAAGTTCTTACTTAAAGACTAATAATAATAAAATAATAATAATGTTATTGTTAACAATAGTTAGAAAGGATATTTTAGATATTATCACGATAAAAATAAGCACCCAATATAGTCATTCAAATAGCATGTGATAAGTAGCCGTTATGAATAGTATCTGTCCGTTATGAATAGTATCCGTTTGGACTTCCATAAATAGGTATGCGCATGAGATTTTATTTATAAGAAAGTATAGAAGTAAGAAGAATAATAATAAGAGTTATGGCATCAAGTTCTCAAGTCACGCCATCCGAGAATAGTGTACGCGATGAAGATCGGCGAGCAATACGACTTGAAGTTACAAAGCTATGCTTTGCTATAGATGAGCTAAATGCTCGTGTCCAATGGCTGCAATATAATGCAACGAGATACAGGGAGAAGTTTGAGGTTATTCGTGCGACAACCACGACAATGTTAGCCGAAGGGTTATGCGGCTCTACTTGCAAAGCACAACACGTCTTACGCACATACGCTAATATAATTCAAGAAATTTTACGAAGGCCATAGAATATGATATTAATGTTTATGTTTAGGATTATAATATTTTATGTTATAATGTTATCTTACTTTATTGTTTATTGATTATGCAATTATATTATTTTATCCGCATAAATATTAAATATGTTATAAAAAAATTAATAATAAAATAATTTCTTATATGTCATAAAAATTTTAGATGCTATATATTATGTCATTTAGTTTCTTAAACCAAATTACTATGGGTAGGTAAGTATTACAAGCCTTAACTTTACCAAAAGTATAAAACATAGGTAAGGCCCAAAAATTTGAATGAGGCAGATTCTGGAGGTCCCATTCAAAAATTCATAACTTGAGTTATATAGATCCAATTGACATAAAACCAAAGCCCATTTGTTCATTTATGACTTAGCTAAAACGTGTAAAAATTTCAGAATTTAATATGAAGCCAATCAATTCCAGAATTTAAAATACTACACATAGGTTTAGTATGAACGGGTAAACATTTTAGTATGACTTTAAAATTCAATAACTTTTGTTATACATATTCAAAAATTATAAAATTGATACCCATTTGTAGATATTTGAGTTAGTAATGCAATACAATTGGCCATTTGTCAAAAACTACAAAATTAAAAACGTTATAATTGAATTAGTAGGGAGTACACCAATGTGGACTTTTGATGCCAAAGGAACCTTCTAGGTTGAAAAGTCTTAAAACATTTTTTAAATGGTAGGAGAAGATACCCACGTTTTAAGAGAGGATAATAGGAATAAAATAAAGTATTTTATATATTTTACATAATTTAATTTGATGCCAAAGTCAAATTCATACACTACTTTCACACTACACACCTACCACCATCCTTGCCTATATAAGGAGTGTCTTGCCTCTCCTCTTAAGCACAAATCCCTCAAGCCACACCACGAAATTTCCCTCTCAAAACACTCCCTTAAGCCCTCTTAACATCCCAAATACTCTACTCAAATCCTCTTTTGCTTTTGGTACTTACCAAGCGTCGAAGTTCTACGAAAGGTAATACTTAAGATTTTTGAAATTTTTAAGTCGCTTCTTATTTATTATGTAGATCTATATGGTTGGTTTTACCACCTCATATATACTATATTCATGGTTGGTTTTACCACCTTACATATGTTATTTATATGATTAGTTGTACCACCTCGTATATACATACATGGTTGGCCTTGCCACCTCATATACATACCTGTGTAATTATTTTAAATTATAGTATTTTATCATAGCGTTGTCATTCTATAATTCAAGTGAAAAGATGAGAATATTAACTTATGTTTTTATTTTTATTTTAAGGTTCTAGATATCGGAAGATTGTAAGGAACGACTTCCAAAATGAATTCCCCCGACAATCGCCCCTTCTTCTTCGCAACCCCAATTGTTAATGCTTCAACCTCACAGCTATCCCCATCCTTATCTCCTCCTGATCTTCCCTTTAGACCCGTGTCTAATATCCCCTCATGGTTAAGATGGAAGACACGTAGGAAAAATAAGCTTATCGCACGTCTTTTCCGTTCACCCAATACAAGAAGTAAATCTTATTCAAAAACTCTCAAGGCATATAACCTAGTTATTGCACAACTCAAGGCTTATGATGCATGGGATCGAAATAGGATATGGAACAAGCAATAGAAGTGGGAACCCAAATTAATATTCAACCCCACAAGCACGGTATGCCTATTAAAAGATATAAGTTAAAGTATGATATATATATATATATATATATATAAAGGAGATATGTGTGATATTGAACTTTTCAAGCATTAATGCTAATTTAGTGTTTTGATATTTTTTTTAAGGTTTAGAACGCGGAGAACGACAAGCGGATAGTAAGGGTTTCTTATCCTCTTTTTCTTTTTCATTATAGTCTATATTTCGTAAGGGTTTTTCTTTTCTTTATTCTTACTTTTCTCTTCCTCTTTATCTTGTTTTATTTGGAATTATTATTGTAAGAGTTTTATGTTTCTTAGTCCATTTTATTGTTGAGAAGATTAGATTAGTCTCTTTTTAATCTCTCTTGGTAATCTATGCTATTGATTGGGGTAGATAACCATTTTGATATTCGTGGTTATCCTTGTTAACCTTGAATGTTTTATTGGAATTCTATAATATGCCTCATGTTATGTATGTTAAAGTTGTTATAACCTCTTATGTTTAGACAAAGTAAGTTTATAATGGGTGGTTCCAGAAAGACCTCCAATGCATTGGGTAAAGAACATCACCTGGAGAGTGTCAATCCAGATGATAATATGTTACGTTATGTTATGATACGGTATCCGGGTGGTTAACCTAGGTCATGATGTTATGATACGATTTCTAAACATAATCTTCCATGTTATGATTTCCTTGTGAAATGTTGATCATGTATGCAAATGTTATATGGTATTTCCTATGTTCGATATCTTCATGATTTTCCTTACCCGCTTATTTTACCCTTACTTGGGCTATTTGAGCTCACCATTTTTATGATTTCTTTTCCAACCCCAGGAAATTAAGGGATGGAGAAACTAGGATAAGGAGTCGAGAAGTGCTTGGAAATAAAGTTGTGTGAAATTTTAAAGATTTATTAAGTTGTTTTCTCGTGTGCTTTGTTATGTAATAATGGGTTATGGACACTTAGTCTCTAAACCCCTAAACCTTAAAGATCTTGGATTGAAATTTGTAATAATGAATGGTTTGTTTGATTAATTAAGTAATAGTTTGAAATTGATATAAAATTTGTATATTTAATTTCCGCTTAACGCACCCGGTTTGGAGGTTTCAAATTTGGGGGCGTTACGGTTGGTATCGAGCGAGGTTTAGTATAGGTTAGAGACCGAGTCTTAGAAATATGAAGTGTGATACGTAAGTTGAAGGTCTTAGAATGATAATTTTGTATAAAGCATAGAAATAAAGTATAAGACGCTACAAGAAATCAAAATTAATAAAACTTTAAGTAAACGCATAAGATTATTGTTAGGAAATTATATTTCGTTTATTGATGGACTAACGGGTATTTTGTGTATATATCTCGAAAGAAGCAGACATGGTGAAATTCTAGTAAATGACACGGTGAAAGGTATGTTATCAAGTCTTCAACGTGATTTTAGGACAACACACTCGTGAAAGGTACGTCATTCGGCACGCTACAAAATAAAATAATAGTAGTGTATATCACACACAACCACAAATTATTTTTATTCAAAAGGAAATATTACATAACGAAAATTACACCAACATTGCGACAATATAGAACAGATAGATTGTCATCAGGAACGGTATGAAAATTGGACTAAATACTTCGTCCATGAAAAATAAAAACGTTACAAAAATAACAAGAAAGGTAAACAAGATCTTGACAAGGGAAAACATTTTTGTAGCGAAGGGAAGGAGTGGTTGTTTTGCCGGATTGAAGCCTGTCGTAAGAATAACACATTCGTCGGAGAAATGATAGCAATCAAAACTAGTTCGTAAAGCGTTAGTTCGCAAGGAAATCAAGTCATCAAGGTTGAAAAGAACATCACCAAGCAAGTCTTCGACATCAACATGGATTAGCCGAAGTCGGTGATGCTAGATGAAGAACGGCGAAGCTGGTGTAGCCGAAAGGGTGCGGGACGACGAAGCTGAAGATGCCTATAATGGAGAATATGTGGTGAGGGTTAAAAGTATGAACATGTGGTTGAAAAAAAAAATAGAAAAGGAAAAGTAAAATAATAATAATAATAGAATTTTAAATAATAAGGTGGAGATTCACGTTCACTTCAACAATAATTGCTAGCCCAAATCAATTATAGGCCTACCGGATTCGGGTATATGTAATTAGGCTCGAACCAGTTCGATAACAAGCAGGGCCTCGTAAGTGGCAAATCATCAACCACTACTCCAGGAAACGCATATGAACCGAACCAAGACGTTCAGAATCTTCAAACAAGGTGACACCATTAGGCCACCTCCCAAGCAAGATACGAGTAAGTAGCCCGATTTAACGTAAGGACTATAATGCTCGGTTAGAGAAGCAAATAAATGATGACCCCTTAATTTAAATTATGAAATATCACTATTATCACATGTTATGTTTAACTTATGTTACCGTTTTAAGTTTAAGCTACCCTTATATTTTTTTTATATACCACGGTTATTTTATTTTTGATATATATTCCTTTCTTTAATGCCCAAGTAAATACCTATCATCTTGTTCCATGCTTTAAGTTAAGAATCCTAACTTCAATATTGCGGCACGCTGAAGCTACATAGGTATAGATTTACTGCACGTTAACGTTATATCATGCATGCCTTATACAGCACGCCAAAGGCACTCACCCATGCTCTTGCTATATGTAGAAGTTAATGCTCCCATGCTTCCAAGACACGGTCAAGTTATCTTTTAGCTTGCTTTTTCTTACACGCTAAGTTTACCCACCCCAACGAATAGCACTATAAATGGAAGTATGCGCCATTTCCATAGTTCTAGACCTAGACAACAATTTCTATTTAGTTGAAAAATGGCTTCCTACTATAAACTACCGCGAAACTCAAGGTTCCAACGAGTTGGTGTTCTTGGAGGAAAAACCATTGGGAAGAAAGAGTGTTATAAGATCGCAACCATAGAACTCGGTGAGGAACTTGTCTCTAAAGGGTTAGACGTTGTCTGCAATTGCGAAATTATTGGACTTCTGGCGTTTTTGTCTCAAGTCGTTCGCTCGCCGGGAGGACATATATCTACACATTCGAGCATGGAAACGCAATCTCTGAACTCCAAGAACGAAAGGAAGAAGTCGCAGGACTCTCTCGATTGCTTCATTATACTTCCTGGAGACCTTGGAGCTATGGAGGAATTCATGGAAATCGTCACTGGGCTCAACTGGGTATCCATGATAAACCCATAGGCTTACTTAATATAGGTGGATTTTTCGACCCCTTTATAGCCCAAATCGATATCGCCATCGAAGAAGGTTTCATTAAACCATCACAAAAGAAGATCATCATCGTAAGCGGCAGCGAAGGATCTATTAAGGAAAATGGAGGCATATAAGCCAACACGTGAAGGTGCTATTCCAAAGGACCTTTGGGAAGTCAAGCTGGATCATCGAATCTAGACAACATCTAGAAAACCGCTTAGCTCCATCATAATTTGAAATCAGTATGGTGTATTTTATTTCACGTATTTTATTTTGTTTTAAATAAATTATGCTTTTAACCCTATGTCATCATAGAACCCTAGAGTTTTTAAGAGTGATATCATAAAAATAATAAATGAAAAGTAATAATATTGATGATAATGTCTAGGACACGTTTTATAATGTGAAACCGCAAATCTTAGTCAATATTTTATATCTATAGGAAGTGATTGATATGATTTTGATTGATGATAGAACAAGTCTATTTTGACATTTGAGAACCTATATCGATTATAATATCATTATCATTAGTCAGTACTCTAAGCAAGTGCTATATATAAAATATAAACAAAGAAGAAGATAATCTTTAGGAAGCAAGGTAACGATATGGCATCATCCAACTCTCATGTGTATATACTCGAATCTAGCACCACGCGAGATGAAGATCGACGGAGGGTGCGGGCTGAGATTACAAGACTACTCTTTACCGTAGATGAACCGACGACCCGTAATCATTGGCTACTATTAGAGCAAACAAGGATGAGGGAAAAGGCTAATCTCATCCGTGCGGCCACTTCGGCAATGTTAGGAGAAGGACAATGTGGCTCTCTGCGAAGCTCGCTTAACCCTCAGGGTTTATGCAGATACAATTCGTGAAATATTGAATAGGCCGTAGAAAGTAATTATAATTTTCTCCTTGGGACCATGAGCTTTTGTGATAACGAAGGTACGAAATAATTTCGAGGACGAAATTTCTTTAAGGAGGGTAGGATGTAAGACCCGCAAAATTTTTAGCTATTTAAGTTCTTACTTAAAGACTAATAATAATAAAATAATAATAATGTTATTGTTAACAATAGTTAGAAAGGATATTTTAGATATTATCACGATAAAAATAAGCACCCAATATAGTCATTCAAATAGCATGTGATAAGTAGCCGTTATGAATAGTATCTGGTCCGTTATGAATAGTATCCGTTTGGACTTCCATAAATAGGTATGAGCATGAGATTTTATTTATAAGAAAGTATAGAAGTAAGAAGAATAATAATAAGAGTTATGGCATCAAGTTCTCAAGTACGCCATCCGAGAATAGTGTACGCGATGAAGATCGGCGAGCAATACGACTTGAAGTTACAAAGCTATGCTTTGCTATAGATGAGCTAAATGCTCGTGTCCAATGGCTGCAATATAATGCAACGAGATACAGGGAGAAGTTTGAGGTTATTCGTGCGACAACCACGACAATGTTAGCCGAAGGGTTATGCGGCTCTACTGCCAAGAAGCAACACGTCTTACGCACATACGCTAATATAATTCAAGAAATTTTACGAAGGCCATAGAATATGATATTAATGTTTATGTTTAGGATTATAATATTTTATGTTATAATGTTATCTTACTTTATTGTTTATTGATTATGCAATTATATTATTTTATCCGCATAAATATTAAATATGTTATAAAAAAAATTAATAATAAAATAATTTCTTATATGTCATAAAAATTTTAGATGCTATATATTATGTCATTTAGTTTCTTAAACCAAATTACTATGGGTAGGTAAGTATTACAAGCCTTAACTTTACCAAAAGTATAAAACATAGGTAAGGCCCAAAAATTTGAATGAGGCAGATTCTGGAGGTCCCATTCAAAAATTCATAACTTGAGTTATATAGATCCAATTGACATAAAACCAAAGCCCATTTGTTCATTTATGACTTAGCTAAAACGTGTAAAAATTTCAGAATTTAATATGAAGCCAATCAATTCCAGAATTTAAAATACTACACATAGGTTTAGTATGAACGGGTAAACATTTTAGTATGACTTTAAAATTCAATAACTTTTGTTATACATATTCAAAAATTATAAAATTGATACCCATTTGTAGATATTTGAGTTAGTAATGCAATACAATTGGCCATTTGTCAAAAACTACAAAATTAAAAACGTTATAATTGAATTAGTAGGGAGTACACCAATGTGGACTTTTGATGCCAAAGGAACCTTCTAGGTTGAAAAGTCTTAAAACATTTTTTAAATGGTAGGAGAAGATACCCACGTTTTAAGAGAGGATAATAGGAATAAAATAAAGTATTTTATATATTTTACATAATTTAATTTGATGCCAAAGTCAAATTCATACACTATTTTCACACTACACACCTACCACCATCCTTGCCTATATAAGGAGTGTCTTGCCTCTCCTCTTAAGCACAAATCCCTCAAGCCACACCACGAAATTTCCCTCTCAAAACACTCCCTTAAGCCCTCTTAACATCCCAAATACTCTACTCAAATCCTCTTTTGCTTTTGGTACTTACCAAGCGTCGAAGTTCTACGAAAGGTAATACTTAAGATTTTTGAAATTTTTAAGTCGCTTCTTATTTATTATGTAGATCTATATGGTTGGTTTTACCACCTCATATATACTATATTCATGGTTGGTTTTACCACCTTACATATGTTATTTATATGATTAGTTGTACCACCTCGTATATACATACATGGTTGGCCTTGCCACCTCATATACATACCTGTGTAATTATTTTAAATTATAGTATTTTATCATAGCGTTGTCATTCTATAATTCAAGTGAAAAGATGAGAATATTAACTTATGTTTTTATTTTTATTTTAAGGTTCTAGATATCGGAAGATTGTAAGGAACGACTTCCAAAATGAATTCCCCCGACAATCGCCCTTCTTCTTCGCAACCCCAATTGTTAATGCTTCAACCTCACAACTTATCCCCATCCTTATCTCCTCCTGATCTTCCCTTTAGACCCGTGTCTAATATCCCCTCATGGTTAAGATGGAAGACACGTAGGAAAAATAAGCTTATCGCACGTCTTTTCCGTTCACCCAATACAAGAAGTAAATCTTATTCAAAAACTCTCAAGGCATATAACCTAGTTAGTGCACAACTCAAGGCTTATGATGCATGGGATCGAAATAGGATATGGAACAGCAATAGAAGTGGGAACCCAAATTAATATTCAACCCCACAAGCACGGTATGCCTATTAAAAGATATAAGTTAAAGTATGATATATATATATATATATATATAAAGGAGATATGTGTGATATTGAACTTTTCAAGCATTAATGCTAATTTAGTGTTTTGATATTTTTTTTAAGGTTTAGAACGCGGAGAACGACAAGCGGATAGTAAGGGTTTCTTATCCTCTTTTTCTTTTTCATTATAGTCTATATTTCGTAAGGGTTTTTCTTTTCTTTATTCTTACTTTTCTCTTCCTCTTTATCTTGTTTTATTTGGAATTATTATTGTAAGAGTTTTATGTTTCTTAGTCCATTTTATTGTTGAGAAGATTAGATTAGTCTCTTTTTAATCTCTCTTGGTAATCTATGCTATTGATTGGGGTAGATAACCATTTTGATATTCGTGGTTATCCTTGTTAACCTTGAATGTTTTATTGGAATTCTATAATATGCCTCATGTTATGTATGTTAAAGTTGTTATAACCTCTTATGTTTAGACAAAGTAAGTTTATAATGGGTGGTTCCAGAAAAGACCTCCAATGCATTGAGTAAAGAACATCACTGGAGAGTGTCAATCCAATGATAATATGTTACGTTATGTTATGATACGGTATCTGGGTGGTTAACCTAGGTCATGATGTTATGATACGATTTCTAAACATAATCTTCCATGTTATGATTTCCTTGTGAAATGTTGATCATGTATGCAAATGTTATATGGTATTTCCTATGTTCGATATCTTCATGATTTTCCTTACCCGCTTATTTTACCCTTACTGGGCTATTTGAGCTCACCCTTTTTATGATTTCTTTTCCAACCCCAGGAAATTAAGGGATGGAGAAACTAGGATAAGGAGTCGAGAAGTGCTTGGAAATAAAGTTGTGTGAAATTTTAAAGATTTATTAAGTTGTTTTCTCGTGTGCTTTGTTATGTAATAATGGGTTATGGACACTTAGTCTCTAAACCCCTAAACCTTAAAGATCTTGGATTGAAATTTGTAATAATGAATGGTTTGTTTGATTAATTAAGTAATAGTTTGAAATTGATATAAAATTTGTATATTTAATTTCCGCTAACGCACCCAGTTTGGAGGTTTCAAATTTGGGGGCGTTACATTTGTAGGATATGGGACAGGTCTAAACATTCCTTTTACTTTCTGCAATTTAATGATGGGAAGTCAAATTGTAGAGATAGGAATGTCGCACGCACATGCATTAAACATCAAACTAATAAAGCTCACGAAAAGTGAGGACTTAGAACTCTAAGGAATAAAAATAATCAATTCTTGCATACTGAATACTTAACTTTTATGAATCAATTCAAGAGTTCTAACATAGGAAGCTTAGAGTGAGAAAATATTATGAATAGTGTTGTACATGCATGAGACAAAGATCAAAGATCATACCTTGATGATTCATCTTCCAATCTGCATCTTAAAAAGGTCTAGCACACAGATTTGATCAAACTCAATGTTGATTTCTCACAAACTATTATCTCTCATTCAAACAGTTTGTTGTACAATTGTTAATCTTATGCATTAACTACTGTAGGGATTTTTTTCCATATACCGAAGATATGTCCTATAGTTCATCATCACTCTCTCTATTCCTTGTCTGCTTCTCCATTACTAAGATCAATATTTACACATTTTTATATCCTTCCTAAAACCTTCTATATTACCAAAACAGACTAACTTTCGCGATAATCGTCTATTCACCCCCCTCTAAACTATCTTTTGGGACCTACAAATAGGTCTTTTATGTCGTAACAGCTTACTAACATTGATTTTCCCACTTAAACGTAAGCCCCTCCAAATTCACAATGGTCATTAAAGCAGCAAAAACGGGTTGTAATTGTATGGCAGTGTTTGAAAACAAATCTTAAGGGCATCCTAAAACACTCGTGGTATCATTATGAATATACAATCCAAAACTATGAAAACCTAGAAAAATATACATGCCCAGTTGAGATGTGATATGATTGCATCATAATGTCTAAGGACACATTCCAATATATCATTGTATCGAGTGGTTAGATCATAGTCCCTTACCATAAAAATAGCTGTATATGTAGCAGCACCAACTATAAGAAATCTACCAATCCACATGTGATGTGTCAACAATGATAGTTATGTACTATAATCAGTAGCTAGATATGAATAAGGGGGCATGGAATACATATGATGCATTACAACAATGGTTAAAGAGCCTAACATCACTAAGTTAAGAGATAATTGAGCGTGTCATGACGTTGTTAAGATCTCATATAGACCTTTATGGCCTTGACCTGTAAATGGACTCTTATGAGTCTTTAAAATATCTTTTAGACTGTGACCGATGCTCCAGTTAATCCTAGCTGAGTATAAAAATTATTCTACAAAATATCTATAATACCCAGCTAATCTTAATAAATTTTGGATCTTGAACATATTGTTCGGTCTTCTCTAAGACAATAATACCTCTACCTTGGTTATATCCACCATAATTCCACCTTTCGACATAATATGGCCAAAAAAGTGCACATCTTGTTTCAATAAGTTAAATTTTGTAAACTTTGCATACAACCAATGGTGTCCCAAAGTTTACAAAAACACCTCCAAATGTTCTTTATGTTCATTTTGAGATTGGGAGTATACAAGGATATAATTGATGAAGACTAAGACAAAGGAATCTCAGTAGGGAGTGAAAACTAAGTTCATCAATCGTTTAAACATCTTTAGTACAATTTGCCCAAAAACCATCACCAACCACTCATAATGTCTATATATGCAATTAAATGTAGTCTTTGAGATACCATCCCTTTGGACTCTCAACTTATGGTATCCAAACCTCAAATAAATCTTAATAAAATCATTAAACACCACTCAGCTGATCGAATATTGGTCATATATTAAATCCATTAGGATACATTTCTCCACATTTAAGGATTTAATACATATTTTTAATTTGATTTTTAGCATTGTAGGAATGTAATAATGCTTGGAAATTGGGAGAGTACACTAGAAAATTAACAAACTCCTTGGTACAATACATTTGAGCATTGGAGCTTCAAACGATGCCATTAGACTCCCTATTTTCCTTTCCCAAGCATCATTAAATGCTCTAATTCTCTTCCCCACGCAACAATTGTATCTCTTCTCTTGCTCTATAAATGTTAGCCTCTACCTCCTATACAAAGACATTGAGAAACCACAAAGCACAAGATTGAGAACCTAGTAAAGACAAAGATATATATAAGTTTACAGATAAAAAAAGAAAGTAAAAATACAAAGAGATGTGAGAATCTTATCCAGCTAAACATTATACTCTACCGTTTTTTTCCTTCACTCTCCACTTTTTGATATGATCCATGTGAATTCGTATTGATCTTCATATTGGATGAGTTGTTGTGGTATCTAAATTGTCAAAAAAGGGGTTAGAAATGCCCAAATAAAAGTGGTAGAAACCTTAGAATCTTATTCACCATATTTGCCCTTTATTTACATGTTTAAATAAAAAGTAAGAAAAACAAGAAAAATTCTAGAATTTAAATAATTGGAAAAGGCACAATTGAACATGAGGTTAAGAAAAAGTTGTTTATTCCTTAACCCTTTGCTTGGCAATACCTAGAAAAAGAGTGGAAAGAAAATGTATGAAAAAGAGGTTAAAAGAAAAAATATAGAAAGAAAAAAGGTGGAAAAAAGGAGTGATTGGTAAAAGGTAGAAAGAAAACTTTATAATATGTTTTATCAATTTTATCCCTAGTTTTTAAAAATGAATTTTAAATTACTAAGGGTATTTTTGGCAAAAGTTGACACTATTTATTTTTCATATGTTTTCACACCATTTTGGATGTGAAAACGTTGCACAACTTTTCATGCTATTTTTTTCCTTTTCCATGAGTTTTCTATGTCTCCCAAACAACGGAAAATAAATTTTTCATACATTTTCCTTACTTCTACTCTTTTTCTATATTTACCAAGCAAAAGGTAAGTGCTTGGAACGAAATTAAATCATGGTAATTATTTTATTTTTTGTTCGTATATCATATTTAAGTATGCTAAAATTTGGTTTTTATAAAAAAACTCTTTGCCACAAGAGACTTTTGGTTCTACATATTTTTCCTAAATAAAAAAATATCTTAAAGTAACAATAAAATGATAAAAAACAAGAAACTCTAAAATAAATAAAAACTCTCGTACACTAAAACTAGTTACTAATTTTTTTTGGCATTGTGAATGTGTCATATCTTTCCCACACATAATCCATTATCGAACCTTATTCTCTAGACTCGCAAATCTCTTAAGGGACCAATCATACATTTAATTTGTTTGGTGTCAACTTTATTTTTATTTTTTAATTATATAATATTTTGTGCAAGATGATGACTCAAGAACCATACTAAATCTAACTGTGTCAGGAGCTAACAATCAACCTAGATGAATTGGATGATGATAAGGTATTTAAAAGGTAACTGTGAGAACTATTATGATTAGTAAGTAGCAATATGTTCACTATAGCTTAATCTAGTAGAGGTATAATTGTAGTGTTGTTAAGTACGTCCTAGATAATAATTATAGCTAGAAAGTTTTGTTTGATTTATTATAGCTGGTTAGAGCCAAGAGTTTATAACATGATGTTTGTTGAAAAGAAAATTTCAACACATAATTTTTGTCCATTGATTATCTTGGTCAACCATAATTTTTGTGCATTCCATGAGGTCTAACATATCAAATTACATCATGTTTAAAAAATATATTTTATAAAATATAAACCAACGTAATTTTAAATTATTGTCTTAGCTATGATATGGTATATCATATTATATTTTTTCCATTTAGCTATTTGACGGCCTCTTAAGTGTATATTTTTAGTGATACCATATTTGAATTCAATGACATTATTGAGAGTTTTTAGGCGTAGGGGTAGAATTAAAACTTTCAATAATGTCATTGAATTAAATAAAAAGTAAGAAAAACAAAAAAAATTCTAGAATTTAAATAATTGGAAAAAGCACAATTGAACATGAGGTTAAGAAAAAGTTGTTTATCATATTATTGTCTTAGCTATATCATTAGTAAGTAGCAATATGTTCACTATAGCTTAATCTAGTAGAGGTATAATTGTAGTGTTGTTGAGTACGTCCTAGATAATAATTATAGCTAGAAAGTTTTGTTTGATTTATTATAGCTGGTTAGAGCCAAGAGTTTATAACATGATGTTTGTTGAAAAGAAAATTTCAACACATAATTTTTGTCCATTGATTATCTTGGTCAACCATAATTTTTGTGCATTCCATGAGGTCTAACATATCAAATTACATCATGTTTAAAAAATATATTTTATAAAATATAAACCAACGTAATTTTAAATTATTGTCTTAGCTATGATATGGTATATCATATTATATTTTTTCCATTTAGCTATTTGACGCGGCCTCTTAAGTGTATATTTTTAGTGATACCATATTTGAATTCAATGACATTATTGAGAGTTTTTAGTAGGGGTGAAATCGGTTCGGTTTGGATTGGTTTAAGTCATTTTTCAAACCAATTTGATATATTTCGGTTTGGACAAAATCAAACCAAACCAAACCTATTACTTGGACCAAACCAAACCGGACCAAATTGATTCGGTTTGGTTTGGTTCGAACCGGCGGTTTGAATTATTATCAATTTAGATCAGTTTGAGTCGGTTTAGTTCATAAATTTTTAAATTCTTAAAATTAAAATAGTGTAAAATAAAATAAATAAATAGTGTGTAAGCATATCAATATTAATACATATTAAATTTATATTTATAAGTCTCAAAATTTGATAATATAATTTATAAATATAACATATCAAGTATTAACAAACAATCTTAAATAAATAAATCTAAAACATAAAATAAAAATATAAAATCAGTAAATAATAACATTATTCGGTTCGGTTTGGTTTAAACTGTGGTTTTGAAATATCAAACCAAACCAAACCGATATATTATTCGGTTTCAAACCAAACCAAACCAATTTTTGTTCGGTTTCAACGGTTTGATAAATTGGCGGTTTTAGCGGATTGGTTTGGATCGGTTCGGCGGTTTGACGGTTTAGAGTTACACCCCTAGTTTTTAGGCGTAGAGTTTTAAAATTAAAGGAAGGAAAAGGATGAATTTTAAAAAGAGAAAAGAGGGAAAAAAAAGGATCTACGAGAAAGCATTTGATTTGACGGAGCATATTTTGGTAGTTGAAAATATGGCAATACTTTTCCGGTCTGAATCAAAGTGAACATGGGAAATCAAATTTCAATCATCAAAAGGCTATTCACAAAACACTTTTCCATACATTTTATAAACTTTTTATATAAATAAAAAACAAAATAAATTTTGGATGATGAACACTTTAATTTAATTTTATTAAGGTCCTTTATTATAATTTTTTTTACCTCAGTTTATTATAAAAAATTTGTTAATAATAAAACCTTAGTTTTTCTCTTAATTTATTAAACTGCATACATCTTATAAAGTCAACATTCACCGAACAGTCTTTCACAAAAACTAAAAATAAAATCACCTATCAATAACGAAAGAATAGGAATAATAAAAGAAATCACAGGAGTTTAATAATTAATAGTACATCTCAAGGGTAAAGTTCACTGGAAAGCCATCCCGCAACTCTATCTGAGGAATTTGAAATTTCTGTTGTAAATTCTTGCTGTATCTCTAATTCCTGTCGGAGGGTTCTTTATAATTTCTAATAAACCACAGTAAATTAAGCTTACAGGTTACAATTCTCAAATTAATTAAGACCTGAAGCTTAAATAACCTTCTGTTTCTCCATTAATTCCATTACTTGCACATATATTTGATTAACAAAAATTATTTGTTATGGTTGAATAAGATATTAAATATATATTGCTGTTTTAATAAGCGATCAAAACATTTATATAATCTATTGCACATCTTTCAGCTCGGTTATTATATATGTCCTATGTCATGTGGGGGTATGTATATGCGATGGGCTTGACACTGTTTCAGTGTTTCTTGTATTTTTGTGCTTTACTTCACATCGCACGTCAAGAATTTCATAGACTCAGTTTCACGTCAGATCAACGAAAAGTAAATTGAAACAAAAACATATGCCTCAATTTTTATTATTATAAAACGTTTGATGTTGAGACAAGACTAGTTATTTATTTTGTTGGCATTCGAAGTTTGCAGCCGTATGTTATTTTAGAATTTAAGCCAGTGTTATTTTGGGATTTACATAATTTGCGAATAATTATGTCGACATAATCGTATATCAAATTATTATATATATATATAAAAATCATAATCATTTATGTCGGTAAAAATCGGTAAAAAAACACATACATCCGTCCTAAAGCGCTTAGAGCTAGATTTTACATAATATTTTTTAATAATTTAATAAAAAAATATAATTTTTAAAAATGTATTATTTATTCATAAATATATTTTATAATTTTTTAATATAAATTATTATACTTATAAATTTTTGATTGATTATAATAATAAATAAATAAATAAAAATAGAAATAAAAAATAAAATAGTTGATATTTTTATAAAATAAATAAATTTTAAAAAATATATAATATTTTTCCCAAAATAAAAATATGAATGTCAGTGTATGCTCTTATATTTATATCAATTCTCTAAAACAAAATCATACATTATACGAAGGGTACACAATTATAAATGAGGGAATATAAATTTACCACATGTCTAGGTGGATAGGATTATTTAATGGTCTTGTACTCTGCTGACACAAGATTTCAATCAGGCTTTATCGATCCATGGTTAATAACAAAAAAAAAAAAAAACTGGTAACCCCATCTCTCTCTCTTTATCGGCCTTAAAAAAAACTTCCTCACTGACAGAGGAATGCTCTGCACACTTTCTCACGCACGCACGCATACTCAAACCAGAGCCAACCCCACCCTTCCTCAGGTCAGATAGCTCAGACCCCCACCGCACCTCTCAAATCCTTCAGTTCACACGCGCTCACGTACATCACCCACCCCTTAATCTCTCTCTCTCTCTCTCCCTCTGTCTGTTTCGCTCTCTAGGCATAGATACGAGGCCCTCTCACCAGTGTCGCAGAGAAACATCAAACCACTGCACACCGGCCCACCCTCCCTCTTTCTCTCTCTTTTCCTCTGCCACACTCGATTCATCAAATCTTCCATGAAACCCACATAGCTCATGACACCACCATCTCTCCACGCCTAGCTAGCCCTTTAAAACCCAGTCAGTTTCTCGGTTTGGAATTTCCACACAACTGCCTTGAGGCTAGTACTCCATGATCAATCGTATCATGGAGACCCACTATCCCCGCCACCATCGCGACCACCACCCAATGGACGCCGCCACCGAGGGCCAACTGCCTCCGGGCTTCAGGTTTCATCCCACGGACGAGGAGCTGATCACGTACTACCTGGTGAAGAAGGTGCTGGATTCGAGCTTCACGGGTCGCGCCATCACGGAGGTGGACCTGAACAAGTGTGAGCCGTGGGAGCTGCCGAGGAAGGCCAAGATGGGCGAGAAGGAGTGGTACTTCTTCAGCCTCCGCGACCGCAAGTACCCCACGGGACTGCGCACCAACCGCGCCACCCTCGCCGGCTACTGGAAGGCCACCGGCAAGGACCGCGAGATTTACAGCTCACGCACAGCCGCGCTCGTCGGTATGAAGAAGACACTGGTGTTCTACAAGGGACGCGCCCCCAAGGGCGAGAAGAGCAACTGGGTCATGCACGAGTACCGCCTTGAAGGCAAGTTCGGCTACCACTACCTCTCTCGCTCCTCCAAGGTACCTCTAACTAACTTTTTTTAGTTCTTGTACTTTACTAACAACTAATTTACTGGTACCTCTTGCGCGCTTACAACTCTATTCTACACAGCTTTATTTTACTGGTCATTGGGTGTTTGATCCTCACAGGACGAGTGGGTCATTTCCCGTGTTTTCCGAAAAAGCGCCACTTCCGGCTACGGTGCTCTCGCTGTCGGCGGTGGAGCAGAGAAAAAGTCGCAGATGAGTCCCAGCGTGAACTTTTACGCGGAGGCGAGCTCGCCGTCCTCAGCCTCTCTGCCGCCGCTAATGGATTCCTCTCCTTACGGTGGCTCATTTGATGGCGACAGCGCCGGAAGGGAACACGTGTCCTGCTTCTCCACCGTTGCCGGCCCGGCCGCCGGCTTCAATCCTCACTCCCAGCAGCCGTCGTTTGACCTCGATCCAACCCTGGGACTTCGCGGTGATCGGTCTACCTTCCCGAGCCTGAGGTCCCTCCAGGAAAATCTTCAACTACCTTACTTCTTCCCCAGCCCGGCACAGCTGTCCTCGGCGGCGCCGGAGAGCGGATTCATCTCCGCCGGTAACTGGGCATCGGCTGCGGCTGAGAATCAAAGGGTGACCGACAACGGAGTCCGCTTGGGCGTTGTACCCTCCGAACTTGACTGCATGTGGACGTACTAGCTAGCTGGCTCGTCTGTTACTACAATTATTCCATATCTATGTTCCACCTAGCTACCTACCTTGGATATGCAGAATCGACCTTCCCACCGAGAGTTTTAGGTTTCCAGATGTGGGGTGTCATGGACTTTTGCTGTGTCAGGTATATGGTTAGTAGTATTATGATTAGGGCAGCTTTTAGGTGTGTTGTGAGATTGGCTTTCTCTGCCTTGATGCTATGATGATGTCTTTTAATTAATGAGAGCGTAGTTCTTATAGCTCTCTACTGGGCGTATATGTGTCTTGGAGATAGAGTGATTTGTCTTTAGCTCGATGCTATGATGACTATCTCCGTGTAATCAGTTTTGTTTATTTATTATATTATTAATTTATCTACATTTAGTATGCTTCATGCAATTGGTTGATTTTTTTTTTTAAATCACGTTTCGATCTGTTCCTTAATCCTGAAAGTTATCCTGTGGCTGCATTGCATTGTTTCCGGGTCGGGAGGGAGATTCTAAAGTATGGGGGATTGTCTTCACATGAAATTAAAGTCCATGCAAATAGTATAGATATACTGTTCATCTTGACATTTATAGCTCCTCTTTGATATGTTTAGTTTGAGGATGTGGTGTCGCGTGGATAAACTGTTTGTAGCCTTTCGCTGGATGACACCAGGGCCCACTCATATGAGGTGGGGGGCAGATTCTAAAATCAGTAATATTTTTTTAAAAAATATATTATACAGACTGTAAATTTGATTGATTAATCCGATTAAAAATAGTTATTTTGAATTTAATGGATTATGATAATTTATTTTGATTGAAAATATAAATCAATACTTAGATGAAAATATCAAAATTCGATAGCAAAAAGAAGGAAATAAATAAGGGCCGGGGTAAAAGCAAATGAATGTACGGTTTGAAGCCATCCGTGGTCCACTCTTATGATAATATGTACCATATATGATGATATATGATAGGATCATTGAAATTAGGAAAGAACAAACCTAAGCTAGAAAGATGTAACAAATATACTACATTTAATTCATTTATTACTAGATTTCAAATTAAAAGTTCATTTCCAACATGAAACCCTATCCAACTAATAACAATATATATTTATTCTCAAATTATTTGCCAAGATCCAATTTTGTCTTTATATAAATTTCACCTTTAAATCTATGTATTTCAAGGAAATTTGTAGCTCTTCCTTATTAAATCATTTAAACAAGCTAACAATCGATTGTGTTGGGATCAATATTATTTTGCACACCCTCGTCTAACCTCCGTACACCCTTGCCTCACTCTCACCCTCAACTAAAGAGACCACAACGCTAGATTGGCGCTCCTTGCTCTCCGCGTGACCACCGGCCGTTGTTGATCGGAACCTGTCGTATCACCAATTCGATGCAGCCTTCGTCATGTGGCACCACGCATTGCACGACATATATAACGCCAGTCGTAGCTCGCCTCCCGTCACCAAGGGCCAGGGAGTGAGGGACGCGCGGGGCGCGGCGCTCTAAATTGCCGCAGCTTGCCTTTGCCACCCTCCAGGCTCGGTCGATTCTGCGATTCGTGCTCTCCGGTATTAGAGCTCCAGCGTACGTGCATCGCCATCTTATTTCTGGTATGGTATGTTTTTTTTCTTTCTTTTCCTGTGATTCTATTTTTATGGCTTCACAAATTTGATTTTGGCGCGGATTGTGCTTCGGTTCAATTGGATTTACTAGGAATTTGGGGCTCTTTCGTATCCGTTCCAAATTTATCCCAGTCATTTGATGGCCGCCACCCTCGTTACCGTGTGTTACTTGGCTTGTTAGGTTAATCCCTCAACCCCCCTCTCCTTTGTTCCTTGAATAGAATAGAAATTTAAAATAAAATGGTGATGGGTTCGTTTGCTCTACTCCTATGCATATCTTTAATTCATTCATACATTGTTTGAGATTTTTTCGTTTACTTGTTCTAGAGTCTTATCCTCAAAAGAAGTTTAATCATGTAGAAAAAATGATTTATTGTAGTGTGCTAATCTATGCTATTGATGCTAGAATCTGTTCTGTATGATTGTATCCTTGTTTGGGTGTTGTGTTATAAGGTGTGAGGTCCTACCAGGCAACTATGGAATTTTGATGTTATGTAAAATTGCCCATATATATGATCCATGGGCTTGTGTGAGGGATCATCAGTTGAGTGCGATCCAGAAAGCTGCTTGAGTATTTAAATAAAGAATTGGAAACTTTTTAGTAACATAAAGAGTAAGGTTGATGAAGGGCGATTATGCCATTCTAACTGTTTTTCATTGCTTTAATTTAAGTATGAAGGCACTTGAATTCGAGTTGCCAGCTATATAGCCAATACATGATAAAACTTAACATCTAAAGGAAGAGTTGATGAAATATGATATATTTTGTCAATAATTCATTTGGCAGCGTGATGTTGTTAAGTGGTGCAAAGCCATAGATAATGCTTTGCATCACTTAAACCCCCAATCATTCAGCTTTAAATATGAATTTAATTATACCAATTAAATCCATCCTTTTGCTTTATGAAAGTGAGAAACCCATCCACTTGCTGATTTTATGTCAATAAGGACTCATGTTTAACAAATTTTGAAGTTCATCTACACACTATTCAGTCTATTCTAGACTTCTTTTCATGCACTCAAAATAGTCCCTTTCTCGTGTACACATCTGGTGCGCATAGTTCTGGGTTTTTGGCATATGGTTCATGTTTGCATACTCACTTTGTTGCACATTCGCATATATTTGGTACATACAATTCCTTTGTTAGGACATGTTTGCATTCCTTGCTATAAACACACATTGTGCAGTTTAATTTGATGATTAAAGAAAGCCATGATTTAGACATCATTCTATTATCTATAGTATTTTAATTCCAAGCATTTGCATTTTTACACGACTAATGCTCTTATCGTTTAATCCTTCGTAATACTATTATTTACTTCTTTTCAAATATTTTATATATATTCTTTACACATTAAAAATCCTACAAAGTTAAAATCATTATTTTAAAAACAAAAGGTATAACACTATTTCAATTATATATATATATATATATGCATGAAATAAACTGTGGATTATGGAAGATATAAAAGGACGAATCTTCTTTATGGCCAAGGGAGGCTTTAGCCATTCCTTGACTTCTAGAAATATTGTTTTATTGATTTAAAGAACGGAGCCAAAAGGACTAAGAAATAAATATGGGAGAAATAATTAATACACCATCAATTTTTAATATATAATAAAAAAAGAAATCCAACTAGTCCCAAAAACAATGCTTTCCATTTAATTAATTATACCTATGAAGGCAAAATAAACAAAAAACAATTTTTTCTAAAAAAAATAATTTACTTATTATTTCTTCTTGTCAAATCACACGTTTTCTTTTCATTTAATTTTTTATGTCAATACAAAGAATTACGTAGCAACAAATGGTGACTAAAAATTAGCTAATGATATTATTTTTACATAAGACCACCTATTAATCATTACTAATTTGTAGATATTATAACTTATTTAAAAAATATTGTAGATGTAAGTGTAGAGTTTTAGGCTTTGTTTGATAAGTATAGAAAAATGATGGTAGAATTCTGGAGGAAAGAGATAAGGTAGGTAAAAAGAAAATTGATGGAAAAAAATGGATTGTTTGGTTGAATGGAAAATGTTTTTTAATAGTTTAATTGAGATGAGAAAAAATGTGTAAAATAAAATATTATTAATTAAAATATTAATTTTTTTTATTTATATAATTGTATAAATTTATATAATAGTTGAAAAGGAATAATTTTATAATTTTAATATTTTTTATAATAAATTTTATCATTTTTGTTGTCATAAAATAATATTAATTTTTCACATTTTTATATCTTTTCTTTTCACATGTCATTTTCCATAGCTCTTGCCAAATGTAAGAAAATATAAAAAAATTTCATAACTACCAAACAGAGAGGGTTAGATTGTTTTTACCTTCATCGTAATTGGCTTTGCTCAATTTTATTTTACAAGCTAATTTATCAAAATTTGTCTATGCGTTTAGTTTTATAATTTAGCTAATTATTTTAATTTTTGATAATTATTCATTATTAATTCTATAATGAGCTATTTCACAGTGCATATATAAATAAATTATTAAAATAATTAACTTAAATTTAATAATTTTAAAAAATAAATTGATGAGAAAATATACTATAATTTTAATTAATAATTTTTTCTTAAAGAATTAAGTAGTGTTGTATGCACATTTTCTGGCCCATCCCTTAGCCGCGACAACGAGGTGTCATTTAATGGGGCGGTGAGTGGATATTTTGTAGGGAGCAGCGCCAGGTGGCAGGTGCGGGTTGGGCGGTTCTTGGATCGCCTTGCGGACGGTTTGAAGGCTTATGAGGTTAGGGGCCACATAGGCTTTTTCTTAGGGGAGTGGCCATGTACGCCCCACGTAAGGGACAAATTAAATACTACCTTTCTGCAACATTGTATCGTTTCATTGTCAGCTCCTATGCACATCCACAGACCCATAGGCAGGGACTAGCTACTTGTACAGTTGTACTTCCTTCGCCCTCGCCCAATTCATTAATAATCTACTCGTACTTCATCAACCACCCTACAATATAAATATATATATATATATATAATAACAGCATAAAAAATAATTATAATAATAAATACGTACAATAATATTAATAAACATATAATAATATTATTAACAAGGATTGGGTTATCAAGAACTAATAAAGTAGAGATGTATGATAATAGGTCTTTTAAATTTTAAATTTTAAATAAAAATTATATTATATTATATTAGGTCTTTTAAAAATGTAAAATTTAAGATTGAAATATGTATAAATTTACTGTATATTTTTAAAATTTAATATAATACCTAAAAATTATATAATAATAGGAGTAATGATTACAAAATAGATTAGGGAAAGAGAAAGAATAATAAATAATTATTTAAAATATATTATTTTATTATATAAACATAGAGATGAGGAATGAGATTTATGAAATTTGTTAAAGATCTTTAAACTTTTAAAAGAAATGAAAAATATAAAACTAGTATGGATAATCTAATATAATAATAATATACTATAACAGTAACAGTAATAATTAAAATAATAAATAGAGGAAATAGCAATAACAATACTAATTAGGTATAATAATATTAATAAATACAAAAATAAGAGTAGCAATAATAAATACACAGGTAAAACTAATAATAATAATTAAACGATAACAATGATCAAATTTTGGAAGGGTAAAATTAGAAAGAATAAAAAAACAAAATTATTCTATCCGAATAAAATATGGGCTAACACTTCTGACTTAGTTTAAAAGGATTATGAAGATGCACGAGTAATGAGTTGTTTAATAACTCCTGCCTTCTGGTTTATAAATAAAAGTCCAAAAGCCCTCTGATTTACTAGACATGAGTCTTCTGATCTGCCCTTGCTTTGGTAATATACCCTAATGCGATTGATAATATGACCCGATTCCTTGATCTTACTTTTTACTATTGACTTATATATATATATACACACACACAAAAAAAAAAAAAAGAAATTAAAGCAATTAGCGCCTGCGATAATACAATAGAATGGAGTATGAGTGTACCAATCATGGCGGATATCCACCACTTTCTTCTCCAGAGCCGTGACTTCCTCCACGCTCCAGCATTCCTATGCGGTGTTCCTTTTCTCACGGCTTTGCCAATGGCTAAAAATGCCTCTCCAATGAGCTTCTCAATTGAAAGTGTACCACTTAATTGAGCATCATTCTTCTTGAGATCTTCCCGTGCTTCCAAAACCTACACCAGTTAAGTTTCAGGCTTACAAAAGTCTGCGACCCTTCCTTTATATTGCTCTCTTAGTCTGATGAGAGGTGCCTCATCAGCTATCTGAAACGTAAAGTAAAGCTAAATTGAAAATTAAAGCCAAGCAATTTTAAAAGGGTAACAGATTTTTTGGGCAATAATATAACTCATTAATATAATTACTATAAGTTTAAAGGGCTACATATTTAGAAAACCCGCTAATATAGCTGAACCTTCTAAAGCAATAAAGCAGTAAGAAGTCGTAACAAGTCTTAATCTATAATTTTACTTATTAATCTAAATTGTCTCACAGATTATCTGAGGTTTACACATTAATCTAATTGAACCTTCCAAAGCAATAAGCTAGTAAGAAGTCATAACAAGTCTTACTACATCCATACACACATCAATCTTATAACTTTGCATACGAAAGTTGCAAACAGGGAAACTTCCTCAAACTAGGCAGTCAATTTTAGCTATAACAATTCACAAAAATGGGTTGGCCAAAAATGAAGATTATATATTACTACAGCACTGTGGAATAATTGGTTCATAGAACATGTATTGTTGGCCCCTGCCCATAGGAAAAGACTATCACTGCAGGAAAAATCCTAAGCAGCATGCCTACAGAGGAAAAGAACTACATACAACAAAAGAATTTAAGAGTCTAGGTTTTCAGAGATCGAAGTGAAGAACTAGAATATTAAACAATATCTGAACCCTCCTTGACATCACAATCTGACAAAAGCAGTAAAAGAAGTCAACCGCTGTGACTTCACTGTCCAAGTGTGTAAATTTCCAAATGTTACACGTCTTATCTCCTCTGATTGGTCAAGCTGTAACACAGCCAAGGAGAAGAAAGCAACTCCCAACAGAACATTGTTGTACAGATGCAATGATTCCATCTTAGTAAATTTACCACCCTCGAACAATGTATGGGCCACAGTGCCTCAGTTTGTAAGATGCAGTCCTTGCTTTGATAATTTTCTATTAATAAGATGATTCTCCATCAAAACTAATAACCTCATTCAAGTTTCTATATTGTATATAAATAACTGAAATTAAAATTCTAAACGAATATAATTTTATTTAGGAGAAAGAATGAACTGAAATTCTTTTTTGTGGCTGGAATATTCTTCTGCCATGTACACTAGATAATCTGACGAAGCTGCCAATACGAACCTTCACTATAGTTTTCTGAAAACTTATGGGTGCCCTGATTAAACAAAAAATTAGAACAACTAATCTGATTAAATTAATTTTAGATAGGTTAGCACTCAAGAAACAATGAAACAGAGATGAATGACATATGCAAATAGACAATACAAATCAATCATTCATCCCCACATTATAGCCCCTTCAATCAAAGGGTATTGTCATTCAATGTTTCACTGAATAAAAAAACCTTGAACGAGTCATCTTTTTCGGGCATCATTATGCCACCGATACTTTACCATCACAGCAATACAGGCTAAAAAACATACTTTAATAGAATTTAAGTTTAGGTACATACATTTGCTGAATTTTAAATCTAGTCTACACTTATTCAGCATTACAAACATGAAAAACAGCTAGTAAAAGGCCATCTATGGAGTCTTGGGGCGAATTCTTGCAAAACAACAAGCAACAAAAAGAAACAATAATAGTAAAGTTACAAAAAATGGCAATCAAATTAGGAATAAAATGGAGATGAAATGAGAAAATGCATATATATAATATATTCACACCTATATATTTATATATCCATGAAAGAATGTAGGCATTTAATGGAAGGCAAATTTAAATTCAACCCCAATGGATTGCTGAAAGCCACTTTCCTAAGTAAAAGGAAATAATTTCTTCCCTTACAGAGTAAATAAGAATTAATTTTCCATCAGAAGAAGTCTTATTACATCCATACACACATCAATCTAATATTGCTTCTTAATCTAAATAGTCTCTCTAAGGATTGGGGATTTAAAATTACATTCTATTTAGATTCATAAGGGGGTGCATGCACATTAAAGACGCAGATTTACTCAAGGTAGAAAGTCAATTGTGTCTATAACAATTCACAAAAATGGGTTCACAAAAATTGAAGATTATATATTATTAGAAATAGGATTGAAGAGAAGATTTGATAGAATTCAAATAATACTAAGCAATGCACAACATTAATTACTAAATAATTAAAGAGTCAGTTAAACTGTAATTATTAAGTTGTCCTATGATTTTTTTATATTCTTTATTTGTATTTATCACGCATAGTTCCTAGACATTAATTCTATGTAAGACCAAGGGTTAGCACTTGTTCTATTAATAATAACAGCGCGACTACGACATAATTGAGTGTGCCAGCACCGTTCTCTCTTTCCGTATGGGAAATGGAAGCAACACTTTCGTCTTTGTCAATGTGACACTCAATTTCTGGTTCACAAGGCATACGGTTTTTCGAGACACACTTGGCAACGGAATTCTATAGCACTCTCACTGTCGGGACTCAAAAAAGTGGCATATGCGCCTGTCTTCGCGGCTGTTTCAAATACTCTATTTTCGAAAGCACTCTGTCTATTGTCTCTGTAAGGTAGTACAGCCATATACAGAATCTCTAGCTCCCCCAATGAAATGAAAGCACTTGTATGAAACTCTTAGGTAACTAAAGTGTCTGTATTAGATGTAATGAAAGAATCAAGAGGGATTGAATATTCTTTAACATATATTACTACAATACTGTTGAATAATTGGTTCATAGTTGGCCCCTGCCCATAGGAAAAGAATAGTAGTGCAGGGAAAATCCTAAGATGCGTGTATACAGAGGAAAAGAACTACATACAACAAAAGAATTTAAGAGACCAGGTTTTCAGATATCAAAGTGAAGAGCTAGAATTTTAAACATCTAAACCCTCCTTGGTATCACAATCTGACAGAAGCAGTAAAAGTCAACCGCTGTGAATTCACTGTACCAGTGTGTGAATTTCCAAATGTTACACATCTTATCTCGTCTGATTATATAACCAAGCTGTAAAACAGCCAGGGAGAAGAAAGCAACTCCAAATGGAACATTGTTGTACAGATGCACTGATTCCCCATCTTAGTAAATTTACCACCCACAAAATATCATCAGGGGTGTAAAACTTCACCAATAATCTCCAAGCCTCTAAGGTTAAGAGTTCAATCAAATTTAGGAATGTGCCACAAAGATTTGAACTTCCTCGAGCTAGATAGTCAATTCTGTCAATAATAATTCACGAAAAATGGATTGGCCAAAAATGAAAATTATATATTACTACAGGACTATTGAATAAATGTATCATAGATCATGTATCGTTGGCCCCTGACATAGGAAACGAATAGCTGTGCAGGAAAAATCCGAAGATGCATGTATACAGAGGAAAAGAACTACATATAACAAATGAATTTAAGAGACAAGGTTTTCAGAGATCAAAGGGAAAAGCAAGAATTTCAAACAATATCGGAACCCTCCTTGGCATCACATTCTGACAGAGCAGTAAAAGAAGTCAACCACTATGACTTCACTGTCCAACCGTGTAAATTTCCAAATGCTATACGTCTTATCTCGTCTGATTATATATGGTCAAGCTGTAAAACAGCCAGGGTGAAGAAAGCAACTCCAAACAAAACATTATTGTACAGATGCACTAATTCTCTATTTTAGTAAATTTAGCACCCACAAAATATCATCAAGGGTGTAAAACTTCACCTATAATCTCCCAGCCTCTCAAGGCTTAAGAGTTAAATCAAATTTAAGAATGCGCCACAAAGACTGGATTCGGATTTCCAAACAAAGTATGAGCAAAGTGCCACAATGCGTAAGATGCAGTCTATGCTTTGATATTTTTCTATTAATAAGATGATTCTCGATCCAAAGTGATAACCTCATTCAAGTGTATATATTGTATAAAAATAACTGAGATTAAAATTCTAAGTGAATATAATGTCATTTACGAGAAGAGGATGAACTGAAATTCTATTGTGGCTGGAATATTCTTCTGCCATGTACACTAGATAATCTGATGAATATGCAAATATGAACCTTCACTATAGTATTTTGAAAACTCATGCATAACTTTATTAAACAAAAAAAATACAACTAGTCTGATTAAATTAATTTTAGAGAGGTTGGCACTCAAAAAACAATGAAACAGAGACGAATGACATCAATGCAAATAGACAATACAAATGAATGTTCAGCCCCACATGATAGGTCCTTCAATCAAAGGGTAATTGTCATTCAATGGTTCACCTAATAAAAAAACCTTGAACGAGTCATCATTTTCTGACATCATAATGCCACCGATGATTAATTTACCATATCAATAATACAGGCTAAAAAAAGACATAATTTAATAGAATTTACGTTTATATACATACATTTGCTGAATTTAAAATCTAGTCCACACCTATTTAGCATTGCAAACATGAAAAACAGCTTTCTAAAATGGCATCTATGGATCTTGCTGAGACCTCTTGCAAAACAACAAACGGCTAAAAAAAGCAATAACAGTGAAGTTACAGAAAATGGCCATCACACCTGCATATAGTAAAGTAATCAAATTAGGAATAAAATGGAGATGAAATGAGAAAATGCAAATATATAATATATTCACACCTATATATTTATATTTCCATGAAAGAATGTAGCCCGTTTAATGGAAATTCAACCCCAATGGATTACTACAAGCTTCTTTCCTAATTAAGAGAAAATCATTTTCTCTCGCTAGTCGCTACAAGGTCAGTAAGAACTAGTTTTCTATCACAAAAGTAGTGTGATTGCTATAGGCATTTTAAAAAGAAACTACTATAAACTCACAAAATATCTATGTTCATATGCACCCACTAATTTTTATATGTATTCTAAATCGATTCAACATCATACAACAATGTTCATCGAAATTTAAAAAAAAAAACAAAGAAGAGAGAGATAAAATATAAATATTTAAAAAGTAAAAAGTAAATGTTAAATATGAAAAGTTCCTATTATATTCATGTTAAAAATTTTATTAAAATATGAGGCTAAGCGATTTTTAAATATTCATGTCAAACTACTCTTCAAACCGTATTTAGAGAGGCCGTCGTTAGTGCTCTATGAACATAGAAGAACACTATTTCACCTGATTCACGTTCAACTGAGTTTCGACAATCCACGAAGTAAAGTAATTGAAAACAGCGCTGTAAAGACCATTCCATTTGTGGTTTAATTGAAAGTATTATAATTTAGCTAACCTATAACTACTATATATATGACAACTAACTCTCACCCACGGTAGCAAAAAAACATCACAGAAGTTAGTTACTTTCTTCATCCGGGTTCGGATCTTATACGTGCCTTTATTGCATATTGGTCGTGCGTATTGTTGGTTGTGTGCGTTGGCGTCGTTAGTGGTGTAGAGGTGCATCGGTTGATCACGTCATGCCGTGATCGTGGGCTAAGTCCCGTAGTGTCTGGTCGTGTGGGATAAGTCCCATCGTGGGCGCCAGCAGAAGATGCGACCCGGGAGAACGAGAGGTTTTCCAAATCATACGTGCCGTTATTGCAAGTTGGTCGTGCGTATTGTTGGTTGTGTGTGTTGACGTCGTTAGTGGTGTAGTGGTGGATCGTGGGTTGATCCCGTAATGCCATAGTCGTGGGTTAAGTCCCATAGTGTCTGGTCGTATGGGATAAGTCCCGTCGTAGGCGTCGTGTGCGTATTATCTGATCGGGTTTGAAATTGTAAAGCTATTACATAAAGTCAATTTAGAGTCTGCTAATGGATATAAAAATTAATCCCAGAAATTCCTCTCTCTGTTTTTCTCTCTGCTTTCCAATTCGTACCAGGATCTCGGACCTTCGGGCTTTGTTTCGGAGACGGTGCTTCTCAGCCTGCCTGGCCCTCTTGGCCGCGGAGTTGACTTTCCGAGTGGCCACGCAGACGATGGGACTAAAGGGCTTGCGCAAAACCCTCATCGAAGAAAAAAAAACTAGAAAACGAAAGAAAGAAAGCTGGTAAAGTTGAAGATTGTCGAGATTTGAGGGGGAAGAGAGACACGTTTTAAGGGGGTGCGGGGTTTACTTACCATAAATGCTATTTGCAACTGCAGATGCCTCTTTGCCGCGCTGGGGTGATGTGATAATTATCATATCAGAAAAACACGCCACGTCGAACCGTAAATTTAGACGAAAAGAGACATAAATATAGCATAAAATTTAATTTTGAAGGTCATAGAGAGGTTTTTTTAAAAATTTCTGAGTGAAAAATTCCTTATAGGGATTTTGGCCGCGTATCTTTCATCGATATCTACAAATTAAAAAAAATGAGCCTAAATCGGACCATCATACGCAAAGTTATGGTTGTTTGAAGTTTTCGTCGGAAATTATAGTCAACAGAACCCAAAAACTCGTAAATTTGGCTTTGAGAGAGATGATTGATGTCAGCTCGAGGCTTGCTCGAGCTTGAGGCTCGAGCAAATTTGCTCGGGCACGTATGCTCGAGCACTCAAGCAGATCTGATCGAGTCCATGCTCGAGCACGCCTCGAGTAGGGGCTCGAGCAGATGATTTGGAAGCGCACCGAGTCGTGAAAAAAAATGTTGAAGTGCCTTACTCCATGTCAGTTGGGGACGCAAAAGATGCCGCGAGCGCGGTTGTACGTAGCACTACTCTTACATCAAAATAAACCTGATGTGCACACACTCACTCCGACAAGCCAACGGGTAAGGTTCTGATTCGTCCGATCGGTCTCAAATTTTTATAAGAATATAAGATAAAAAATGTTAACTCGACTCGATCCGCTCCTACTTAATTTGCTCCAAACTGTTCAAACCCTGATTCAAGTCAAGTAGTATTCCACCCAATCCATTACTATCCATAATATATATGTCCCATTTGGCAAGACTTATTTTATAAGAAAATCAGTAAAAAAATTGGTAAATTTTAAATATATATATACATATATATAATTTTTTTGATAAAAGCAAAAATAATTTAAGGGTTACATTTTAAAGTTGTGACATTGACAGTAACTTTAAATTTTATAAAATACCAATATTAATCTTATTTAAATTAAAAATAAAAAAGTTACAAGTTCAAAATTTAAAAATTAATGATATTTTTATTTTTCAAAAAAATTATGTGCTTCTTTTAAGCACATCATTGTCAAACTCAATCATATTCATACAATTTGTATGTTTGTTAAATTTTAAAGAGTAATTAGTCTTTACGGCAACTTAAATATTGATTCTATATGTGTTGCCGCAACACATAAAAAAGTTGGAGGCTAATGTGGCACATGACACGTCAGTCATGTAGCTCTTTATGTATTTTTGCATCTTGTTGAAGCAGTACATAAAGATAGAAACCTAAGTTTTGATTGTTCAATAAGATGGTATTTGTGTGGATAACAACTTGATAAGTAGTGTTTGATATCTTACATATCGTGTAAGAAAATATATATATATAATATCGAGCAAGAGTTAAAAAGTGTTGGAATACTGAAATAGGGTTAACGATTAACCGCAGCGGAAACGGATTTTAAAATTTTTAATTCCAGTAGACAAACACTAGGATCTAAACATTAATCAATTGATTAATTTAGCGAAGAGCGAAAAGAAGAAACTAACCTAAAGAACGGTAAAGCTAGAACCCTTTTCTTTTCCCTCCAAGAACGAACTCATGATCTACCTTTGATCGTCCTCGCAGCCTCTTGGATTCAATCACCAAATAGCCTTCTCTGCTATTCACCTTCTCAAGAAGTACAGGGCTGTGGCACCCTTGAATCAAAGAACAGGAACACCACCTCTGCTAGGGTTAGCCGTCACCTGTCTCTCTCTCTCTCTTGGCTGTCAACGATTGCACACGCATACGCTTTAACCTAGGAGGCTATGCATCTATTTATAGACTTAGGGTTACCCCTATGCTATTACGCATATGCCCCTTTAGTTAAATAATAATAATACATATTATTTAAACTCTTTAAATAATATAATTATTACGTAACAAAGCTAATTAAATAAATATTCAATATTATTTATTCATCAAAGTAAGAGTGAGCATGAATGCCTAGTAGGTGATCTCCATCTCCTTACCATTATATAACATGAAATCCTAAGTATACATGATCAGTGTATGCTTGTGCCAGTATAATGTCCTATTCTATCACAGTAAGCTTACATTCAATCATAAAATATGACATCACACATATTATAGTCCATTCATTAAGGGTACACACGAAAACAATCCAACCACCTAGGGGATTCTCACAACCAACTCCAAGGATCCGAGTCACTACCAAACAGTCATATGTGGGACCTGTAGTGTCTCTAATGACAACCCGCCACATATAGAACCTGAGTTAACCGGCTACATAGGAGACCTCCGGCCTCTTGCCAGCCCTATATGGGACACATGGTTAATTGCCTAATTCGTGATCTTAGGATTAATTGTGAAGGACCGAGAGGTGAAGTAATTAACTAGAAATATCACATAACCTAACTAGGGAAGGCTTAAGTTCCGAGAGCCTGAGTCACTCCTATGAAACCGAGCTAGAGCTAGTAAAGAGCTAATTTGAGGCTCAACGACTCCTAAACCTAAAGGGTCACTTGTCCCCTAAGCTAAGGTGACACGAAGCCATATCACTCAAAAGATAGCTAATGGCCAATACATTAGAGAGTTGGGCTTTTAACGATAACAATGTGCATAGTTTACATAGAGCATATTCAATAAAAGACCCATCGCAGTTATCCAAACCTCATACTTGAGGTGCAAAGCCATTGCAATACCTCTCACTACTAGCTCCATCACCATAGTTAGTTTAGCAATTATGATAAATTAGATAATTATTATTTAATTATTTTATCTTTCCTGCAGCTATATATGCTAAGCCCTAGTATACATCTGTGACCCGAGAAGCAGCATTGTCTCTGTGGGATCGACCCTGCCTGCCCTATATATAACTCAAACAAAAATATAAATGATGTAACATTGAAGCAACATTAGCTAAAAATAACTTTAACTAATCAATTTATCTAATTAAAATTAGAGATGCTCTAAGTCAATTTTATTCAACAAAAGCTTGTTATACCTGTAAAATTATTATGAAATTTAAGATTTATACATTGGTTAATTTACCTACATATAAGCCATACACTATACACAAAACAATTTTATCTACCTATAAAAAAGTGTATGTTACTCATTTATAAGTTTCTTATTTCATGTTTAACCAAATGGAGCTAAACCCTCTGCTTGGATAATATAGAAAAGGTATGAAAGTAAGGGAAAAGGGCGTAAATTTTTTTCCTGTCACTTGGGTGATATGGAAATCACGGCAGAAGTGGAAAACTAACGAAAATAAGAATCTCGATATTGGTGAGCATTTTCTCACCCAATATAGCATGAAAATGTATGGAGAGTATACAATAAAACTAAAATTACAAAATTGTCCTTGAAAATGAATTAAGAAGCGATGCAAATCTGAAGAAGAGGTCAAAGAAAAAAAAGAAGAGAAGTGTTGAAGATCCCATGCCGGAAAAAGTCTCGAAGCATCAAAGCACACAACTAGATCTGTAGTACGCTATTACGCTTCCTGCCATCAACGCCATCAGCATGACTTCCATCGACAAGCTAACACAACCCCAGGGATAATCCGATGCCAGACAATCCGACGTAACCCTAGGGACGATCCAACGCTAGACAATCCAATGTAACACCAATGACAACGCCCTCTGCTCCACCATCGGCGACAACGACCTCTGCTCCACCATCGGTTGCTGCTGCCAGGTTCTCTTCTTTCCTATTGCTTGTGTTGTGTTCTCGTTATATTAAGTCAACAAAATATTAAACTGGATATAGTTATATTATTAAACTGGACCCAATTGAAGCTTCCTGGCCAAGTATCTTCCCTTCGTTGTGGTCACACTCTGACATCCGAAGGGCACGAGTACCTTGGATATTTAGTTGATTATAGAATACTACAATTATAGAAAAGAAAATAATGAAAAAAACAACTGTGGTAAATATCGTTTTCTTCCAGGCTTTAATTTGCTCTTCTGTCCATATTTTAGGTGTATTGGAATATCTAGACATTGGACGAATAATCAATTAGACATTATAGTACCCATGTAATTTTCTTTATTGGGAAAAAACACCATGGCTATAATTACCCTTGAGCAGTGTTAGAAATGTCGGTAGCTTCGGCAATTAAAAGACCCCCATTATTATTTTTCTAAGAGTAATATAAGATGACATGGGCCTGAGGAACATTGTCCTGTCAACATTTCCATTGTGTATTGCATATTACAAAGTAAGCGATTCATATATTGTGTTCTTTCATTGTATTCGTTGGGAAAAAAATAGAATTATCCAGCCGTCCATAATTGTAATTCTATTTGTCCAATTAATCTTTTTCGATTAATATTGTTGTTGTTTTGTGATTCTATTTGTCTAATTAATTCTATAGAGTGTTCTGTGATTATATTTGTCCGATTAATATTGTAACTGTTCCATAGTTGCAAGTATGTACTTTTTTTAAATAAATTACAATTTATGCATTTTAATTAATTATAATTGTTTACATAATTAACTTACATTTTATTAATATGCTTATTTGAATTTACTTTTTCAATTAAAGGAGTAATTCATATTATATATTCTGTGATGAAACCTGTGGATGATAACATGGGTGATATGTAGGATAATGATTTAGAATTACTCCGACTGATGAATACAACACACGTACCAAGTGAAAACATTATTCTTAGTATAAACACTGTCCCAAACATATTAGACAGTTGGCCAAGGCGTCAAGATATGTGTATCATCCAAGTTATGTGTTATATTGTCCATGCATTGTTATTGTTACAATTACAATGTCTAAGTCTCAATAGGTATGTCAACTTTGAACAACCTGAAAGAAATCGTATGCGCAATGAATTAATGCAACAACTCCAACAAACTAATAGTTGTCGTCACATCCTTCGTATGGGGTCACAAACTGTAAAGGCTCGCACCTGTGTGAGGTCAGAAGTTAGGCCTGAATTAGAGTTGAGCGAGTTATTATTATTTTAATATTCGGGTTTATTGGTGCGTTATTATTATCATTATTATTATTACAATTTTATAATATTGTTATTATTATTATGATTAATAAACAATATTATTATGATTAATAATTGGTATAAAAGGAGGAGTTAGTGTAAAAAAAACCCTACATTCCTTTTGGTGCATAGAATTTGACAGAGAGACGCAGAAGGGTTTGAAGCAGACTGTTCAATCAATCTTTCCAAACCAAATCCAGGTAGGTGATTCTGGTTCTTTGTTTACCCTATTGCACGATTTGTATCTCTTAATGTATGGGTACGGTGTGTGATTTGACGTCTAGACTAGTCAAAGCGATGAGGGGTGAGACGTTTGCGTCGGCCACAGCCCGTCGTCGGAAGGGAGAAAGAACATCAGCTCAAGGGGTTGCAGACACGCCGGCATGTAGAGGGAAGGGCAAGCGTTGGCTTCATGGGCGGCGGTTTCAGGGGTACCACGGCCGGGTTGGTGCGATCCGCGCGGAGGTGGTAGTGGAGAGGCGGCGCGACGTCGCGTGCGTTGGGCGACCCGTGCGCCGTGTGTCCGAGTGGCTGCGTGGATCCGGGCGTTCGCGCGTCTCATCGCGCAAGGGTGGTGAAGAAGGGCGGCGGCATCTGCACTGCTGCCGCTGCCAGGGTGCGCCTGTAGGCGCACCATGAAGACAAAGGGAGCACGACGCTCCCATTTTTTATATATATATATAGGTAATTATATATATATATATATATATATATATATATTATTATGAATGTAAATGGATATATATATATGTAAATAGATATATATATTTATATATATATACGTATATACATATATATGTTTAAGTTCGAATAGTGATTAGGTAAATAATAAAGGTTTTGTACGGTTAAACTCATAAACATTTTGGCTTGAGACTGTTGATGATTTAAATGTGGAACTTTGACGTTTAATAGTATTTGGTGATTTAAATGCTTGAAATACTTACTATGTTGTACATGTTAATTTTTACATGTCTTGCTCGTTGTTTTGGTATATGTGTGTCATCACCGGATTTCGTTCGGGAGGGAAACCCGCTTTTGGGGATGCAGTTCTCCCGCCCTTCGTCCAAATGGTGATGAAAAATACAGAGTCGCCACCAACCGTTTTTGGGGTGCGATTGGTCACCTACAAGGAATTTGATCTAAGCTGCTAGGGATGGGCTCGGGAGTTGGTTACGCATGGAGAAGGGCTAGCACCCCCACGACGCCCTTTTGGTACCTATTTTAGGATTTAGAGATTTCTAACTTATTTTAACTATTACTTAAGTTAACTAGTCTAAAAAGTGATATTTACCTACGGCTAAGGTCTACCCTTTTTATTTTTCTAAGTCATTTGTTGAAGTTGAAATTAAATCTAATTTATCCTAAGTCACTACAAAGGATCCTAATGTTTTCTTGTTTTGTTTGTTTTTGTTTTTGTTTTTTTTGTTTTTTTGTTTTTTTTTTGTTTTTTTTTTAATTTTTTTATTAAAGTTCAAATTAGCTCTAAGTTATCTAAAGATCTAATAGGAGAGCCAAAGTTAAATTGATTCCAAGTCCTATGCTAACACTCTAAACTAAATGCTACCACGATGCTAAAGGTAAAAAGAAATGATGAAAACTAAAGCCAAATATTGAAAATCTCAAGTGTTTGAAAAGCCAAGTATTTGAAAAAATATATATATCTAAAAAGTTTATGTGTTTGAAGAGAATTTTTTATTTAAGAAATGTCTTTTTCTTTTTCTTTTTTTCTTTTTTTTTACTTCTTTGTATTTTCTATATTTTTTGTGTGTTTTTATTTGTTTCTAGATTTTTTGTTGAACCTAAGTCAAATTTCCTTAAGAGTCTGTCAGAAGCTTAAAAGTTGAGTCATTTTATTTTATTTTTAAGTTTTTTTGTGGGAGTTAAAATTTTAAGTTTTTTTCTACAAAGCTAAAAATGAATCCTAATAAGAGGATGAAAAAATTGTAAGTTAAATCCAAACAACAATAAAAAATGAAAAAAGTTTAAAAGAAAAGATTTTACCTTTGGGAAAATATTCATTAAAGAATCATTGTGAAAAATTTATTTGTGATTTTATTTTTAAAAAAAACTCTCTTTTTTGTTTATTTTAACAATACATTTTTTATACATACAAAATATAAACAAAATTGTCAATGATAAGTGACATAATAAAAAAAACAAAGCTCTCAATTTCACTCTTTTTTTCTCCTCTTTTCTCTCTTCTTTTTTTTTCTCTCACTATATTAGTGCTTTGATTACATATTACAGTACCATTGGGTCATACATTCCACCGTTACAAAACCATTAGCCCAAACTAACACAAACCTTGGGCCAGTAAAGGCAAATGAAACAACAACAAAAATAAAATGAATAAATTAATAAAGAAAACATGTTATATATCTTTACAAAACAACATAATATGTGCACAAAAATCATGCTACCCAAATAAGCTAGTGGCCAAACACGCAGAGGAACCTTGCAGTGGACTCCATTCAAGTGGAAAATAAAATAGGCACACGAAAAAGGAAAAGGACATGGGTTTACAGTCATCCTTCAACCGGCCATGATGATCTTTAACTAAAACAAACAGCCAAAAGCTGAAACAAAACAAACTACGATGAAAGTTAGCCATTAAAACCAGCTACCAATACAAGGAAACAATCACCAAATCTGTCATGAAACAAATCATCAAACTAATTATTAACACACATGTGCCAATTAAAGCTAGAGGAGATAACCATATGCAGAAAACTGAATCAAGATGTGCTCACTAAACTTATGAGAACAAGGATCCAACAACGTGAACAAGTAGACCAATAGAACAAATAAAATGACTGGGGTGATTTCACCCACCCAGAAACCAGGAGTACACTAGGTTAAAGCCAAGGCCATTAGTGAAACCAATTTGGAACAGATTATGACAGCATGTACAGACCAAAATATTAATAATCAAAAATCAATTTTGACAAAGAACTAATAACAGACAAAAATGTGTATATAGTGTAACCAAAAACGTCCAGGCATAACATGATAGCGAAGAGAAGAAAAACACATGCCAAGTGAGATGTCAAGTGAGTGACGCATAAGCAGAGTTAGACACAAACAGGCATAGCGTGATAAACTTCAAAAAAATTAAACAAAATACACAGAAAAATCAAAATCAAACAATCAAGAAACAAAGGCACAATAAATACCCAGGGAAAATCAAAATCCTTAAAAGCGTGTCAGGGAGAACCCACGCCGCACCTTCCTTCGACCTCACGGACCAGAGCGGCTGAACGACGTTGGGCGGCAGCACTGAGAGGTGCTGGAGGCGTGGTAGGACGGCGACGCGGCAGTGTGGTAGCGACTTGGGCTGATGGGAAGCAGTGGCCCTGGGAACGTTGGGAGAGGTAGTCGGGGCCGTTAATTGTCGTCGAGGATCGACGCGTGCCATAGCAGGGTAGCCGATGTCGACTGGTTGATGCGACGACAACTATGGGTCTCTTTTTTTTTATGGCGACATGATTTTTAGCCAAGGGCTAACAAGCTATCATGGTGAAAGGGGGCAGTGTAGGACGGAGGGTGTAATGGAGACGGCCGGAGAGGCGACTCCCGGCCGAGGAGACTCTCAGATGGGAGAAGATGGATTGTAGTTTGGATTATTATTATTTTTTTTGCAGATTGTGAGAGCCTCCCCGTGCCTAGGGTTTCGATTGGCTTTTTATAAGAAAGGAAGGAAAAAGGGTTTGGTTTGAATTGGGGCGGCAAGGACACAATTTGGAGATGGGTTTGGTATGTGAGGGCCGTATGGGCGTGGCTGCAGCGGCAGAAGGGAAAGCCAGTTTCGGCAAGGTTGGGGAAAGAGGGGAAGGAAAAAGGGGAAGGAATCCATACCACTAGAGGTTCTGTGCGCCTGCATCACTGCGTCTCTGCATTGCGTCTGGGGAAGAAGAAGGCTTCTGCGTTCTGCGTTGTAGCCTGCGCGAAAGAGACGAGACGGGATCGAGGAGAGAGAGAGAGAGTTGACCGCCTTTTAATTTTCTTTTCCTTTTTTGTTTTTGTTTTTGTTTTTTTTAACTAATGAATAGGTGACATGTGGGCTAGGTTAGGAGGGAAAAAAAAAGAAACGGGAAAGATGAATTGTTGTTGCTTCATTTTGTAATCTTTAACTGATATTTTGAGTTTTTGGGATCGGTAAAATAATTTGATTTCCAATAAAATGTGAAAAAATAATTTTTGGATTCGGGGCGTCGCTACGAGCAACCCCGTATCCTTTCTTCTTGAAAATGAGTTTATTTTTATTCTAAAATTGTACTGCGCGTCCCGAAATTGATTTATTACTGAAAAAATATTTTTTTATTTTTTTCAAAAATAAGCTGTGTGAGTGAATATATACATTGAAATTCGCAGAATGATGAGAGGATTAATAAAATGAGGTTCATGACCTGATATGGAGTGTCGTTTTAAAGGTCGAGCATTATTTGCCCGCCGTTAGCGGTCTAAATGCTGTTCTGACCATAACTTTCTCGTTTGACCTCGGAATTGAGCGCGGTCAAAGGTGTTGATTTTCAAATTTGATTCTCTATCACTTGGAACTAGATTTTTGGCATTTAAAAACCTTTTTAAAGAAGTTGTTGAAATTGCGCCTTTTGAATCAACGGTCACGTCTCTTTAATTGTACAAAATGGTTAACAAACAAAAAAGAAGTCTAAAGCGAAAAATGAATGTGTATGTCCAACCCGGACAAAAGGGGGTCCAACAATGTGTATTGATGGTTGGGTTGTGGAGGTTGCTGGGTAACCGCAGGTCCCACCTAGGGCTGGCCAGAGGCCACAGGTCCCCTAAGTAGCTGGTTGACCCAGGTCCCGTATGTGGTAGGCTGTCAAGAGGGACACCGTGGGTCCCACATACGGCTATTGGGAAAAGAAATACGTGATCCCTTGGGGTCGATTGTGAGGATATGGATGGTCGGGTTATGACGTCAATAGTTAAGTGACATGATTGTGAAATGTTCATTGCTCATTGTAAATAAATGAAATGGGAGTTGTTTTATTCCGAGGGCTTAACTTAGGCCCTCGGTGGTAGAGTAGACCACTACACTAGCACAAGCATACACTGAGCATTTAGATCTAAGAATTTATGTAACAGGAAGTTAAGGTTGGGGGTCACCTACTGGGCACACGTGCTCACCCTACTACATTTCTTTTTTCCTACAGATCGTAGGGAGTAGCTAGTGGAGTCATAGCAGAGCTGGTGGGAGCATTTTCAGAGTAGGAGCCATGTTAGGAACCTATCCTCTACTTTGAATTATTTGACTATGTCCTTTTCCGGACTCGGGTCTATGGCAGTTGTACAAACTTGATTGGTTGGACTCTGATTAATTGCATATTTGTTTACTAATAGCTTATGTGTTGCATTGGTTTATTTGCAAGTACAATGCTACCCCGTTGTAGTATTGTACAGGTTAGAATCAGACCCCAATCCCTCGACCCCTGAAATGGGCGTGGAAAAGTCGTGTTCCTGGTTCTGTGGGTTTCAGAATTTGGGGGCGTGACACAAACATTTCTACAATTGTGTCACGAACTTAGGGTTGTTGGTCAATTTAAAGATTCGAGATGGGCCACTATCGAAGAATAAGTCGCAAGATTTCTGCATATTATAGGCAATAATGTTAGGAGTTGAACAATATCCTTCTTCTTTCATCGCTCCCGAGAGACAATTAGTCAGCATTTTCATGATGTCTTACGAGCTGTGATTTCACTTGAAAGTGAATTGTTGCACCAACCTTCTGGGCAGGATGTTCCATCACAAATACATTAAAGTAGCAGATTTTATCCTTATTTTAAGGTAATATTATTAATTTTGTATAATTGCATGTACATGTTACAACACTTGGAATGATAAATGTATATGTAATTAAAACCTATTTTCCATTATAGGATTGCATTGGAGCTATGGATGGAACACATATTCATGTTAAGGTTCCAAGAAATGATGTCACCCGATTTCGCGGTAGGAAACCGTGGCCAACACAAAATGTGTTGGCAGCTTGTGACTTGAATATGAATTTTACCTATGTATTAGCTGGGTGGGAAGGCACAACTTTTGACTCTAGAATTTTAAAGGATACATTGACGAGGGAGAACAACTTATTGATTCTAGAAGGTATGTGATATGTAGTATAATTGTTTATAATTTAATAATAATGTATATGGCATTCTGTGGGAGTAAAATATTTTGGTTACTTGCAGGAAATTTTATATTGGGGACGGTGAATTTCCACTTAGATCAAGGTTACTCACCCCATATAGAGCGGTGCGATACCACTTGAAAGAATATTCGAATCGTGGGCCACAAAATGAAAGAGAAATTTTTAATCATCGACATGTATCATTGCGAAACGTTATTGAAAGGACATTTGGAGTTTTGAAAAAGCGATTTCCAATTATAGCCAGTGGAATCGAACCAAATTATTCATTTTAAACAATGTGTTGTATTGTCATAGCTTGTTGTATATTGCATATCTTTAATGCATGAAGATCCTGATGATGATTTAATTGCTAAGGTTGACTGGGAGTTACTGACTCATATGACAAATAACCTAAATACTAAAGTTCTGCATAACCAAGATGAAGAGTATAAACGAGGGCCGATATTACGAGATAACATGACAAATCACATCTGGGTTGATTATGAGCATTCTCTAAGAGAGTAGAGCAAATTTGTGTTATAATATTAAAAACTTTAATTGTGTGGTTCACCTTTATTGTATGTCAATTAATATGGAAAACAAAACTTTTGTTGAATGGAATTTCTGTTTTTCATTGATTATTTTCATAGTTCCTATTTTTTTTAACTTGTTCTTACATAAGTTTCCTCATGACTTTTGTTACAGTTCAAAAATGCCTCATGGAAAGCACGTGATTGATGGGGATGCATGTAATGACCCGTGTTTTGGGTAGAACAAGCTGGAACGAAAATGAACAATACCCTGGGTGAACGCTTGGGTCGAAAGGTGGAAGACCCGAAGATTTGGGTCGTAGGGTCGAAGTTTGAAGGTTTGAGGGTCGAAAGTTAGATCTTCGAGACAGATCTTCGAGGCCGCGTTTCCAGCGAGTCTTCAAGGGAGTGTTTCTACGAGTCTTCGTGGCTTGGTTGTTAGAGAGTGTAATGAGCTTAAGTGGGAGCGTGTAGAGGTTGCGTGTGACAATGACCATGCTCGGATTGTGGGTATTTTGTCCTGTGTGAAAGCGGAGTAGTTAGTTCATGTTTTATTTATCAAAACTACGTCGTTTTGATGGTGTGTTTCATTTATCAAAACTACGTCATTTTGATGGTGTGTTTCATTTATCAAACCTACGTCGTTTTGATGGTGTGTTTCATTTATCAAAATTACATCGTTTTGATGGTGTGTTTCATTTATCAAAACTACGTCGTTTTGATGGTGGGATTTCATTTATCAAAACTACGTCGTTTTGATAAGTGAGGTCTATATAAAGAGGAGCTCTCTTTATTTTAGGTTTAGGGTTTTTGTTGTCAGCCGCCGCAGCCGTCGAAGAGAGAGGGAGAGAGAGAGAGAGGGAGATTGAGAGAGAGAGCTCCAGTTCGTGGCTATCGTTGTGATTCCCGTGGTTAGACGGCGTTAGGCGTGGAGGCAAGAGCGTGGAGGATCTTTGAGGTAGGGGTTCTGTCTTCTTGTACCTGATCCGGGGTTAGGCCCTGTGGTGAATGAACCGTTGGATATCATCCTTGTTATCATACTATTTATATGTAAATTCATAAAGGTGTGATCTCCTATATGAATGTTGGCCTTCAATGGCGTTTTGGTGTGATTCTGACATTGAGTAGGCAGTGCATGTTAAATGTTCGATAAAATGCATGTGTGAATCTGTTTGTGTGACAATGCCCAGTATGTGTTTGATAATATGCCAGTAAGGCTAGAATTGTGAGTTGGTAATGGCGTGCATGCCAAGTGTTTGTTTTTATGCCTGAATGGCTGGGTTTGTACACTTGTGAATGTGTGCCCGCTAAGTGTTTGGTGTTATGTCTGAGTGGTTATGTGTACTGTTTTGTGAAACCCGGTGGCTGTGGAAGCCCGGGACTGTTTTGTGAAACCCGGTGGCTGTGGAAGCCCGGGACTGTTTTGTGAAATCCGGTGGCTGTGGAAGCCCGGGACTACTCATGTGTTAGCTTGTGTGGCTGTTTGAAATATTTGTTTTTGCTGATGGCTTACCGTTATATTGGTTGAAATAATTGTATCACGACACTGCACTTGTACACACGGCATGTAGATGCTAGGAGCATGGGATGGGTTGGGGAGACATGATCCCTACTGAGCTGTGGTTGCTCATCCCTCCTACTGTGTTTGTTTTCTTCACAGGGACCTACAAGCGTTAGGTGGGAACACCAAGGTGGAAGACTTTCTACCTTGTGGTTTTACTCTTTTTGTTATTTGAGTGTTTTGTCAAATGCTATGTTGAGACTATTGTAACTCCAATTGGAGATGATGTAATGGATTTTGAAACTTAATAAAGATAAGTGGTTTGCCTTTTTGCTATTTATTGTGGATTATTATGAATGTGTTGGATTTTGTACATCTATCCCTTGCCCACCGGATGGGTAAAGGGGAGTCACGAACCGGTTTCCTCAGGTTGGAAATCCGGGGCGTGACAATGCACCTTCAAAGGATAATTTACGATGGATAGAGGAAATAGATAATGTATTGCTTGATTAATTATTAGAAGAGCGCAAGAAAGGTAACTTTGATTTGGGTCATCCTACATGTGATGGGTATAACAACACATTAAAGCAGTTGAATGCTTGTTTTGGTCCTAATATGAGAAAAGATCATATCAAGAATCGCTTGAAAACTTTAAAAGAAAATTTTGGAAAATGTTATAACCTATTTAATGGTTGGAGTGGCATTGGTTGGAATCCAGAGACTGAGATGTTTGATGCCGAGCCACAAGTGTGGCGCGAAATTATTCAGGTAAGCTAGAATTTTTGTTTAGAACTAGGAAAAATTACATGTTCTTGGAAAGGCATTTGTGCTCATTTATTAATATGTATGATTCCCCATGTACTGATATATAATTATAATTTTGTATGCTAAACCTGAAGGTGCACGTTGGATGCAAACAAGAGTTAAATATTATGATAAGTAATGCAACATATATGTAACTGATAAAGTTACTGGCCTGTTCCTTGAATGTGCCAAAGACTCTTTGAATCGATAGGAAAAGAATCGGATGAACTTGAATCAATCACAAAAAGGTCTTGACATGCCAGAGATTGACCTCAATTTAAGGAATGAGGTTAACTCAACAGGGAATGCAAATGATTTTGATTCCCCCTTTATGACTTCAAATCAGAGTCAAAGCAATCAGAGTGAAGACACTGCATCAAATAGGAGATCAAAACATAAGGCACCCATGTCTGATCGTGGAGCAAGTCAATTAGAGAAAATGAGTATGGGTTTTCAAAACTTAATGGAAGCCATGCAAGAAAATGAGAAAGATGGGAATTATTACTATGAAAGACAAGTAGAAGTGGCTCAATAAAATGTTGAATTGATGTAAAGGCAAGTAGAAGTGGCTGAATGACATGTTAAATTGATAGAAAGACAATTGGAAGTGGCTGAAACAAATTCTGAAATCGCACAGAGGGGGTTGGCAATTATGCAAGAGAGTAAGCCTCAGCATTATACTGAGTAGGATGTCTGGTTGGAGATCAAATATTTAAATGTGTGAACTGATTTGAAAATGAAAGTTATCGATTTTTGTGTAAGGGTAAACAAGCAAGACGTGAGTTTTTTGGTGTACCACGAGAGATTCGTATAGATGCCTTGCAATTAATGCTTAGTGAGCCTGGTATCATTTGATTATTTCCTATTCTATTATATATTGTAAGTCATGTATGCTATTTCTATGACATATTATGTGAGTCATATGAACCTTGAACTATTGTGTATGTTTATTATGGTTTGCAAACATAATGTAATATAATATTAGTGAGGTTGGTAGGCTTTGATTATGTCCTATTCTATGTCACAAAAGAAATGTTTATTTTCAGATAATAATGTAATGTAATATTAGTAAGGCTGATATGCTTTAATTATGACCTTGCATTCATATGTATTATTTTATGCTTTTAGTTTGTAAAGAGGTATTGTAGGAGTTGGGAAAAACTAAAAACTTGTCTGGAGGTTTTGGAGTTGCACTCGTGCAAAATAGTCCATTAGATTATTTATCTAGTCCTGCAAACCACCGTTGTTTGACTACTGAACTTGGCTTCGATTTTTGCCTTTTGCCATTTACCTGGTTGATTGAGATCCCTTGCATATCCCTCGAGTTCTATCTGTGGAGCATATTTCTTCATTAGTTTTATTCATTTTGGAACCATTCCCCCTCCCCTCAACACGTTCGAACTGCAGTGTTTTTGTAAAGAATGCCAAAAGACTTACGATTCTGGTGGATTCAGGCCGTGATAATATTAGAATGTGAGTTAGTGATGCAAATCTTTATTTCAATGTCTATTGATAATAATAATACTAATAATAATAATAACAACAACAACAACAACAACAATATATATTACATTGACCAACTATATTTATGAATGTTGTGAAAGTGTTTTGCAATTTTTGTCTAGCTGATATGAACATGTGAATGTTATGCTTAATTAGAATTTCACCTTCCACTAATGTCTAGTTGATGCTGGATTTGAAAGTTATTTTCAAATTTCCCTCTATCGTTTGTTGCAGGCCATGGATGACAGGGGTGCGGAATGCTGGGAATGGACTGGACTTAAATTCATTTGGAATTGAGTTTTTATTTGTTTCTTTCTATGTTGCCTTTAGTAGTAATAATTAATGCATTGCAGATGCACTGCCAGGGTGGAGGTTAGAAAAAGAGACCCTACCTTTGTTTTTAGTGCATGCATTTGGCTCTACGCGACGTACGTGGCGCACATGCAAACACATACATGCACTATTTCGGTGACAAATTATGTCATATGCATGTCCCGTAGGTTGCAGTACATCTTATACACAACACTCAAAACATATAATGAGACTTATAATTTGTAAAGAGGTATTGCAGGAGCTGAGCACAAATTTGTGCTCCTCCCAGTAATCTTCGATGCTTTTATTATCCTTTTTAGCACACTTGAACAATGAATGGATATATTGCTTGTAAAGTTCATGAACTACACCTTTTTAACCAAATGGTATTTAATAGGGATTGATCTTGTAATAGTCCATGTCATGAAATTCTCTTGTCAACACAAGTAAGACTATATATGTGTGGTCGACCCACAAAAATGAACCAGAAGTAGAAAATTAAAAATCATGCAAGGAAAATTAAAATTTAAGTACTTAGTGATGCTTACATATTTATCACGCATCATCAGAGTGTATTTTTCGCTTTTCAACACTAATTTTAATGCACCAGTTAGAGATGATCTAAGATTGTATTATAAGTTCATTATATTTTCACCAAAATAATATCATTTTAATATAAATATGAAAAAAATTATAATTACACCAAATGTAAACAAAACTAATGAAGTCATCTTAAAGGAAAAAAACAAATACACATTGAATTTTTACTTCATCCAATATTATATAGAAGCAAATAACAAACTAATCAAAATTGACAGAAACATATGTTGCCATATATTTACAAACAAATGGGGCTTATAAAAACGTTTGGAAAAAAACAAACAAACAAAAACTCCTCCAAAAATAATTTTTCCTAAATACCATCTAACGCTGACAACTGGTAAGGCATTATAACCCAAATTTACATCTTCAAAGATCAAATTAACAATAACATTGCCCAAACTGTATAACTATATAGATAGTTTGCGAATGGAAATCTCATATATTTCAATATTGGATTAGACCAGATATGAGTAAAGATTCATAGAGGTGGAGAAGCATATAACGTTGCTGAGTGTTTCTGCAAGAAGGTAGCTTGAATTTGCAGGAAATGCCTTGGATAGTATGTACACTGGATCTTCGAGATCAGATCCTATGCCCAACATGGGGAGACTTGTCCTATTTGATTCCAAGTCATCCTAAGATTAAAATGACTCGGAAATATCACTGCTTACAATGTTGCTGAGATTGGGCAAGGAGCCTTTGGGACAATTTTTAAGGCTTCATTTGGAACAATGGGTGAATTTGCAATGAAAAAGTTGATCCCATCCAACATACTACAACACCTAGATAATTTCGATAAAGAAGTTAGAATCCTAGGAAAGGCAAGGCATCCAAATCTTGTAACACTTAGAGGCTAACATTGAACACTTCAAATGCAGCTTCTTATCACAGATTACGAAACCAATGACAGCTTGCAAGCCAAGCTCCATGAAAGGCCTGCATCAAAACCACCGCTTTCCTGGGCTAACCGATTCAAAATTGTGGTTGGAATGGCCATATGTGAGGACCTTCCCTGAGGTATGAGTTATGTTTTATGCATTTGTTTTGCATATGTTGTTTGAGATATGTTTAGCTCGTTATTGTTGGATCTTGTGCCTAATGTGGGTTCTGTTTGGCTTGTTGTGCATTGTCTTGCACATGTGTGATCGGTGATCATGTTTTATGTTTTGTTGTTGGGACATTGAGCTTGAATTTTGCTATGTCCTTCGGGCATGTGTTTTATTTTCGAGGACGAAAAGTCCTAAGGTGAGGAGGATGTAAAGACTCGTGTTTGGGTAGTTTTGAGAGATAGTCATTCTATGGGAATGTAACTATCTGGACGGTAGTGTAGTCGTCGATGTGAGCATTTTGACTGTACTTGGGCCCGATTCCGAGTCGGGGTCCCGTTTGACCCGATTGTTGACTTTTTGGGGTTTATTGGTTGACTTTGCGTTTGAGCGGTCATTTGAGTGTAATAATATATGTCTAGTATTGTGTTCTTCATTTCGAGCATTTTGACTGTAGTTTGACTCAATTTGGAGTTCGGGACCTTGGAGGTCAATTATTGACTGGGTCAAGGTCAGTTGACTGGCAAAAATACAAATAGGGGGAAAGAGAGCTTCCATGTTACGTTTTAGCGTTTCTGCGTCTACGTTGGAGAGCTTAGAGAGAGAAATAGAAGGAAGCTTGGAGCCTTCGATTTGGGGCGTTTTGAGCTCGTTCGAACATCAAGAATCATTCCAAGTAGGTGTCCTTGAACTTCTTATCTTGATTCTATGCTTGGTATGCACGAATTTATCATGATTTATGAAATTGAGCATGAACCCTAGAATTTGGGGAAAACCAATTTTGGGTTAAATCTAATGGTTTAATATAAGATTTGTGGTTAAGAACGGTTTTATATCATTATGGATATATGTTTCTGTGATTTTGGGGTTGATTAATTGTGTTTTCCATGAGGGTTGATAAGTCAACCATAGAAATTTGGGTTTAGAGCTAGATTTCTCGAAATCTGGAATTTGATGTGTGTTTCTGTTATTTTCGTGCGATTTAGAGGCGTTCTGGACGCATTTTGAGGTAAATATCGCAGTCTGTTGCGTAGGATGCGTGTTTGTGTGTGTCTGGGGGGTTACTGGGTTGATTCCAAATGAAGAACAGGCGAAAACGACGATGAACAGTACCCTGGGCGCGTTATTGGGTCGAATTGACGAAAATCCGAAGTTCTGGGTCGTAGGGTCGTAGTTCGTAGTTCGAAGGTTCGAAGGTTCGTAGTTCGTAGTTCGAAGGTTCGTAGTTCGTAGATTCGTAGACCCGTAGTCTGAAGGTCGAAGTTCGTAGCCGAAGGATCGAAGCTCGTAGCCTCGTAGGTCGAAGGTCGTAGCCTCGCTTCGAGTCTTCGAGGCGCGCTGCAGCTCCGCATTCCGCAGCTACGAGTCGCGGGTTCGAGCTACGAGTCGCAGCTCTCCGAGTGTAATCTGACACTTGTCAAAGACTGATGGACCTATTTACATTGCAACCTATACATACTTAAGTTACAATGTAAATAACGAAATACCCCCCATTTGGATTCAAAGAAAAATACTAGAAAAATTAATTCCCACTATTTCAAAATGTGAAAATTGGGTTTTAGTGTAAAATCTCGGAAAAACCCAAAAGTTCGTAGTGGTGAATTTTTGGAAAGTGGGGTTAGACGTCTCAGAAAAATCCCCAAAAATCAGATTATCTTAGTTATGCTATGGGAACCCAATGCCGGGACTTTTGATTTCAAGAAAATAGCTGCTATGGGTACTTCCTTCATAAATCAAGGATTGAGGATTTACTTGTGAAGACTGGCTACACTTCTAAAGGAAAGGTTGAGAATGACATGCCATACTCATGTTAGTATGTTGGTGTGAGGTATTGGGGCATGGACTCCGTGACTTGTTTGGGTTCTCACCGTGATGCACCGATGGTGCTATGTGGTTGATGTGGCAGGCATATGCACCGATGGCAGGCCTGTGTGGCGACTGTGGCTGGGCATATTGCGCTGTGGACAGGCTAAGGCCTGAGTTGAGCCGTTGAGCCCGTGGAGCTAGGGCTGAGTGCCCTGAGCTGGGATCCCATGGAGGATCGTGGACAAGTTGTCCTGTATGGGCAGGATGAGTCCTGATGTTTGTTTGCAGGCTAAGTCCTGATGATTGTGCACACTACACAGTGCACGAGTACATTGAGCATATAGTATAGACTTATATGTGTTGCATGATGTGGAGTTTTGGGGTCACCTACTGAGCTTGTCGCTCACCCCTACTTGTTGTTTACCTTTTTCAGGTGTGACCCGAGACTAGTGGAGGATTTTCTTCCAGGAGGACGCCCACTACTCTGATGTATGATACAGTTATATTCTGTATTGTTTTATGTTTGTATCCCGGACATGGGTCCGTGGACAGTTGTATTTGCATACTGTTTGTAATGTGATGTCTGTATGACTGTTTGACTTATTGTATGCATGATGATGTATGGGAAAGTACATGATTACCCTTGAAGTATGACTGTACAAGGTTGCATATTTGAGACAGCACCCGCGGTATAGTCTCCATTGGTGCTAGACACCAACCCCTTGACCTTTCGGGTGCGGGCAAGGGGAAGTCATGTACCCGGTTCCGGGTTCCCTGGAATTCGGGGACGTGACACCATAGGGCTAGCTCATTTGCACCACTCCCAGCCCCCGATCACACATTACACCATGAAGCCCAGCAACGTGTTGTTGGATGAGCATTATAACCCCAAGATTTTTGACTTCGAACTTGCAAGGATCATCATGAAGCACGGGTTGAGCAATCCTTTCCAAAGCTCAGTCGGATACGCAGTCCAAATACTGCAGGTCATCAAAACACCAATTCAGCGAAGGATGGACATATTGTAAGGAAAGTTTTTTATTGGAGACAGCTCTACTCTATTCTTATTGAACAACAAAACAACATTTCGAGCTCTGATGAGACCACCTTTTTCCCACACTGCTCGGGGAAGTTGGCTAGATTTATATTATTGATTCTTGCTCCCACTTTTCTCTTACCTGCAACTTTCTTTTCAACTTGTCGACCAAGCGGCACTTGGCACCCCACGGCCAGATACATCGGAGATGGTGTTGAATCAGGAACGGAAATGCATGGCCTTCAAATTGAGGCAATGAATAGCCTTGATGACGTGATAGTGAAACTTAATTTGTTAGCCATTGAAGCTGGAATTGCACAGAAGCGGAGCCAATTCATTAGCGATAGTGACGACGAAGGCGGGGTGGCAGCAAAATTACACAAAGAAAAACAAACCCAAAAAAATACAATTGGCAACACAAAATCAAGATGATAAGAGGTGGTGAACTGATGACGAGAGAGGCGTAAGCAGGTATAAGAAACCTAATCTGTCGGTGGGAGTGATTAGCAAACCCTCCGGCGATACCGTCATCATTGGATTTCGTCCGGAAGGGAAACCGCTTTCGGAGTATGGTTCCCCCCGGCGAATCCGGTAATGACAGACACCTGCAACGTTCTACACAAACCCGGCGTTGAGGATCTCCCCATATACGAACTGTTCTCTGATATCCCATTTACACCCATGTCGAGGAAGGGTAAAATTGACAGAAGATATTTTTATTTTTTTACTATATATTTAAAAAAAATTATATCTTTTCTATCTTTTTTTATCTTAACCAATCACTTTTTTTACCTTTTTTCTTTTCATCTCTTTTATATTTTTTTTACATCCTCTATATATAAGGGAAAAAGAATTTGAAAGGAAATGCAATATTTATAATGTTAAAAAAATATTCTAAATATTAGGTACATTAGAATACATCAATCACCTTTAAATAATATTTTTTACTAAAATATTGTCATAAATTTAAATTTTATATTATTTTATAGGTAGAAAGGCAATTGAATTTAAGCCAAACTTTTTACTGTGTAAGTAAAGTTATTCCTTCTACTTTTTTTAAAGTAAAATTGAATTGGACGTTTGAATAAAAAGTCGCACCCTCTTTGAAAGCTGTTGTTGTTACAGCTTTAGCCTTACGTGTCGGAGCCCACATGTGGAGCTCTTTAACCGCCCGCGAGCGGCTGCCACCCAATTAAAGACACCCGCTACTGTCCCCCTCCCGAAAACGGCGTTCATTAATTGATCAAACGGGCGCCTCACCGCCACACGTGTCCACATCCCACTCGTGCCGTACCAACCACAGACAGACAGGGTCCCCACACACTCAGGGCAGAACCGGAAATCAAAATTTAGGACCCGTTCAGATCCGACAAACGCGCGAGTCTATGGACGGACTCCACGTGGAGACACCTCACCGTCTCCGCCGCCGCCGCCCGTAACGGCTGCCTAAACGCCGCGTGAACTGTCCACCCACGCGGCAGGGCGGCGCCATAAGTTCAGTAGGCGGTCAAAAGCCGCGTTGACTAGGCAACCACAATGCTGATATAAATATTTTCAGAGGCGCGATGTCGCGCGTGGGTATAACACGCTTGTAACGGTTTAAATAAAGTGAGACCGAAGAGAAATGATTTATTTATTAATTAAATATTATAACCTCAAATTAATGAATAAAAAAGTAAAAAACACAAATAATGTCTTCAAAATAAATAAGTCGTTTTTAAAAATTATTTTTAATTTTTTTAAATCTAAACTCACAGATTCAAATAATATTTTTTATTTTTTATTTTTTCTATTATATTAATTGAACTCACCAAATATTATTTTTATTCATTTTGAAAAATACATTCTTTTTAAAATTCATTCTCTTCCCAACCAAATATAAAGTGTTTTCACAATACAATTGAATACAAATTCCAATATTCAGAAAATAAAATACAAAACCCAAAAACTCGCACCAAACAGTCTCAAAAATCGGTGGCTACATTAAGTTGTGATTACTTATAATTAATTAGTAAACTTCTATTATGTTGTTCATTGTTAATCTGTCTATTTGTAATTATTAACACACTCAATGGCGCTACATTAAATCATGATTAAATATAATTAATGAAATTTTTCAGGCCAAGTTTTAGATTATCAATTTTGAGCGCTAAATATTTGTGATTTTCTCTTTATAATGCTAAAGATTGACAAAGATTTAGCTTGGTATTGCAATTTTCTCATTAAAACTCATTTGGTAAATTAGTAAAAAAAATATAATTTTTAATCACTTTATGATAAAAAATATAAATAATTTTAAAGTAACTTTCAAAAATTACTTTACTGTGCAATAATTTTAAAATTTTTAAAATACCAAAATTTATTTTTAGATCTTTTTCCAATTGTCTCTCTTTGCTTTGTTACCCAACTCCATTCTCTTCTTGGTCATCTCTTTTTGCTTATTTAAAATTTTAAAATAAAGGATATTTTTGTTTTTCTAAAAATCCATAATAATTTTATTTTTTATTTACTAAACACATATCTAGTACGACTAAAAATATTTTCTTTTTTCAAAGCATAGCATTACCAAAACAAGATAAACTACGTGATTTTTAAATATAAGTTGCATTCATAAATGAAAAACGCTTAGAGACAGAGGAGTTGCCATCTCACAATTAATTCGGTGTTGGTTAATACGAGTTAGCCAATGTGGGCACATTACCTCATAATTAATTAATTAACTAATTATAAAAGCTTTGTGTGGGACTCGAATCTATAACTTACAGGTCGTGACACATTAATTCTACCATTACACTAAGATTCACCCTTTAAACTATTTTTTTCCTAAATTAACATAACAACTCAACCCACCCACGCCCACACTCAAATGCTTTATTTCCAAACGCAAGTGACTCAGCAGTAGGAAAGGCAACGAGGGCTATCATGCCCCCAAATTCTAAGAACTTGAAATTAGGATTGTGACTTCTCCTTGCTTGCACTCAAAAGGTCAAGGGGTTAGCGACAAATACCAATAAAGACTATACTACTAATGTTTTCTCAAACATGTAATCATGTATAGTCATACATTAAAGGTGATCCTATACTTTCCAATAATATCACATAAATTAATAAGAAATATCACAAACAACCATCTTATCATAGTTTATGCTCATATACAACTTTCCACGGTACAATTAACACAAACACAATAACAATTAACAACATAAACATTATATAAAATAGTACATTAGAATATTAGGCAGTGTCCTCCAAGAAGAAAGGCCTCCACTAGTCTCGAGTCACACCTGAAAAGGTAAATAATACGGTAGGTTGAGTTATAAAATTAGTAGGTGACTCATAACTACACACCACCCTATTATACAAAACAAACATGTTTACACACTACATGCTTAATGTACGCATGTTGTGCAGTGTTCACAATCACCAAGACTCAACATATTTACAACATCAAGATTTAATTTGTCCACAACATTAGGACTCGACTAGTCCACGATCCCAAATAGGATCACTAGCTCAGAGCACTCATCCCTAGTACCACTAGCTTAACTCAGTTTAGATTAGGACTTGGCTTGTCACACCCAAGTCAAGGGTACATCATGTCACGCCTCAAATAGCGTGGTGCTGGTGGGTGTCTCCCAAGTGGTGCAAGTGCATGCTACTTAAGGAGGAAAAAAGCGGAAAGCATAGCTGATACGGACAGAAAAGACTCCAAGGTAGTTTGTATGGGAGATCGATAAAGTCCCTTCAGAGTTCAGATATACCAGCCTGATTAAATACGTGGAGTACGCTGCTAGTCGAGGACTAACGAAGAAGAGGGGACTTGACCATCCCTACACAACCTGATCGAGAACTAGAGTCATTCTCCTGATGAGCCTAAGGTAGGGCGAAACTAATATATATGTGTCCTGATCGGTTTGACTTACTAGGAGCATCCACAAGTGTGACTAAGTGTAACACGAGTGAAAACCCTAACCTCATGACAAAGTGGTATCAAAGCAGTTGCAGCCTGTATCCAGAAAGCTCATCGAGTACTCACACGACCGACATTTGTGGTCCCCGTTACCCGAATAGGGAGAGAGCCCCTAAAAGATGGGGGTCAATCAGGTAAAGGTCTTGCACGCATTACGTCCACCAAAGTGGTTGGTAAACGTGCCAAGGTAAAATACTCAAGTTGAAGGAACAAAGTATCATTTCAAGAGTAGTAAGGAGTGTATTGGACAATCTTGGTTCTTTCGAGCTCACCTTAACGCAACAAGGGTGTTGCGAAATCAAGTGTGAGAGGATGTCACGGCCCGAACAGCGTAGTATTTGCGGCCATCTCTCAAGTGGCATAAGTGTATACTACTTGAGGAGGGATAAGGTGGAAAATGTAGCTGTGCAGATGGGAAAGGCTCATGTTAAGCGTTTGTTGCGAGCGCTCACAAAAACATTTATAATTACCTAACTTAACCTATATAGATATGGCAAATAAGATCAATCCCACAAAAACAGTGTTGTTTCTCGAGTCACAGGTATACACTGGGGCTTGTCATATATAGCAAGGAAGAGAAATAATTAAAATGCAATTATATAATATGTAAAGACCTATATTTGAGTTGATTTATGAGATAGTCTTTATTTGGTAATGAAGATCTTATTTTGGTATTGTTCTCAGTGATACGAGCGTTTTTGGTATAATTGGGTCTAATTTGGAGTTTGGGACCTCGAAAAGTTAGTTGTGTAATTTTGGATGTTTATTAATTAAAGAGATGAGTAAAAAATAGAAATATGAGAGAGAGAGAGAGAGAGAGAGAGAGAGAGAGAGAGAGAGAGAGAGAGAGAGAGAAAGAGTCCTAATGGGTTGTCATTTTGCGTTTCATGGCTTTGGGAGAAAGAGAATCCCAAAGGTTAGTTCTGTTTTGATATGCATGATTTTGGTATGATCTGTGTAATTTTGTATGAACTCTAGGTTTTGGGGGAAACTCAATTTTGGGTTAAATCTTATTATTTAAGTACATAATATGTGATTAAAACATGATGTGTAGTATTTGATATGAGTTTATGAGTTTTCAGAGGATTTATGAGGGTTTGGGGGCCGTTGGATTGATTCTAAACGAGAAACAGGTAGAAACGACGATGAACAATAACCTTAGTGAATTGTGAGGTCAAAGACTTAAAGGAGCCTCAAAGTAGCAGACATTCAGTGATGACATTCGAATCAGGACAGTCGATGAAGACATTCAAATTAGGTAGGCAAATCAATGCATCCATTAATTTAAAATCATAAGTAGGCAAATCCCACATGCATGCGCCTACTACCATCTAAAAAAAGGTCCCCAAAATGGAGTTCTCGTGTCTATCCACGAATTTCAATGTTTGAATCTAGGAACTGTAAGACTTATCTGATCTTATCAATTGTTATCATTTTTTTAGTACATTATGAAATTAAAGACCTCATCGAAAACTTAAAACAGCTTGCCAAACAAATGCTAAGAGAAAAAAAATACAGGTATTACTGGCATAACATTTATGATTGGATTTAAAAAAGCATAAGTCTCGGGCAATTTTGAAAAGAAAAAAGACTCGAATAAGGGGTAAAATGAAGACAGATCAAACTAAAGATATTAAATATAATAACTATTTTTTCATGAAAATAATTACATTTTTATTGAGATTTTAATCTATTTTTTTTTAATTTACCCAATCAAATCAAAAAAATTTCTATTCTCCGGATAGAAGAAATTATACTGTTCCAACTTTATATTGAACTTGACTTATTTTTTTTTTTTTTGTCAACTGCATCTATTTTTATCAAATAAAACACATAAATAAATTATATATTTGAAAGTACCACCAACTTCCACAACTTAAAATAAAGATTAATTATGGACCGAAGTTTTCCTTGATTTAAAAACATCAGTTGCTTGATGACCAAAAACGGAGGGCAATAAATAAATAAATGTGTTGCACGGCGAGAAAGCTCACCGCACTTACCATTATAATAAGAGAGAGAGAGAGAGAGAGATAGACAGTGGCTTTGAACTACACGCTCCACATGGAGCGTTTCATTTACATAACCCCCTCCACTTCTCTCGTGTTTCCCCTATAAAATAAAGCCCCTCATCCATCACCATTTTACCTCAGCACGTTAATATAATTTAGTACGCACCTGCCTTCAGCTTCCCTTCCCTAGATTTTGACCCAAGCCCAACAACGACGGACCAGACCCATGGCTCCGAGAGAGATCGCCGCCGCCACCGCCTCCGGGAAGGTAACTCTCTCCGACAGGGAGATTCGTTATAGGGGCGTGAGGAAGAGGCCGTGGGGCCGCTACGCCGCCGAGATCCGGGACCCTGGCAAGAAGAGCCGGGTCTGGCTAGGCACCTTCGACACGGCCGAGGAGGCTGCGCGTGCCTACGACACCGCCGCGCGCGAGTACCGCGGAGTCAAGGCCAAGACCAACTTCCCTTCCTCCATCGCCTTCTCCTCCTCCTCCTCCTCCTCCCCCTCGTCCTCCTCGCCACATCCTGACGCACCGGCTCGTATCAGCCCCAACCAGTGCAGCACCGTCGACTCTTTCAGCCGCTCGCACACAAACCCTTACGCACCGCCGCCTCTGCCGGCCCTCGACCTCAGCCTCGCCCACCACCGCCTCCCCGCCGCCGCCAGAGGCTCGCCCGTCGTCTTCTTTCCGGTGAAGCATCAGGCTCCTCCTCGCCGTCTTCTTTTCTTCGATGTATTCTCCAGGGACAAGGCCTGCTCGCTCGCCGTCTCCGGTGGCCGGAGTGATGCTAATTCCGTTAGTTACTCGCTACAGCCTCCGGCGCGGAGACTGCCGGATCTGGATCTTGACCTCAACGTCCCTCCACCACCCGAAGTGGCCTGACCTGCTCCTCCACACGGCTTCTGTGTGCGGACCCAATTTTTTTGGCCCATGTTTCGGTCCCGTTAATTTTTCTTTCACGGAGTACTAGCCAGCTGATCAGGCATCGTGTTTTTTTTTTTTTTTTTAATTTTAGTAATTCGAATATTAATATTAATAGCTACTTGGCTTGTGTACATGGTTAAATTGCTTCGTTTAGTTTTTTTTTTCCCATCTTGCAGCCGACATTTTACAAAACCACAAAACAAAGATTTATGGCTGTTTGAACTTTATTCTTATTAAGCAAGCATGGATCGTTTGAAAAAAAAAAACAAAAGAAGGCACAAATATCGCGCTCGGATGCTTTTGTGTGTTGCTGCTTCGTTACTTTTTTGTATGAATGTGATAGCTGGAAAAAAAGATTATAAAAAATAAAAAATTATTTTATTTCAGGGTTCTCGAAAACAATCTTTTGATATATTTTAAAAAAATTTTAAACGCAAAACTAAACAGATCGAATTTGAAGATTTTGTCCACATAATAGGCCCAGAACACTTTTTCAAAAATTTATTATTAATTTTATTTTAAAAGGAAAGGAAAAGAAAGGGCAGACATAGGCGGCATTTGGTGTTGGTGGTTTTTTTTTTTAATTATTGTAGTCTGTAGATGATGGCGACGGTGGCTTGGATGCGCAGCGAAGGTGTGGCGTACGCTACGAGTAGTCCCGTGCTGGGGATGTCACGTGGGGACCCACCCTGTCAATACGGGAAACCGCACTAAGTTCATATTTTTATTCAGAGAGAGAGAGCGAGAGAGAGAGAGGAGCGTTTTTTTTTTTTTTTTTTTTTTTTTTGGTAGGGGTAGGCGGCCTCCTGATGAGACGGCATGGGGGCTGCTGGCGGGCTTTCCCCATACATCAAACTTTTGACGTACTTGTTGAGTTGTTGTTATTATTATTATTATTAATAATAAAACACACTAACCTCCCTTCTGTCAAGAATCAAAGCAAATAAAATAATAAAAAATATCGAATTCACAATTAAATGTTAATGTGTTTTAATTTCATGTTCTGTAAAAAATAAAATAAAATATTATATATGATTCATATATCGCCACGTATTGTCGATCTAATTAACTTCTCGGATTTTAAATTGAAACTCTAAAATAATAAAGGTCTGTTTGATTGTGACTTGTGAGTTTTTAAAATATAAATTTATTTTTAAAAATAGAATTTACATAAAATATATTTGGTATACATGTTTTTTTAATAAAATAATTTTAAAAAATAAACTTTTAAGTTGTTTTTTTATTTTTAATTCCTAATTATTCAGTTTAATCTCTTTCTTCTACTTTATTATTTGAGCACGTCCTATTTTACTTTTTAAAATTATTTTTTAAACTGGTTTTTTAAAAAATATTTACTTTTTTAAATACTTTATTTTTCCTACCAACAAAATTTATTTTCAAGCTTTAATTCAAATAGAGATTTAAATTATAAAATTAAAATATAAAATCTAAACAGGTGACAAACATTCCTAAAAATACATAGAAACTAATAATGTTGTTTTTCGCGTGATTTCTTTATCGCACCTAAATTATAGGTTGAGTGTATCAAATCAATATCAAAGTCTGGTGGTCATCAGGAATCGGTGTTGCAAACGTGCTTTGGATATGATGCTCTCCGGGGAGAGTGGACACCGAGCGAAGCTTCAGAAGTGGCCTTAAAAATATGATTGGAATTGGGCTTGAAATACTGGAGGACGATTATCTCGGTAATAACCTAAAAAACCACCATAACACTAAAAATAAGACTGTTGATTATTTGGGTCGAGGAAGAGGCCTTGAATGATTTTGAAGGTAAATTTGAAATCTATTGGGTAAGAGAAATTTGGGCCAGTGAGCTTAGATGAGTAAAAGCAGTTTGGATTTGATAAATTATGTTTTTAAAAATAATTAATTAATATTTAATAAATTATAAATAAAATTATTATAAATATTTAAAAGACTAAAATATTCATATACAATAGATTTAATATTAATAGCCTATTTAAGTATATTAAAATTTTTGCTTTCTGGGAGGGCCCTTAGGCATGATTGTATGTAGTTGTGCTCAAAGCTAAAAGGGTTAATGTTGTTATTTTAAAATTGTTAAAGTTTTTTCTTCATGAACTAAGTTGCTTTTACTTTTTAGTAAAAAGAGTATAAATTTTTTTAATAAATATTTTTTATTAAACATGTTTACATATTTTTGCTTATAAAAGCAAAGTAAAAGCATTACTAAACTGACCCAATGAGTCTTCCACCAAAGTCTCATTGACTTCCTTGATTAGTGAATCCAGATCTTAGATGATCATATGGGATAGCGTTGGTGAGGGGATAACAGTGGTTTGAATGGATCTGATTATCTTTTCATTTTTGTTTTATTGTTGTTAACAACATGAGTGTAAATTATTGGTTTTTTTAAATAATAAAATTTATTTATTTATTTATTGAGATGAAAATCAAAGGTAAATAAATAAAAAGAAAAAATTTAAACAAAATATTATGCTATCAAATTTTGATTCCTATCCACAAAACCTTTACTGCTTGTTAATTATACTCATTTAATAATATTTATAGCATAAAAAATAAGAAAATATTAAAACAAATCTATGGTTACATAGAGTTGAACTCATAAATAAAAGCTCTCAATAACAAAGTCATAAAAAAGGAAATATACACTTTTGATTTGAAATCATTCAAGTTGAAACTCTTTTTATTTTAATTTGAAAAGCCTCTGATCCTTAAAGTTTTCTAATCCATTGAAGTCATATATTTTCCTTAAAGTTTTTTGTAGATCCATAAGCTATTTATTTTCTTTAAGGTGGCCTTCTTCTTTCAGAGTACTCTAACTGATTTTATGATTATCTATATTTCTCAAAGTCCTCTAATAAACATGTAAGTTATTTTTTCTTCAAAATCACCTATTAGAGTGTTATTATAGCCTTAATGTCATTTGATGGAAATCAAAGGTGTCTAATTTTTATAGTCCTTCAAGTATGTGGTTTTTTAAGGCTTGCTCTCTGATTAAAACTTGACTTCACTCCTCTTTGTTTCTTTTTTTGCTTGATTGTTACTTATCAACCAAGTCTACTATTGGGTTGACAACAATTGCTACCTCTTACAAACCTTGGGCTAACAATCTTCCCTCTTATAATTATTGGAAACAGAATGCATCTTGCAAGCATAGTTTTCCTCGAGTTGTAACCTAAAAGATGATGTCTCCCCCTAGGTAACCTTTACCAGGGCCGGTCCTGGAGTTTGGGTGGCCCTAAGTGGAGTTTTAGAATGGGACCCCTCTAGGGTATTATACTTATAGGAAAAAATTTCTATCAAATAAACACAAAAAATTTAAAAAAAACGGCAACATCTCCCCATAATAGAGAGCAAATAAAAAATTTATCATGAGTCCAAACATTTTATCACAACTATCAAGGATGAAAATGAAGTTTTCATTAGATTCACCCCTAACCTCCTTAAAATATTAAAAAAATAAAAAACTTATCAGCATATTGCGGGTTCAAACTAACAATAAATTACCTAAAACTAGAAAATCCTAAATCATCAATTTCATCAAATTAATACAAATTTACAGAAAATTAAAAGACAATTAGAAAAGGCAACAATAATTTCTTACCTTCAATTTAATATTTCCAAACTAATTAGAGCTGGTGGTGCTATGATGGTGCGGTGGGAGATTGGGAGTTGTAGCGTGTCGGTCGTAAAGAAATAGAGAGAGGATGCAGTATATGATATATATTCAAACGTTGTAGCATTGTAGTCGTAAAGAAATAGAGAGAAGAGTTTATATATATATCCAGCCCACCCATGTGACCATGTGTGCAGGGCCTCTATTTAACTTATAAATTAATAAATTATAATTTATAAACATTAAATTATTAATCTCCAGACTGTCCAGCATGCAACACTCCAGGCAGACGAAGACGATGCAGTATTGCAGATTTGCAGTGGCGCCGGAGACTGGAGCCATGACGCCGTGGAGGAAAACTTGAGCGGGATGAAGAAGAAATTAGTGCTCAGAGGCCCTCTAAAATTGGAGGCCTCAAGCGGCCGATTTACCCTACAAAAAGGCAGGACTGGCCCTGACCTTTACCTATATAACATCTCCCTTTACAATGCCTCCCCCCTAAAAAAATTCTAAAGATAGATATATGGAGGAACTATTGGGATAAGTGCTATGTAAAGCAACATTTTATCCTAAATTTGTAAAGATATTTATTAAATGAAATAAAAAAATGAATTTGTTTAATATTTGCTAGATTTTATGTTTCATTTTTTTGCATGACAAAGTATTATAATTCTCCAATACCTGTTAAAGTCTATTACTGAATATGTGCGAATTACATACAAAAGATCTAATAATTATACCAAATATAAATTATGTTCACAATTAGTGAACAAAGCATGGACAATTTATTTTGATAAGATTGTAGCATTAATTATTTCTACAGTGGGACCATAAAACATATTACAAATAGTAGTACTAGTAAGTTATTATATATATTGAATAGGATCACGATAGAATAAGTTTTAAAACAAATATTTGTTTTATTGTGTGAAAACTTTGCATTTTATCATTTATAGTTGTCTTACGATTGGGTCTTATTCTAAATCATTTGATTAACTCATTATTATGATATCAAAGACATATTGAAAGGTCTTATGATATTAATTCCTTTATATTTGAAGTCTTTTGATTTGAAAGTCCTCTAATTTTAACTTGAAAAATCTTTGTTCCTTTAAAATCTTCTAATCTCTCAAAGTCGTCTGTGTTTCTTAAAGTCCTCTAATAGACATATAAGTTGTCTGTTACTATTTAAGGAAGCATGTATTCTTTTAGAGTACTCTGATAAACGTTCATATTAGATTGCTTTGATAGACTTTAAGGTCATATGATGAAAATCAAAGTCCTTTGAATTCTATTGTCCTTTGAGTCTGTAATATTTGAAGGCTTGGTTTCTGGATGAAACTTGACTTCGCTCCTATTTTTTGCTTAATTGATGCTTGCTAAATAATTCTATTATTGAGTTGAGGACAATTACACTCTTACAAAGTTGAGACTAACACACACACACATTAGTACAACAATCTAATAAATAATTTTAATTATAATTAATTTGTTAAATTATGTACCATAATATTTTTTATTATAGTTTATTGATTATATAATATATATTTTAATTTAATTTAATTTATCTTTATTTTGTATGCTATAATTATTAGTCAATTACTTTAGTAAGGACAATGCAAAGGTGACAGGTTCTCATTCCTCAATTCGGTTTAGACCCTTATGGACCCGAAAGATCTAAGACATCAGATATCACAGACTGCTAGCATTACCCGAGAGGGAACGCCCACTGTATTATTACCCATGAGGTGATATCCATAGATTTAGTGTCTGCCACAGGACTCATACTTAGTATCCACCCAAAGGCGTGACTCCCGTTTTGCCAGTTGATCTACCACTGTGGGGCTATTAGTTGATTACTTTAGTTAATAAGAGTTTGGGTAACTCATTGTTTGGGAACTTTATTTACAAGTTCAACTTTATGTATTCTTACAAATGCGTTTTGATATTTTTTCCCTTATAAATATTGTAAATGGGCATAATTGACATATTTCATGCTAGTCTGGTGGTAAAGATTTTTTGGTTACATTTCGTACACAGTCTGTTTTCAAAATTTTGCTACTATTTTTCAAAATTATGGGCTCATACCTATTATAAATTTTTTAAATTTTAGAATTCAGTTTTCAAAAGATGGGTCATATATATGTTTTTAAAAATTAATTTTAGCTATTTTTATTTTTAAAAGTAAACTTATTTTAATGGGAGACCAAAGTAATTGTTTTTATTTTTCTCCTATTTATTTTTAATTTTTAAGAGATTTATTTTCAAAAAAAAAAAAATCCTTTCAAAACATTTTAGTATAAGAGAGTCAAAAATTATATTGTAAAAATTATATTATTTTCCTTCCGTTCTAAACAAAAATTATTTTGAAATTAGATGAGTTATAAGAGCATCCACTATAGCCTCTTCAAATTTGGCTCTTCAAAATAACCAAAAGTATATCTTTTCTATTTTAACAACCCAAGCACACTTTTTAGTCTCTCTATTTTAACCATTTTATCAATTAAAATATTACTTTTTAAATATTTTTTATTATTTTAAATGGAAAAGTAAATGTGGAAAGAGAAAAAAGAAATAGAAAAGTAAATATGGTGAGAGAAAATATAATATTTTAATAAATAGAGAGTGAATAGTATTTGGTTAAATTTAAAGAGTTACTATTCATTTTGTTAAATTTTTTGTTAGAATAGAGAGTTTGAAAAGTATAGTTTTAAGGTATTTTTGTTAAACTAGCTCTTCAAACTAAAAAAAAAAAAACATATAGAGAGTCTAAAATGGATGCTCTAAGAGAGTCAAAAACTCGTTGCAAACGGACACTTTACTGTATTGTGTTCAAAACTTTATTGTGCTGTATTTTAGTATGAAATTATATTCTTTTCCATTCATTTTTGATGTCATATGAAAAAAAAAGTCACCTAAAATTTCTATCTTAACAAATTAATTAGTTATTTTAATTTTTGAAAAGCCATATCAGCCGATTAATGATTTCCGTTATTAGTGATAGGTGAGCACTAAGAAACAAAAATGAAAACTCAGCCAAAACGTTTTTTTTAAGTGATATACAGCGTGCAAACTGCCGACAGTAATTACTCATTCAGTCCATTGATAGCCGTACGATTTGTTGTTTGTGGACGAGGAGCTGACAAGACCTCACGATTGACGGTTGCCATCTTTCATCCGATATGGAGATTCATTTCCACATTGCAATGTGTTCGTGGTCACGGTTTGTTATTCACATATTTGGAAAAAAGATGTACGTAGCGTTTTGTTATTTCTTGTCATTATAAAGTGGCCTTTTCCCGTTTTCCCGCAATAAAGAGTGGGCATGATGGCACAAAAGTAACCGACCGACGGACCGATGGGACTTGACTTGTGAGGGGACTGTAATTGATTAAATAACTGATTATACATCTCTTACCATTACCATGTGTAGCATTACTCTAAATTAATATATAATATGAATGTTAGAAAAATGTGAAGGTAAAGCTCTTACCCCGTATAAGAAAATGTAAAAAAATTATAATGTAAAAATAATCCTTTAGATCGTATTTTTATTTAATTATAATGAGATGCTATAATAAGTACTATAACAAATAAATAATTAATGTAAGTATAATTTAGATCGTTTGATCATGATCCAATGATTATGATCATACTTATGCTCATTGTAATTTTTTCATTATCATTATCCTATATATATATATATATATATATATATATATATATAGAGAGAGAGAGAGAGAGAGAGAGAGGGGGTGTTATGAAATTATGATAAAATGTGAAAATATGAATGGGATCCACGGTTAATTTATATTCAACAGTTTAGATTTAATTTTTATTTAATTATAGCTCTGATATAGTGAATTTCTATAATTATAATACTTGAAGTTGAACCATTGGATGCAAGATGTAACAATCTAAATTAACTGTGCACACGTTAAGGATAGTGAATATGTTTACTATATATTATAACCATAGGACTTGCCCAAGCTTGTGATTGGCTTGGAAATGACTCATATTAATTCACAAAGTAATCATTGAGTCATCCCTACACAATAACTCACACAAACCATAAAATGAAAAGAAAAACACAAAGTGGTTATTAAATATTAACTTAGATGTATGATTGGTCACCTAAAAAAAGAAAGGTCTACGTTTCAAAGAATTAGGTTTGGGAGTCAGTTACGTGTGAGGAAGGAAAAAAAATTCTTGCACCTTCACAGTGTTTATAATTGATACCTATTTTTTAGCAGATGTGAGTTTGCTTGTTTTATTGCTTTTCTTTATTTAAAAAATAATTTATTTTGAGAAAAGTGTATTTGGGATCTAGGCCCTAAAAGAAAAAATGTTTTTTTAAATAAAATGCAACAACAAAGAACATTTTAATTTTAGAAAAAACAATTGAATCTAGACCTATGTGACAAAAAGTTTTTTTTAAAAGAAGAAGAATAAAAGTAAAAGAGGTTTTGAATAAAAACACCGCCACAATTGTTGTTGGCTTGAGTAGTTAAGGTATGAGCATTAAGGGCTCAACTTCACTGGTATTCCAGCCTTTAATTTAATTTTTCTGGAAAGGGGATGAATTTTTTGTTTTTATTTTTTTAAAAAAAAAGAGAAAGGAGGAAGAGAAGTTTTGTCCTTTTAAAAAAAAAACGACCAAACGAAAGAAAAGAACTCTCACTAACTATTTAATAAATATCAAGGAAAAAAGAACCTAGATAATTTGCTGTAGTTGCGCTTGGTTCATTTCATTAATGAGACTCCTTTAAAAGCTTCTTGTTCTGGAGTACAAATCTCTCTCTTTGTTTTTTTTGTTCAAGTCTCATTGTTGACTTTTTTTGGTATCTCAGAACTCCTCCATTTTCAAGATTTTCTCGCTCAAAACTTGTATTTTTCGCCCAAAAAATTGTGTCAAAAAATATGTGGAACAACCTATTTATATGCTAAGGTTGAAGACCTTCAAAAGGAAAATTCACCCATGTAATTCTTGATTGAAATAAAATGGATAATAAGATTTCTTATTCCCCAAGGTTAAGGTAGCAAAATCATATCAATCCGAATATTTGATTTTTAACACTACTCAAATTAAATCTATTAGAATAATTGATTAAAAATAATACATGCAAATTTGATATTTTCCCTATTTAATTTTGATGTATCTAGATACTTTGGTGGGAAAGACCGAATTTTAGGATGTGAAGTTTCCGAATAGTTAATTTGACATATCTTTCTTATATTCGATGCCATAGGATTGTTCTTTCCTAATTTCTGGAGTCCTGTTGGCATACAAATTGTCAAATCATTAATTTAGAGAAGGAAATAATGCGTTTAACACGTTTGGGATTAAACGAATCTCAAAATGGTATCATTTTGGGCTGATGTAAAAGTTTATTATTTTCGTTTGATTCTAAAGGCCAAATCTCAAACTAAATCTTAAATCTCGAGAAAAAGCTCATTAAAAAGCCAAATCCATTACTTCAATTCAAGACTTGGGCCAAATCTAGAATTGGAGCTTAAATCCCAAAGAAAAGCTCACCAAAACGAAAAATCTATTATTTCGGTTCGCGATTCCAGCCAAATCTCGAATTGGAACTCAAATGTCACACCCCAGAATTTTAAGAAACCCAAAACTAGAAACGTGATTTCTCCTTGCCCGCACTCAAAGGATCAAATGGTTGGTGACAAGTACCAATAGAGACTACACTGCAAATCCTATCTCAATCATGCAAATCTGTACAATTTTATATCAAGGGTAATCTAGTACTTTCTCATACATTATCATGTATATAATATGTCAAAGAGTCATATATTCATTATATCACAGATAATATGCAAATACACTGTTCACGGACTCATGTCCGGGATACAAACACAAAATCAATACATAATACAGTATTGTATCATACACAATAGTAGTGAGCACGTCCTCTTAGAAGAAAGTTCTCTCCTAGTCTCGGGTCGCACTTGAAAGAGATAAACAACAAAGTAGGGGTGAGCTACAAGGTCAGTAGGTGACCCCATAACTTGACATCACTCTTCTATGCAAAACATATAAGTCTATACTACATGTTCAGTGTACTCGTGTTGTGTAACAGGTATAATGATAAGGACCCAACCTATCAATAATAGGAGTCAACTTGTCCTCGATCCCCATGAGGATCCTCAGCTCAAGGCACTCATCTTTAGCACCATGAGCTCAATAGCTCAACCTAGGCCTTATCTTGTCTTATAACAGTGTAATAGCTGCCTCAACCAATAGGGTACAATATTAGCTCGCCAAGGTCTCATCTCAAGACTCAGCCTATTGTTATCACTCGTTTTCGTCCGGACCGAAACCAAATGATAAAATATACAGAATCGCCACCAACTATTTTTGGGGTATAATTAGATACCCTCTACCTTGAGTAGTTCAAATGTGGTCTGCATTACCAGAGGTGAATTTGAGAGTTGGTTATGTGTCGGGAAGGTTTTAACACCCTTACAACGCCCTTTCGATACCTATCTTAGGTGGAAGAGGTTTCTATTTGTTTTCTTACTTAAAAAAATCACATATAATCTAAGTATTAATTACATATTAATTATCTAATTCTTAAAATGTTATTTTAATTCGTTACATGCTAATTAATTAATTAACAAGCTTAATTACTACTCACATGCTAATTATTAAATTAAAAGTTAAAAATTAATTACTAAATTTAATTATCATAATCTAATTACTAATTATTTAAATTAGTCTAATTATTTAAACTAAATTTTGAATATGAAAATTAATTATAAAAGTTAATTACTAATTTACTCAATTACTAATGTTATTTAGTTCATTACGTGCTAATTAATTAATTACTAGACTTTAATTACTATTTACATGTTAATTATCTAAAAAGTTAAAAGCCAATTACTAAGTTTAATTACAAACTTATTATGCTAATTAAATTATGCTAAATTATTCTAATTAGAAATTAGCTAACTAATTATGCTAATTTAAGTATACTAATTATACTAAATTTAAAAACTAATTAACTAACTAACTAATTATGCTAAATTTAATTAAAAACTAACTAACTAACTATGTTGAATATTAATTATGCTAAATTTAATTACAAACTAACTACTAATTTACTACACAAAATAATAATTAAAACAAAAAAAGGAATAAAAACCTGAAATAATGTTAGCCAAAAGTACCCTTCCCCCGAATGCCTCCTTTTTCTGCAAAATAATAATAATAATAATAATTTGACTATAACCGTAGTTCTTTTTTAAAACCGCAGTTAAGTTTACACTCCACTTTTTTTTTGAGTTTTGTGTAATTGAAAGTGCGTTCGTAGAAGGAGAGGACCCCATTATATAGGAGTGATGAGGAGACAATTTTGCAAAACCTTCAATGTGGGACTTTTTATTTTTTCTTTATTATTATTATATATATTTAATAAAAAGTCAAATAAGGGGCGGGTGCTGTTCATGAATAGTACTCAGATACTGTTCATGAATACTACCCGGTACTGTTCATGAACAGTAACATAAATAGTGCCTTGAGTACTATGCATGTTTTTTTGTAAGACTATCGGACGTGACTGGTCGTTAGGATAATTTTATTTATTTATTTATTTAACCTATATATGTATATATATTGTCATCACCCGTTTTTGACCGGGCTCGTACTGACTTTTGTGAAAGGACTCCATGCTAGTTCATTCCATTGATCCTAGAGTCATCCCTGCACAAGGCTCGCACAAACCATTAAAGAAAAAAAAACACAAAGTCGCCATCAAACAAATTAAAGGTGTGATTGGGCACCTAGAAAAAGAAAGATCTACGGTTCCAGAGAATTAGGTTCGGGAGTCGGTTACGTGTGGGGAAGGAAGAAAAACTCTTGCACCCCCACAACGCCCACAATTGGTACCTAGTCTTGATCTATGGGTGTTTGCTTGCTCTATTATTTATTCTAAAAAAAGAGTTTTTGTATTTTTAATTTCAAGAAAAAGAAAGATTTTAGGATCTAGGCCTTAAAACAACAAAGAAAAAGATTTTAATAAAGTAAATAAAAAGGGACATTCTAATTTTAGAAAAAGAATGTGGGATCTAGGCCCGTGTGACAGTATTGCATTTTTATAAGAAAACAAAAGTAATTTTCCTTTTTTTAGAAAAAGAAAACAAAAGCAATTTGAATTCAAATAAGAAAATACTGCCACAATTGATATTGGCCCAGGCAGACTAGGATGTGAGCATCTAGGGCTTAACCCTCATGACCGCCCAGGCCTTGTTTAAATTTTTCTAGAAGAGATTTGAGTTTTGTTTTTTTACATTTTATTATTTTTTTGAAAATAATAAAGGAAAAGAGAGATACAAGAAGTTTTTTTTGTGTTTTCGTTTTTTAAACTCCGAGAAATAATTAAAATAAATAGAGACGTTTTTGGGTTTTATGTTTAAAAACAACACAGAGAAAGAAATTTTAAAAAAAGAATAATTTAATAAATAAACAAAAGTAAAACAGGAAACCTGGAGAAATTAAGATGATGCAGACGTTGGTTCCACTTTCCTCCTAATGATCCCTGAAAACACAATGATTAGTAAAATGAATCTCCCTCCTTGATTCGATGTATTTCCTTCAGCCTTAGCTCTTTCCACCCAAAATAGGAGATATTCGGGTGCTTTTCTCCTAAAATAAAGTGTTTTCGCCTTTAGGAATTCTAAGAATTTTCTCTCTCACAGTCCCGTCCAACAAGCTCTCTTTTTTCTGATAAAAATCCTCTCTGATTTTTTATCTCTCAGAAATGTAGCCAGAAATTCTCTCCCGGAATAACCTCTTATGATACTTGATAATCGATGCCTCTTCCTTGCCTCTTGGGGCAGTCTATTTATAGGAATCCCAGGGGAGACAGCCCGTGCCTCGGCATTTATTGGATGCCTTACAGTCCCCATGAGTCAACTACATCGTCCCAATGAATTAATGACTTCGGAAATGGGATTCTCGGTTCCCAGCGATTTACAATAATTCACAGTTCCCGTGCTTTGAAAAAGGAGTCCCAGTGCCTGAAAATAAATAAATCGTTTGAGATTATTTAATCCTCTGTTGTACCTGGACGCTTTGGTGGGTAAGGGCAAAATGCATTTCCGGATGTATTGGAGCCGTTGGAAATTAATAGTTATGCAATCCCCAAGGTCAACTGTGATGTCCCGAGGAAAATGACATTTAATTACAGAGGTCTTCCGTCCCTATGCTCAAAAATGGAGTTCCGAGACATTTGAATTTAATATTCGGAGACTCCTCAATTCTCACGCTTAAAAAGGGGGTTGGTTCCGAGACACTGGTGGCATTTAATGCACTTAAAAAGAATTTTCTGGATTTTTCAGAGTCTCAGTGCTTTAGAGTCACTCCCAGGTAGAGGAGCTATTTTGGAGTTTTTCAAAATTATTGACCAGGTTTGACCTCCGGATCCGGGCTTATTCCGGATCAGTGGCCTTATTCCGCATCAGTTGACCAAGTTTGACCACCGGATTTGGGCTTAGTCCGCATCAGTAAGTCCTTATTCCGCATCTGTGGACTTAGCTCGGATTTGACCAGGTTTGACCTCCGAATCTGGGCTTATTTCGAATCAGTGGCCTTATTCAGCATCAATAGGTCCTTACTCCGCACTAATGAACTTATTCCGCATCAATGGACTTAGCTCGGATTTGACCAGGTTTGACCTCCGGATCCGGGCTTATTCCGCATCAGTGGACTTAGCTCGGATTTGACCAAGTTTGACCACCGGATTTGGGCTTAGTCCGGATTTGACCAAGTTTGACCACCGGATTTGGGCTTCCCCAAAAATTTTCGTGTGTGGGCTTGGTCGCCACATGGCACCTCTACTTGAGCTTCCTTAGGCCTCTCTTGTTATCACTTGCTGTGTAAGGAGAGTGCCTTTGTATATATACTGGGCGAAGGAGAAGCAAAACTGGCAATGTGGGACAACATATGCATATGAAGAACCAAAATTCGTGGAAAATTGGCAGATTTCCGGGGCAACTTCAAAAATTCATAACTTTCTCCACAGAGCTCGAATTAGAGCCAAATTGGTCTTTTTTTTCTCGAAATTCTGTTATCTATCTTCTGAAAGTAGAATCACTCCAAAAGGATCATCCATTTAGGAGAAAAGTGGGAAATACCGCACAAAGGTACATGATAAAATGAGCATTCTGCCCGTCCGATTCAAAAATTCATAGATAATTGCACAGAACTCGGATTACCCTAAAACCAGTTGGAGATGATAGATAAAGATGTTATCTAACTAATTCAATTGACTTTGTTAAGATCCAATGAGTATTATGAAAGTTATTGGCAAAATAGTTCACTGCACACTAGCTGTCTCCCCCAAATTTGCACAAGGTTTGGTTGCCAACTTTGAAAAATCATAACTAATTGAATACAACCCGGAATATTCTCAAACCAATTGGAAATGATAGATAAAGGTGTTATCTAATCAATTCAATTGACTTTGTTGGATTACGACAAGTATCGGGGAAGTTATTAATAAAATAGCGGGCTGCCCACCGGTTGTCCAATTCAACTTGGTATTTTTATCGTAATCATTTGATTTGTCCTCGGAATCAAGTGTGGTCAAGTGCGTTGTTCTCCGAATGTCATCCTCTATCACTTAGTGGTCCTTCGCCAAGTACGGTTGCGATCTAACCCGGTCAAAATGGGGTACAACATATATACACTCACGTATAACACAAATATGCAAACTGCAATTTATTTAGGACTCCGTGGTGAAGATATTACATGATTCAACCTAAAATATATTCTGTGGCCTTTGCCACTACATACAAGAGGATGATAAAAGCAAGAGCGGGTATGAAAACACCACCCAACATCGGATACACAATGTTGTAAGCCATCACCATCACCGTCAGCATGCACTTCATCGAGTCAACCATTTCCTCAAATAAGGAGGCAAAAAATGTGGAAAATTGAAGGAGTTGGAAGAGTGGTAGAATGGAAGTTGTGTGAGTGAATGAAAGGAATCATGGTGTAATTATAGGGTAAATAAGTAGCCGTTGGAACAGTGTCGTGACCGTTAGGGGTATTGGGTGGAAAACTATTTTTTATTTTGGTGTAGAAAATGCTCTTCGGAAAATAAACATGTAGACATACATCCGACCCAAAAAAATGTTTTTATTATTATTGATATATATTTTATTAATTTTCTGGTTTTATGCTTTTTTGTTTGTTTATTTGTTTTTGTTTTTTGTTTTTATAATTAATGTCGCACCCTTTAAATTAACGGTTACACCCTTTAATGTTGTCGAAGCCAGAAGCATCTCTTCACCAAACTATAGGGCTCGACCCAAATCTTCGAGTCATCTATTTTCGAGGTAATTGATTTTTGAGAAAAACTCATAACACATGTTAAACACTTAGCGAAATCATTAACTTATGTAGTTTGACCACGCCATTCGTAACAGTCAAGTACATTTATTGTCGCATTAATAACTATTAACCACCATCAGCAGATGAACGATGAAGATTAAAATATCCAGTATGGGCATGCAACATGCAGTATGGGCAGCAAATCTATGGGATACGAGCAGATCAACTTATCCCTTGTACTTTTAAAATTTAATGGTGGGAAGTCAGTTTGTCAGGATAAAAAGTCACGCGCACATGCACTTAAATATTAAATTAATATCTTACATGCACTTTAACATTAAATTAACATAGCTCATAAAAAGAGAGAACTTGTAACTCCAAAGAAAACATATAATCAATTCTCACATATAAAACAAAATAACTTTTGGAGAATCAACTTAAGAGTTTCAACGCTAGAGAGAGAAACTGTGAAAATACTTATCAAGTGTTGCACATGTGAAGAACATAGAACAAGAACACACTTTGAAGAATCATTCCACTCATCTTATTCAACGATCCAGCACAACCATCTTGTTGATCTCTGCATTGATCATCCACAATCAACAACATCTCTGAAGAATATTCTCAAACGGTGTTATCTCTCTATATTAATAGTCGTTGGAATATTCCTACACAATTTGAAGTCTTTCATGTCAAACTCATTAACTCATCTCAGATCTATTTGTTAGCTCATTATTACTCATATACTCTTTTGTCCACTTTTTATTTATTATCGAACCATAGTCAGTCTCTATAAATATCCTTCTATAATCATTAGCTTCCGCGAAAAACATCTATTCACTCCCCCTCTAGAGTCACTTTGAGACCTACACACACAACTAGAAATTATGGGTAAGACAAAGCATTAGGAGCATACACATCATGGAATGAACATTGTGAGTGGAAATAATCTGCTTTGATACCATATTAAAATTTAAGGGTCAATATCCTAAAACCAATTGACTTAAGGAGAGACTACCTTTGATTCTTTATTAGGATCTATTTGGTTGGTAACTTCTTCAATATGAGACTCTAACATGGTATAATACATCTTCTCCCACCAAGATGAACAACTAATTGCAGCAACAACTTTATAATAGCTTCTTCTTTTCTCTTAAACTGGGTTGTGGACTATATGGGTTTGGAATGGAACTTATCCAAGGAAGTGGATGTAAGTTGAAAATCGAGGCAGCGAGGAGTTTAATTGGTTGATGGGTTATGGACGACCTAGTGCTTTTGCATCCCAAAGCCATGGATTGAGGCCCCCAGTTTAATGAGGCCCTAAAAATGTTTTTAGGGTAAGTCATTTGGTCTCACGTCTCACCTGCCACCATCGCCCCTCATAATCTCTAGTCTCCACCTTTGCAGCTCCGGTTCTCCCCCCAGTCCCCCGGGCCTCAAAGGCTTAGATCCCCTCTGTGCCTCAGCGGCTCCACTCCGCCTTAGCCCTGCGAATTTGCGACTTTCCTCGGCAGTCGGCTCCTTCCCAATATCCCAGTCCCCTGGTCCCCACTCCGCCTTGGTGGTTCCATTAGCATTGGTCACATTGAGTCTTGCCTCCGTCTCTCCCTAGGCAGCCAAACCCCAGTCCCCTTAGCCCCAAATCCACCTCAGGCCCTCAGCCGCTCATCTACTCTGCAGTAGTTCGTACACACGACACTACCTACCCTCTCTGCTTTATATAATTTACATAATTTGTGCGATTATGTGTGAATTGAATTATTTGACATGTTTAATTTTGTTGAATTCTTTATAAAAACATTAGAGTTTGAATTATTTATTTATTTTTATTTTAGGATTGGTAAAGTGAGTCATGTCTCCTAAAAGAAAATATCGGTTATGATATTAAAAAAGAGTAGAAAAGTAGAAAAATAAACCTTTTTGAAATCCCAAGAAGGTGCTTTTGAGAAATTGTTAATTAATCCACAAAGAGAAACAGGTGAGGATAAAAATGTGAAGGACAATATAGAAGAAAATGTAAAAGAAAATGTGGAAAATGATGTTAAAGAAAATTTGAAAGAAAATATGGATGTGAGTAATGATGCAAATGTGAATGAAAATCAAAATGTGGGTAAATCAGTTGATATTACAATAAATGATGAAAATGAAGTTAATGAAGAGGGCAATATATCATATGAGCCTTTTAAAATATTTGATCTAAGTAATTATAATACAATTAATATAAAATTAAGAGATTTCTTAGTTATAAAAGGCCCTTTGAGGGAATGCAATATGAATTATCTGAAAGATGAAAGAAATAAGCATTTCTCCATGCACCATTATTTCCAAATATTGCCAAATGGAGACAAGCAAAAAAGGTCTTGGTTGTTGTATTCTTCCATTACCAACAAAGTTTATTGTTTTTTTATAAGTTATTTAAGATACAAAATACAACTCTATTGGCTAATGAAGAATTGGAAAATTAGAATAATATTAGTGGGAAACATAAAATGCATGAAGGTAGTAATGAACGCCTTGTAAACATGAAAAAATGGATTAAATTTAACAAAAGATTGGCAAGAAGTGAAACAATAGATCAATTTGTGCAAGAGGCTTTACAAAAGGAGAAACAACACTGGAGGAATATTTTGCAAAGGATTCTTGGTATTGTAAGGGTTCTTGCTTCTTAAAATTTGACATATTGGGGAGATAACGAAAAGATTGGTGATGTGAGGAATGAAACATTTTTAGAAATAATTGAAGAGCTTGGTAAATGAGATCTTAGAATGGGGAACACATTTGGCGTATCCAAAGTAAGGAAATACATTATCACTACCTTAGCCATAAGATTCAGAATGAATTGATAATGTTGATGGCTGAAGAGGTAAGAAATAAAATTTTTGAAACAATCATGAATGCAAAATACTTTTCAGTGATACTTGATATTACTTCAGATAGCAGTCATAAAAAACAAATGTCATTTTTCATACAATGCTTGGATATGTCAACTGTAAGGACCCGTACCTTGAGTTAGTCAGTTTTGCCTCCTGAGTAGAATTTTTCTAGATTTTGACCTAGTAAATGGACTCCAATGAATTCACGTGCAAAAGGAAAGATGCCTAGAATGATGTCCTCTATCTACCACAGAAGTTTCAGGCCAAATGGACGTGTATGTGAGGTGCACGTGAAATGGATCCAATTCACGTGCAAGTGTGGTTGTCCTCTAAATGATGCAAGGAGACTAGGGGTGAAGTTTGAGAGCATTTGGAGTGCATATGGAGTTGCACGTGAATTGGGGAATTCACGTGCAAATTGGCGTGCAGGCATATTTTTGCATGGTTCCCTTGGTTTTGACATTCTAAGGAACTTTCTCCAAAGGACCATGTTGAAATTCTGAGTATTTTGGCCTATATAGGTGCGGAAAGGTGCTAACTTGTGTGATCAAAACTACGTAGTTTTGATCCTGGGTTTCACTTAATCAAAACTACGTCGTTTTGATAGTGGGAGGCCTATATAAGGATGAGGAGACTCCTTGTTCTAGGGTTAGGGGTTTTTCAGCCACTACAGCCGTCGTGGAGAGAGAGAGAGCTAGAGAGAGGGAAAGGGGGGAGAACTGCTTGGTTCTTTGCAGGAGCATCTTGCGTGGGGAGGACGGCATCTAACGCGGGAGCAAGGAGGATCTTCTTTAAGGTAGGGGTTTTGCCTTCTTGTACCTAATCCGGGGTTAGGCCCTGTGGTGAATAAACCGTTGGATATCGTTCTTGTTATTATATTATTTATATGTAAATTCATATAGGTGTGATCTCCTATATGAATGTTGGCCTTCAATGGCGTGTTGTTTGGATATATGTATATATGCCTGCCAAGTGTTTGAAATTATGCCTGTGAGGCTGTGCATATTATGTGTTTGAGGTAATGCCTGTGAGGCCACGCACGTCAAGTGTTTGAAATTATGTCTGTGAAGCTGTGCATATTATGTGTGAGATTATATCTGTGTGGCTGGGTTTATGAGCTTGTGAATATATGCATGCTAAGTGTTCGATGTTATTCCTGTGTGACTAAGCATACTAAGTGTTTGATGTTATGCCTGTATGGCCATGTGTGCTGCGTGTTTGCTTGAAACCCGGTGGCTGTGGAAGCCCGGGACTGTTTTGTGGAACCCGGTGGCTGTGGAAGTCCGGGACTGTTTTGTGGAACCCGGTGGCTGTGGAAGCCCGGGATTGGTCTTGGAACCCGGTGGCTGTGGAAGCCCGGGACTGTTCTTGGAACCCGGTGGCTGTGGAAGCCCGGGAGTGTTTATGTACCAGCCTGTGTATGATTGTATTTGCTGCTATAGCCTGTAATTATATCTGGTGGAATAATTGTATCACGACACAGCACTTGTACACTAGGCATGTAGATGTTAGGTGCATGGGATGGGTTGGGGAGACATGATCCCTACTGAGCTGTGGTTGCTCACCCCTCCTACCATGTTGTTTTCTTTACAGGAACCTACAGGCGTTAGGTGGGACCCCAAGGTGGAAGACCTTATTTACTTTACTGTTTATGTTATTTTTATGGGAACTGATGTAACCCCAATGGGGATGGATTAAAAAAGAGGACTTTGTAATAAAGACTGATTTGGTTTGTGGACTGCTTTGATGGACTTTATTTTTCTTGAACGTGTTGTGAATGCTTAAAATGTTAAATTCTTGATTTGTATCCTAACCCCTTTGCCCTCCGTGTGGGTAAAAGGGGAGTCACGTACCGGTTTCCTCGGGTTGGAAATCCGGGGCGTGACATCAACAAATCCCATACAACTCAAAAAACTTTTCATAGAATTTGTGGTTGTTGATGATATTACCAGCTTGGACTTTTTAATGTGCTTGTTGAAGTTTTGGAGGATCTCAAACTTAATCTTGGTGATATCAGAGGGCAAGGATATGATAATGGTTTTAATATGAAAGAAAAAAATAAAGGTGTATAGAAAAAAGTGAAAGAATTAAATTTCAGAGCCTTTTATACATGTGTGGTTGTCAGTCTTAATCTTGCTCTTTTTGACATGGCCAAATCTTGTTCTAAAGCTATATCATTTTTTTGAGTCGTGTAATGCATATATGTCTTATTCTCGTCATTTACAAAATAATGGAAATTATTTAAATCTCATGTGCAAAATCTTATGGTGAAGCCACTTTCACAAACACGGTGGGAAAGTCATGCTGAAAGTGTTAAACCAATAAGATACTATGCTCCACAAATATAAGATGCTTTAGTTGAGTTGGAAAATATAGAAACAAATACCAAATCAAAGCATGAGGCTGAGTCTCTAGCAAATGAAATTGAGAATTTTGAGTTTTTAGTTGCAATAATTATATGACATAATGTGTTATTTGTTGTTAACAATGTTGGTAAATCCCTTCAAGCACATAAATATTGATGTCGTTATTCAATATCTTGAAAAGTGTAGAGAAGAAGATTTGTTGAGGCCTTAATTGAAGCTAAAAAAGTTGCAGATGCATTTGAGATCAAACTAATTTTTCATGGAAGGCGTACCATTCGTAGGAAGAAATAGTTTGATGAGAATACATGTGTAGAAGTGACACATTCAACAAAGAAACCATTTAGAATTAATTACTTCATCTATGTTGTTTATCCAGGCATTAATTCAATTAAGGAAAGGTTTGCCCATTTTCAAATATATGAAGAAGTTTTTGGGTTTTTGTTTGATTTAAAGAAGTTAAAGTCATTGGAAAGTAAATATTTGCTTATTTCATGTAACAAACTTGAAAGGTTTTTAATCGATAGACAACATAAAGATATTGATGGGAGAGATTTATATAAAGAATTAAAACTCTTGATAAATGGTCTGCCACAAGAAATAACAAGACCAATTGATGTGCTGAATCACTTGATGGAATTAGATTATTGTTACTCAAATGCTTGGATTGCATATCAGGTATTATTGACCATTCCAGTTACAGTTTCATATAGGGAAAGAAGTTTCTCAAAGTTAAAATTGATTAAAAATTACCTTTGGTCAACTATGTCTCAAGAACGATTGAATGAATTAGCTATGTTATCCATTGAAAATGATTTAAAAAAAGATTGGCTATGAAACATTAATTGGTAACTTTACGAGTGCAAATGCGAATGCAAGAGGAGCATGATTTTTATGATATTTTTATTGTTAGTTAATAATATAAAACAAAAATGAGAATATTTGTTTGTTTGTAAATATTTTATTTTTACGATTTTCATGATATAATATGTATATATTTCTTTTTGAATGCAAAAGAAGATGATCATAAAGTTGATATGAGACATTGATAGAGAAAATTATGTCTGCTGATTACATAAGTATTTTTTTCAGCTTAAAATTTCTTTAATATTTATGTTATTTATAGATTTAATACTATATCTATTTTTTGATTCCCGAAATTCCTAAAATCTCTTTGTTTTGTTTCAACTTATTGCTTTAGTAGCTTACAACCTCACCACTACAAGTTTGGAAATTGGTAACATTGGCATAATCAGATGACTTATTGCTGGTCTTAGCTCTCAATATAATGGTAAGTTTTTAATTTATTTAATTCCTTTTTAAAAGGTTAAAGGTGAGCCTAAAGAAAATGCCATTTGATCATTGACAGTGCTGATAAAAGGTTTGGATCCCCAATAAAATCCTGATTTTTTCCTAGGGATGACAATCTTAACCTGTCCCCCCTGACCTGGGCCTTTTTTCCACGCCCTGCCCCATCCTGATGAGATAATGGGGCGGTCACAAGTATTGGTCGTCCCGCTCCGACCAGATATTTTTATTTTTTTAATAGTTTTACCTTAAAATACTCATCATGACCCGCTGCACTTATTAACCCTGCCCGAGCTGAACACACTTGGGGTAGGTTCGGGTCATTCACTATTTGGTTCCGACCTATCCTGTTGCCATCCATATTTACTCCTATTAGGGTCGATTTTTTCTTAGATTTTTCGTGTTTGTTTAATAAGAATTATTTTCATAGTTGTACTATAGAAGGGCCTCATTGTAGGACCCGCTCAGGGCCCCTCAAACTCTTGGCTTGCCCTTGTTATGACAGTGCCTGAAACGGTCATTGTGAGGGAGAGGATGGGTTGAGGTAGGCTAATTTTGCTCAAAACAAATAGTGGTTTAGGGTATATTTTGGTTGTGGTGGCAAGGATTGGGTTAAAGCATATTGATTTTCGTTAAAAATAGTGTTTTAGGTTATCATAGGGTAGATTCTGGTTGGAGCAATAGTAACTGGGTAAATAAGTATAATGGGGATTGATGCAAAGGAAAGATTGGACATTATAGAAGAGTTATGGCTGTGACAGAGGAGAAGGTGGTCGTGGTTGATGGGTTAGTGAAAGGGATGAATGGAGGATCTTTCCCTCAAGCTTTCTCTTGCTCTCTATCTCTTTGTGTGTGCAAATTCATGGTTGTTTGTTTCAAAATCGTGAATATGCTTTTCCTTTTATAACTATGTGAAGGAGCCGCCAAACATGCCAAGTTCACGAGGTCACTATGGTTTGCCCTAACCCATATGATAAGGCGCCCTAGTTTGCAAAACACGTGTTTTATTGTGATATGCCATGGATTATAGGGCATTGACGAGGAAGACGACTAGCACATGATAGGAAGGATTACTATCAAAATTGATTCTCTAATTTTTGGGATGGAGAGGAGAGGAAGACGAAGATAAATAGTGTTCACTAGTTGTGACATGAAGAAGAAAAGGAGAAGTGTCAGCCACGACTGACTAGTATTGCTGGTTGGCTGCAATGTGTTTTTTTTGTCACAACCTACTTTTTTTTACATTGTCTGAGTTGGCCTTCTGCTGGCCATGACCGGCTTAAATATTTTTTATATTATTTTTAAAAACACAATGAAATAAATAATAATATCAAAATATGCAAATAAAAATGAATGTTGAAATAAATATTAATAAAATTATATTATAATTTATGTGATTTTTTAAGTAAAACATAATGATATATCAGTAGAACAATTTTAATTTAAAATAATATTAATTAAATATAATAGTTTTTAAAAGTAAAATTTAAGAATAAAATAATACAAACAAATAAAATGTGAAAGGGAAACAACATTTAATTTTAAAAATAAAGAAATAAATTGAAGTAGGAAGTTATTTCTTGTAACTTGTAAGCCTAACTACCTACCGAGAGGGAGATGCGAGGACGATGTCGTTGAAGCATTTCGTCAGACGCCTTCCCTGCAGCTTCATGTCCTGCGTCTCTAGCTTTCCCGGGCACCGATTCTTTCCTCCGGTGATGCCTCCTCCGCCAACGCGCATGTCAGGCCTTTCCTCCTACCTTCTCGGAGGAGGGAGAGAGAAACGCCGGTGGCATTCCCTGCACCGCCCATTCCACCCCGCAGCCGCCGATTCATCTACCCACGCTTCTGGAGAATCGACGATGAGTTCTCCATCAGATCCCTTCTCTGCTCCTTACCTCTCCGTTCGCATTCACTGCCCTCTCGATGTTGCTGTGAGCTTTTACATATAAAAAGAACAGTTTTTTTATTGTTATTTTGTTTTTCACGATACTGATGTTCCAAAAAACGTGGTTCTCTGAGAATCGATTGGGGCTAGAGCTTTAAATTGATCGTATATGGATTTTTATTATTGATTAAAAAGTTACAAATTCCATGGTTCCAAGCACAGTCAGTTAAATATGTAAGCTTGATTGACAGGACACGCTTTCGGAAGCTCTCTTATGCTTTGGTGCAATTTCTACCAGCATTGAAGAACAGGACTCTAATGATAATACTGATAAGGTGTTTATTTGTTCTAAAGTATGAGGCAATCTGACATTTGTTGTACTGACAAAAATAGGTAAAAAACGAACTAGATGAGGTTAAGATTGATGTACCAAAGTTGTTTACTTGTGAGTTGCTCTTTTGTAGATTTGCATTAATCTGATATTTCCTGAAGGAGAAGACATTGGAGCATGCATCTCGCATGCTGCTGATTCCATAGGCTTGAAAAGAGTGCCCAATCATAATATTGTTGCTGGAGAACAGTGCGACTGGATAAAGAACACACGGGTTGATGTGCTTCCTTATTTCCTTTTACCACTTATGTTTTGCATTATAAATCCATTTTCTTGAAAACCATATTTAGTGAATAGCACTGCCAAGGCAGCAATCAAAAACCCATGGGATCAATGCCCATTTTAATTTAAATAGGTTCCAGTGTGGTTGAAAAGCTATATGTCTAGACACTTGTTGATTTGGTCATGTTTTGATTGTATTTTAGTGTGGTTAATCTGTTTTTTTTATGGTACAGGTATCCTTTCTTCCTGTAAAAGTTACTGAAAGACTCTGGATTGTGCCTGAGTGGACAAGTCCCCCAGTATGTTTATCTGAAATTATCTTCAACTAACTGTTTTTTCCCTATTGTCCACCCACTGCTCTAAGAATCGGTTATAGATGATTAATCTGCATTTGGTGCTTAACTATGTAAATTTGTGAGAAAAACTGCTTGAGGGAATTTTTGGAAAAACAAAGAATGTTGCCTAGTAATCAGTCAATTGACTAATTACTCTGTTTTTATTCATATAATCACCACAATGAAAACAGGGTCTGGTTGCTTTAATAAAACAATTAAACAAACAGAACAGCCTAATAGTTGATGAATCCCAAAAGTAACTGATCAATTCTGTGTGACGTGAGAGAGATGAGAGACAGCAATATATGCCAACACTGTTTCACTGCTACATCTCTTGTGGGCCTGCTTGTCAGGTGCAAAATTCAGAGATTGAGAGGAATTAGGTTTTCCCGATGAGCACGTTCAGGTGAAAGAGAGGATTAACAATAACTTAATATTTTCTTCTTACTTGCTCTAATCCTTCAGTACACTTATATAGAATATAAGGAAGATACGAAAGATATAAATATCTCTAAATTAAGCAACTAATAATAGCAAGATATTATGAAGATATGGATATCTCTAAATTGTGCAACTAATAATAGCAAGATATTCGTAGTATCTTGACTTAGCTAATTAACTTGGATAAAAATTTAACCACTTTGGATAATGTTATTGGTTGCGCATTGTGGCCCCTTATGTGACCTGCGTGTGTAAACTATAAATGGCGCAACGTTCCCACCTTCTTAAAGAGGCGACTTGTGTGCAAGTCGAATCTAGGGAATCTGCATCCTCTCAACTCGCTTCCTGTGAACTTGAGTCGGGCCACTATACCAAGACCTGATGGACCTCCCTGTTATGGTGCAAAACTGTCTTCCTCTGAAGACTAGCCACCGGACGTGCTGATGCTCCACAATCGATGTTAGTAAGGGGTGAATCACATTTGGATTCACGCTGGCTTCCACTCCCTTGTAAGGCTTGAGTAATGAGCAATAAAAGGCTAGATGAGTGTGACTTGGGAGAGGTAATTCAAGATGGTATGCCACGGGTTCAAAACCTTGTAAGGCCCATAGTAATGTAAGCTCAGCTTAAGGGCAGAGTGGTAATGCAAGGACAATTGCTAAAAAGGTTAAAGTCTGAGTAGATCAAGTTGACCTGACTGAAATTTATAATCTTTTAGATTATGTAAGCCTGATGATGAGATGGCCGCTGCATTAAGATTGCCTTGCCCTTGAAGATAGATATGTTGGCCCTTGTAATGGAATTCCATGTAAAATTTGGACCAATTTGTTAGAATGGGCCCGAGTCTATTGAGCCATTGCACACCAAATACGATACCGAATCCTTCTAAATTGAGAACGAACAGGTCAAGAAGAAAGGACTGTGTCTGAATAGAGAGACATTGCCTTACTCAATGTATTACATTGAAGAGCAACACTATTGCCCACCCGAACAAAGAAAGATGTTGTGGTTGAGGTCGGTAAGTCGTGGAAGTGAGTTCTGTGCCTTGAGATGAAATTTTTCGTGCTCCCACTATCAACAAGGACTTGGACCGGATGAGAGTCGATAGTCCTAAGTATGTGAATTGCTTTGGTAGAATAACAGCCGAGTAGCACATGTAAGCTGATTTCAGTTTCATGTGGACCGGGTCTACAGAGGGAAGAGTGGAGTGATTGTCGAGGTTGGGTTCTTCCTCTGTGCCCTTGAGGTACAGTAAGGGTGCACGCCTCTTGCATTTATAACCGCACACAAACTTTTCATCACATTTATAGCATAAGCCCTTGAGAGTTGCTGTTGTCGGTGTTCATCAGTGGTAAAATGCTTAAGAGGAAGGCGAATTGGTTCAGTAGTGGGTGGTGGGGGAGGAGCTAGAGCAAGGGGTTGCCGGTCGAGTGACAAAAGTGGGGTATGTGGGCTGCCTTGGAAGCCCTGAGCAAGTGTGAGTGAGTGTGGGATTGGTCGATGTCAGTGAGCTGTGCCTTATGAAAGTGTGTTAAAGAAAATGTGTCATGTAAGTACAGAAGCCATTGTGATTGAAAAACACGACGAGGGCATGGGTTTAAACTAACAATGAAAATGCTCATGAGGTTGTGTGAAGAAAAACCACGGACCTTGCTTGCTAATTCTTCAAAGGTTGCCTGATAATCTAACACAGATCCTTTTTGGTTGACATAAGATAGTAGGCCTATCAGCTCATCATACTTAGAAGGACCAAAATGGTGTTGTAGAGCTACAGTAAAGTTCACCTAAGATCCGATCTTATGGTCATTGAGCAGCCACTTGTACTAATGTGAAGCAAGGGAATTGAGATGCATGAGCATGATAAGAAGGCAGTTTGTAGGATGCATGGCATAATACTGAACGTACTGTTTAACAGTAAAAATCTAATTAGTGGGGTCCCTAGAGGCAAATCGTGGAAAGTGGAGTCACTGTTTATAGTCCCTTGGGAGCATGGGAGGTTGGGCCGCTGGGGGAGGCAGTTTTTGTGCACGGGCAGCCATGGTAGCATTGAGCTGTCTTTAATTTTCTTCATGAATCTGGGCTAACAGGATAGGCAGAGCATTGTTGGTGAATTTGGCTAGAGCGGTTTCCATGGTGGAATACAAGGTGGCTTTTAGATCTGCGGTGGATTTATTGGTGTCCAAAAGCTGAGTCTGGATCTGTTGAATTTCCTTGGAACACATCTCCAAAGGATCTCAGGTCGATGAAAACACCAATGTTTGGTGGAAAACTCAGAATTGAGAGGAATTAGGTTTTCCTTTATTAGGGGATAAGCATGTTCAAGAGAAAGAAAGAAATAACAATAACTTAATATTTTCTTCTTACCTTTTCCAATCTTTCAGTACACTTATGTAAAAAATAGGGTAGATACGAGAGATATGGATATCTCCATAAGATATTCCTAGTATCTTGACTTAACTAATTAACGTGATAATAATCTAGCTACTTTGGATAATGTTATTGGTTGTTCATTTTGACCCTTGTGTGACCTGCGTGTGTACACTATGAATGACACAACACTGTTTGGTTATTTTCCCCCTCCCCCAAATTTCTCACAAACTTTAACAGTATCATAGTTGAATTGAATCATGTTTATGCCATGGAAAGACTCTTGATTTTGACTGTTATTGTGTTTTTTAGACTGCAAGTATTGAACATGAACTTGAGACATTAGTCTATATAAATGCGGTTACAATTTTTTAAACCATATATAATATGGTTGTTTTGAATTTGTAATATTTATCATGTTTGGTGCCTAAGTGTATTCAAATAATAATAAAAAATAGTAGTATGGACTAATCCAACTAATTCTTATTCCGTTCCTTTACCGACCAACATCAATTACTGTTTTTTAGAACCTTGGAAAATTTACATTTGCCGGCCATATGTAATATATTTAGTATGATACATTGTAATGCTTTAGCTGATTTCCCCGTAGAGAAATTAAATGCCTATACTATAAACTAGTTTTTCTTCTAAGTGAAGATTCATTAGAAAATATATCCATGCACATACCCATGAACTAGGCTTTTTGCTGGAATGAGGCACAATAGCTATTCAGTTCAATATACACGTCCTAAGCTTTGGACGGATAATATGATATGAATTCAAGTTTTAGAATTCATATTTAGTTGTTCTTTTCAGGATGCCCATGCAACAAATATTATTCTGAATCCTGGATTGGCATTTGGAACTGGAGATCACCCCACAACTAAGTTGTGCCTATTGTTGTTACATCACTTGATAAAAGGAGGAGAATACTTCCTGGACTATGGCACAGGCTCAGGAATTCTTGCAATTGCAGCGCTTAAGGTATTTGGAGTTGAATTAGTAATTGAATCGTTTACTTCACCTTAAATGAAATCTCACAAGTCAAAACTGAAAATTTTAGCTGTAAGAGGTTACTAGTTTAGCGCATTAAATTGATGTGGACCTCTTTATCAGTGAGAGTCCTTCCCTTTTTACATCAAAATTTGAATCAAGATTTTTTTTTTGAAATGGAACCTTAGCTCAAATTAAATCTCAATTAGCATCTGTTGTGCATGACATCATATTTCCTAGAAATAGAATGATATTTATATTAGTGCCAATGCTGACATTATCAAAATTATATTGAGAAATGAGAATGAATGTTTTCTAGGTAAAATTTAATTTGGTTCTCCATTATTTTCTGCCTAATTCATTTGCACATGTACATGCGCATTTTCTTTTTCTTTCTTTTTTTCCTGGCTATGGATTTTGCAACTGCAATTTAGATTCGTCGTTCTACCCACCCTTCATCTTGTCTCAATAAAATTTCAGATATAATACCTTTTAAGCAGTCATTATAACTAGGATGCAGTTGGGTGGCGCGAGATCTGTGGGTGTTGACATAGATCCAGAAGCTATTAGATCGGCACGTTACAATGCTGCCCTAAACAACATTGAACCTGAGAAAATGCAACTACATCTTAGCAAGACAAGCTCCCTCTTCACAGATGGAATGACAGTTGAAGACAATGAAAAGTCTTCCTTAAATTGCATGAGAGTCTTCACTGGAACAGAAAAATATGATGTGGTATTTGCAAATATACTTCTAAATCCTCTCTTAGATCTGGCAGATGATATTGTTTCATATGCAAAGCCTGGAGCAGTTGTTGGCGTGTCTGGATTCTTGTCTGACCAGGTATTTTTTTGCCAAATTGATAGATATCCTTATCAATTTGTGTGACTATTTATGTTTGGAAAATCATTAACTGAAAGGACAAATGTAATTCAAGCTTCAATCACAATGGCGATCTTTTCATGTCCGCTTCCTGCAACAAGGTCCCTTTACTAAATTAAATCTTGAAGTATTCTTGCTTATATCAGAAATCATAAAAAATTATAAGTGTGTGGAAGACACAATCCAAAGTGGATGAGTCGTATTTTGCTCCTAGTTTTATGCACATATATAAATTTCAAGTAATTATACTGCCTTTGATAAGAGTTAAGCAAAAAAAAAAAAAACGGATTGGTTGGTAAATACATTATTAATTTTTAATGATAAGAGTATTAGAATAAAGAATTGTTAAGTGTTACATTATTATATACTTACTAATAATATCCTTATATTCTATTTGAATTGAAATACACCCTATGGATTCTATAAATATGGAAGATTGACAGGGTATATAATCTAATTGTGTTGTTGCAGCTCCCCCATATTATGGAACGTTATTCAAAGTTATTGGAAGGCCTATTAGTGAGTGAGATGGATGGATGGGCATGTGTTCGAGGCACAAAGAAAGGGATTGGTTCTGCTGGGACTGAAGAACTGGTGAACTCATGATCACTTGCATTTATAAACGGGCAAGTTCATTATACTTAATGATTTTCATATTTAAATACACCCCCCCCCCCCCCCCCCCCACACACACACACACACACACTTCCATCCTATTTTGCATCCATGGTGTATGTCCTTCGACGCGGGTTAAACCATTTTGGAACAAATGTGTAAGAGTATTTTCTATTTCATTTTGGAACAAATATGAAGAGTTTATTTTCTAGTCTTTAAGAGCATCCACATAGGTTTGACATAATTAAATTTTTTATAATTTTAAAAAATATATACAGATTTATTAAAAAATCATTTATATTAGATTTCCTAAAATAGAATATAGGACAGGAAATAAATAGTAGATTTTCATATTTGGGAATTTACTATACATTCGTAAATATTTTTTCTATATATTTTTTCTATATATTATTATATTTGTATACATTTTGAAAAACTTGAAAGTCTCTTAGAAGGTTAAACATAGTCATTAGCAACAAACAAATAAATAATGTAAAAAAATAATGTAACTAGTAATTAAATTAGAGATAAAAGAAATTTTTAGTTATTTTTAGCCTTGTAATGAAATTGAAAGTCTTATTCTTCGTCATAGTTAGACGTTTAATCTTGAATGTTCAAATTTAAATGTTTGTTCATAATATGTGCTTGTTTGCTTAAATTTAATAATGTATTGATGTTTAAATCTTTAAAGTCATTCGGCTGATATAAGATTTGTACAAATGGTTGTAAATGTTGTAACACTCTTAATAAAAACATTTAATGTCTTTAATCTTTCAATCAGATGTTTATTAATGAGTGAATTTGATTTTTTTATTTGTAGGTAAAGTCATTTGAATGATTCGAAGTGATAGCCAAATTGATACTTAGCAAAAATAACTTTTAAAATATTTATTGTTGACTAGAGTTTATGAAATAAGTTTTGTTATATGGTTTGTTTACATCATGTTTTGGTATGATGACAACATTCAGAAAGTTTAGCTACTATTTGGTGTTGATTGTTGACACTCATTACAACTTTTTGTTTGAGAGTTCCATTGGGACGAGTTCTGACTCAAACATTTAAAATTGATGAAAATAAATAATAAAATTGAAGTTGTTCCCAACCCAGAAAAGGGTGTGGTTGAACCAACTACTACTTGAATGTTGAAAAATCAAAAGGTCTACATTTTATCCGAGTTAAGTTCGAGAGTAACGTTACGTGTAAAGAAAGGTTAGAATTCCCATAATGCCAAAATTTGTACCTATTTTAAAAATAGAAACTTAGTCTTTCTTTTATTTTAAAACAATTTCAAATGTAGGGTCAATTGGACTTTTTGTGGCAAAAGTTGGATCAAAACAAACATTTTAGAACATAAAATATTTTTTGTTTTCTTTCCTAAAATATATTTTACTTTTGGAAAACAAAATACACGAGAAATAAAAAAAGTAGATAAATTCTTCTCACAATTGATATAGGTCCGAATAGTTAGAGTATAAACATTGAAAGTTTAATCCTTTTTTAAACAATTGAAAATGTGTTTTTTAAATTTTTTAGCAACATTGAAGAACAACTAAAATATAGAGAGGAATTTAATTTAAAACATTGAAATCTTTAATCATCTACATTTTATCAAAATCTAAAAGACTTTAAACACACAAACAATTGCAATTTATTTAAACAAGACAAATTTGCATAATTATGTTAAAGAAAATAAATTCATTTATTATATAGATAAATGAAGAGAGAGAAAAACTGAAATAAATGAACATCGGGCGAATTTCTGACCCTTCTTCAAAAATTTAAAACTTACGTAATTTAGCTTAAAGATAGCTTATTGTGTGAGAGTTCATGGTGTTGTTGTTGTGAAGAGAGAAGGTACCCTTTTAGAGCTTAAATTTGGGTGGGAGAAACCAAGGGAATATTGTAGCTACATTAGGGGTCATATCTATCAATACTATTCCTTTATGAGGGCTTTGTGGCTATATGATAGTGCTTGAACACTTATTACTCTTTCAGTGGCTTAAAAGTTGTCTATGGAAAACAACATGGGCTACCATCAATGAAATGAGTTGTTCCATACTATAAAGGCTTTGGGGAAAAAAAACAAAATTAGTACATGCACATAACTAGTACAGTCTTCGTTGTCTAATCTAATCCTTGAAATCTCTATGAAATCAAGCAAAGACAATTGCGTATAGTAGACTTCTATATATATATATATATATTGGTTGTCATTAATTTATCGTCATTTGAATTACTATGGAAAAATTATGAATTTTTGAAGTCATTCAACGGAATTTGGGCATTATAGATCAACTAGAAAATGTTTTATTGCTTAATTAATAACTTTCTAAACAATAAATAAACTCAGAAACCATAAATTGGATTGAGTTGTTGACTTTTAATTTTTGAATTATTGACTGATTTTTTGTCAATTGAATATGTATGGAGGGAGTTATAAGATTTTGAAGTTGATGGGCAAAATCTAGTTCTTTTCAAATAGTTAGTACAATCTTTATTATTTGATTAATAATTTCTTGAATTCTCAATGAAATCAAATAAGGACAATTGCATTGGATAGTTAACTCCCATATATATTGTTTTAGTCATTTGATTCTTTGTGAATGAAGCTATGAATTTTTAAAGTTAATGAACAAAATCTAAGTTTTGTATTGGCCCCCGATTAGGTTCTTGGTTTATTGGTTTAAGTATTCATGAGATTAAATAATTAATAATTAATCATAATTATTAGGATCAAAAACAAATTGTGGAAAATACTTTTCTTTTATTTATCCTAGTATGTTAAAAAGAGTTTTACAATTTTTCCTGCGAGAAACACTCATCCTATATTTCATTCTTATAAAACCCTCGAAAATTGTAGCCAAAGTAAACACGTGTGAAACCAATTTAAGAAAGTAATAACTTTATTTATTATCATTCAACGAAAAATTATTCATTATTAAAATTCATTAGTCTTAAGAGTGCTTATTTTTTCTAAGTTAATTATTCGTAAGAAGTTTTAATCAAACTAAAACAAATATAAACTTTCTTTCTTCTAGGTTAATTTTATAAGAGTGCTTATTTTTGTCAAAACGTAATCAACTCCTGAATTCATATATGGACTATAAATCATTACATTAGATGGTTAACCACATCATTTGATCCAATGACAACTCTAAAAAATAAAATAAAATTCTTATCGTACAAAAAAAATGAGCCCATCACAAGAATAAGTGTATGATCATTAATGTTTCACAGAACTGAGAGCACTTATAGTTATTTTTTAATTATTTTCTCTAATTTTATAGATTTAAATGATTTTTTATTTTTCTATACAAATATATATTATAATAGATTTTCTTAATTACTTTTTATATAATTAAAATAATATTTTATATTAGTTTTTTTATTTAGTAATAATTTTTTTATAATTTAATATAGAATAAAAGTGAAAGTTACGAGAAATATGAAGAAAATATGTAAGAATTTTTTTTATATAATTTAATAATTATATGGAGTAAATAGTACTTTTCAATATATTAGAAAATATTATATAAAAACTATAAAGAAAGTTAAATATAGAACTTAAAATACTAATATATAAAATTATTACTAAAATATAAAAATATAAAATAATAAATTGTTATTATTTTAAAAATATTTTTCCATCGAACTAAAAATTTTCAATAAAAAATTCATTGTTTATATATATTTTATTATTTTTCTGCGACTATTAGATACTTTGAATGAAAACAAAAATCCAATAGCAACAGAGAACGCGAAGGGGGCTTTCACTCCCCCAACACGAGAACGAGAACCCATTTCCTACCTTCAATTGCAATAAATCGATCGATCAACCGATACCCTGTTTGTAAATCCTAATCGTTCTCTCATTTCCGGTCACTAATTCCAATCCCGTTAACGATTTTTTCTCCTCTTCCTTCTCTTTTGATTTTGTTTATCTTTCTCCCAAAGCCGTTGGGTTTTCTTGTTTTTATTCCTTTGTTTTTTTTCCAGGTTCGAAGCAGCTCCTAAGCCAATGGGAACTGGTGGTTCTTCGTCCAAGAGGAAATCTTCTTCTCTCAATAATAAGCGATCCAAGAACCCCCCCGAGGTCTTCCTCTACTCTAAATGTCTCAAATGTGTTATCGTTTTAGGTGTTCTTGTTTCGCTCTTTTATTTTTGTTCACTAGATTATAGGTGTTCTTCTCTTGTGGTTATGATTATGTACTGATTTAGTTTTTGGGTTTTCAATTTGTAAATTTTTGCTGTCCGTGTTTATGGATATGAACCGTTCAGGTTCGAAGAAAGAAGAAAAATAGTGGAAGATGTAGGACCAAAAAACTACACCATCAGGTTGATTCTGTATCAAATTCTGATTCGGATGATTCCAGGAGTTCGGTGTCTTATTCATCTTCTAGTTCTGAGTATGACTATAGAAGAAGAAGAAGTAGAAGAAGAAGGCCTCGTTCTCGCACTAGAAGGATTGTGAAGGGTGGCAAAAAGAGGGCTGAAACGAGCTCTTCTAGTCCAGAAAGTAGCGGGGAGTTGCCTCATTCTAGGAAAATAAAAGGGTCAAAGAAAGCTGTTGGTTCATACACACTGAAGAAAACTTACAAGAGGAAACCTAGGAGAGATATGAGTGTAAGTTCTACGAGTAGTGAGTCCTCGAGTGACAAAACCCGCAAGAAGAAGCCTAGGGGAGGGATGAGTGCGACTTCTGCAAGTAGTGATTCCATGAGCAGCGAAGCCTACAAAAAGAAACTAAGGAAAGATTTGCGTGTGAGTTCTGCAAGTAGTGATTCTTTGAGCTACTCTTCTTGTTCTGAGAGTGAATATGAGAGACCACAGAGGAGGTCCAAGACAAAGGACAGGGAAAAAGGTAATGGTGCCAAATTAAAAAGTGATATCTCGAGCAGATATAGGTCAAGGGGTTCTTGCAGCAAACACAGCAACACTAGTGGTTATCACAGTGAGGAGAGAATGATGGTTAAGACTAATTCAAGGCGTCTAAGGTCGGTTATTACTTCCGTAAAAGACCCAGATGAAAAGGATGGCAGCCAACTAGATAGAGGTGAAGAGGAAAAATTTATCTTTGACCATAATGATTACCCTTGCAAAGCCTATGATAGCGTTGAGGGGGGCAAAAAGAGGGAGCATGCTAGTCATTTGCCTGTTGAGTCTGAGAAGCGGAGGAAGGTAGAAAATAATAGGGATGTTGGGAAATCTAATTTTGCTAGGAAAAATAAGTGTGATGAGGATTGTGCTGTGGCAGGCTCCCTTAATGCCGAGGACTTGGAGTCAATCCTAAGACAAAAGGCGTTGGAAAATATGAGAAAGTTCCGAGGGATGTCAGAGAAACATATGAATCTCCCTGCTCAAGAAAAAGATATGATTGACAATGATGTGAGGCAGCTTCCCCACACAAACACTGAGTTAGTAGGGTCTAAGATGCCCAAGAAGGTTGCTGGTAATACAGCTATAGGCACAAACTCGGTAGTTAAAGAGGCCACTACATATAAAACTATTTCTCCTGCGGATTATGTTGTGGTCTCTTGCAAACCTAAAGAAAGCATGAATGCTAGTGCCAGTGTCATTTCTAAAACAGGTGTAAATTCTACTTCTGCCTCACAAAATGTGAACAAACATTGGTTGAGACACAATGAAGTTAAATCTATGACTCCCAAGCTGGATACTGTGTCTCCAGAAGAAACTGTACTTGTGTCTGGTAGTCCAATTGAAAAGAATGTGATTGCTGGTGCCATTACCAGAAATCATGTTTTCTCTTCCAATCCCAAAGAAAGCATGAAAGCTCCTACCAGTGTCATTGCTAAAACAGGGATAGATTCTTCTCCTGCCTCAAAAAATGTGAGCAAACTCGTGGTGAAACACAATGAAGTTAAATCTTTGATTCCTAAGAAGGATACTTTGTCGCCAGTAGATACTGTGACTGTATCTGGTAATCCAAAAGAAAATAATTTCACCACTGGTGTTATTGTTAAAACTGTGGCAGATACTATTTGTTCCCCACAAACTAAGAGAAAGATTCCAGTGCAAGGGCATGTGATTCAATCTGGAATTCCAAAAGAAAATTTGATTAGCACTGCTAGTGCCAGTACTGATAAATTAGAATCAGGTACACCATCCACCTCACATACTTCTCCCAAGGCTCACTCAGTTGCCAAGAGTAGCATGGACAAAAGTTTGGGTACAAATAATCAAGGTGCAGAAGTGAATAACACCTGTGATTCTTTTGCCCCAAACCCTTTTCCTAGCCTTAAACCCACAGGCAAGGAGAGTAACGTAAAAGAACTCTCAGATGAAACTAAAGAGGCTTCACAATTTGAGCATAAAACAATGTCCGCAATGCGTGGTGGTGAAAGGGTGCAGGTACATTTTCAGTTGCCTCTTACTGATGATAAATTATGTTGTTTAATTGTTTCTTAACATAAGATTTGAAGAGGTTCTATATATACATATATATATATATATATTGTGTTTAGCCTTTTATTTTATCTGTTGGCAGGTGAGCTACAAAGTTTACATTCCTAAGAAAGCCCCAGCTTTAGCTAGGAGGCAGCTGAAAAGGTGATGTGTAGTATATGATGTACGAGGATAGGTTGGCCGATAGTTGCATGACCATTTGTGATAAAGTCTCAACGATGGAAACAGGTCATTGTGGACACCATCATTTAGATAATGTCTGTGGGGAGTCATTTTTGTAGAGTATATGACTATGTTCACATTGCCTCAAAATAATTCCTCTGCAGTGTGAGTGCCGCCGCCGGTTTATTTTATCACCCCGTCTTTTACAACACTTTGATTTGATGGGATACAATACATTGTTGAATGATTTTAGCTGTTTTTTTTTATTAAAGCAACTTATTTACGTGTGTGTGTGCTACCTTTTGTGTGATCTTAATCCCAAGTGACTACTATAGGAGCTTTTGTTTCTCATGGTTCATAATAATTATTTGGATGAAAAAACACTCGAATTCAATGGATAATAATTTTATTTTTACTTTTTAACCAAATTGCCATCGAAACAACACCTATTGCGTTCTACATTATAAACTTTATCCTCAATTGATATCAGCCTATCGGCTATCAGGTGAATAGGAAAACAATTCTTGCAGATGTAGTGTACACCATTTGTGCGCCGCCCGCAAACGTGGACCGGCTGCCTTAATATAAAAGTTCTGTTATCAAAACGGTACCATAGCACTGCTCGGATGAATAGGATCATAGAGCTCTAAAACAACATATAATATTTCAAAAATCTTTTTAGATTATCAATTTTTCGTCTCCAATATTATGACATCTATGTTATAATTTTTATTTATAACGTTCAATTTGACAATATGATTTGGCGTTAGTTTAATCATCCAAAATTTGCGAAAGTACTATGTGGTAATTTTCCTTATCATTTTTTTCATTTCAAACTAATTTTAATAATATTGTTATTATTATGATAATTATATTATATATTTTAACTTAATGACCGATTATATACGAATAATAAAATGAGGTTCACCTTAATGATTAGTCATTATATATATTAAAATTTAAAAAGATATCTCTTCATCGGAGCATTCTTGATTTGGTATTTTATTTTTATTTTGAGAATGAATAATATATTTATTTCTTAAAATTTATTTATTTTTTAAAAACAGCATACATTTCATCTCTTATTTCTATTTCTATTTATTTTTTAATTTTTTTTTCTCTCTTTTATTACAGTCAATTAAAAACTTATATGTATAAAAATATATATTAAAAAAGATAAAAAAATATTTAAAGATAAATAATAAATATTCAAATATTAGAATTTACTACTCATTAAAAAAATCTGAGGTCAAAAAAGGTATAAAATATGACCTTAGGAAAACTTTCAGTTTTTTTTAAATTTTTTTTTTATAAATTTATAATTTTTTGCTTTTTTTTTGGTGCAGATAGTTTTTTTATATATAAATTTATATATTTTTCCTAAAAAAAAAACGTTTAATCTCCTCCTGCTCTTACCGACACAGAAGTTGCTGCCCATTGTAGCTGGCCTCTAACTCCCACACTGTCATGATATCGGGATCCATCGACCTCACCGCCGACAGCGAAAAGGGCGATCTTGTTGCCGACATCGCTGAAGTGGTCGGCGCCAAGTTACTTAACTTGCCTACCATCTTGATGCTTGATCGCATCGCCTCCGTGCCTCTACTCCTGAAGTGGTCGACGTTGTTTGTTTCTATTCCTGTGTTCATTAATTTTCCCCCGTGATTTTGCTGGTAGCGGCTGAATTTAGTTTAGGCTTTATCATTGTATTGATCGGTGGTTTTGTTTTTGTTTTTGTTTTAAATGTATTAGTACGTAGAATGTACATTTTATTTTCGGTTTGTGAGATTCACAGAAATTATTTTACAAATAATATGCATCAGTCAACATCGTAATAATTCCTAATTAGAAGTGGTCATTGGTTTCGTGGTAGCTTATAACACCCATTTAGAATAACTCTTTTGGGTGTCGCAATTGTTGGTTTGTGATTCATATTTATTGGTCCGTTATCTTCCTATTCATAACTCTTACTTCAACATTTTCAATTACCAGACTCTATTTTAGCCATTAGACTTTTATTTATGTAACAGTTAAATTAAATGAAAATTTAATCTGAACGGTTAATTATAAGATATCATAATCCAAATTAAAATTCTTGTGAGAAAAAACTGATCCTATATTCTCATAAAATTATATATATATATATATATATGGTATTAAAAGTTATATTGTATTACCTAAAATTCATATGTTAATATGTTATAGAGATGATATACTAAACTGTTCTCTCTATCTCGCTTACAGAGTTTCTGTTATTGGACAGTGGGTATTAAGACTTATGCAAACAATAAAAGACTTTATTCAATGTGTAGTTATTGGCTAATAATTCAGCCCTTCAAAATTAAATTGAGAATGAAAACGAAAATAGATGAAGGAAGAAATATATACAAAGGAAACGTGAATTTTTTTAGATGGACCGATCATGTAATTTCATCTGACCATGTAAGCTGATCAATTTTTGAACATTAAAAGGCCCTTAACAGAAAACAACAGACAATAAATGGGTTATGTAATGATGACATGAGATGTTCTTTTTCTAATGATGCTTCTTTTATGACTATTTAAGAAGGGAGAATACGGCCTTTATTAACACAATGCAGGAAGCCAAAATAAGTAATAACTTCCGGCCATTGATGTGGATCCTTTACCCACTTTATACCAGTTAAAATCATATCCTTCTCAAAGAAGATATTTAAGATTTAAGAAAGCATATAGAGGTGAAGAATCAACAAGGCATACACCTAATCATTAGGCTAAAATGAATGCAATTTGTGCCTTTATAATCTGAAACAAGTCTCTTGAATGCTAACATGAATTTCATTTTTGAATGCGAGTCCCTTATCCATTTACTAGACACTTATTTTTCATCTCAAGTCACATATATCCGTTGACGAATTTAAAAGAAAATTATAATAGGATGAAAAAATGGCCTCATTTTTGTGATTTGAGACAAGATTCTTGAAGTTTAATAAGAAGATGAATTTCACTTGGGAAAATTTCATGTGGCAAATTTCACTATTTTAGTTCCATGTAGCAAATTTTGGGTTTTTGGGATTTTATGGCTTAGTGTGTTAATGCATTATCGTTATGCTAGTAGTTGTAACTAGCATTGAATTTTTACTTTGGTGAGCTACTCCAAGAATGGGTATGAATTTAAACTAGGAGATCGAAAATTAGAAATTATGGTCATTGATGATTGTGAGATTAAAATGTATTGTTGTAATTCTAGGCAGACATGAGGTCATTGAAATCGATTATGTTTTTACTAACACAAATCCAATTACATTATTTCAACATAAGATTGAGTATTAACAAAATTATTATGATTTTTTTGTTTTTGTTTAATTTTAATTTAGTTTTATTAATTACGAGCGATAATGGATATGTTTGATTTCAGCACATTATTTTTAAAAATAATATTATTTTTAAAACTAGTAGACCCAAATAAATTTAAAATGATTTAATTTTAAAATTCAATTTTGGATTCTAATATTTTATTACTTAGACCCATTATTTTTTAAAAAAATTGGGACCTAATTTTAAAAAATATACAATCTTTTTAATACATATTTTTTTTCAATTAAACAGAAATTATTTTTAAATTATAATTTAATACAAACTCTAATAAAATATAAAAAACAAAATTCGTACAAAACAAGTCTAATATTTTTTCAATGATTTTTTATTTTTGTTGATGCTATATTATTGTAATTGTTTAATGGATCATATATGAATTATTTACCACCCCTCAAATAGAACTTGGAGAATATTTTATTCCAAACAAAAATAATGGATTATCGAATGAAAATGTAACTCTAAAAATTAGAATGTGTTTCAAATCACTTGAAGATAGTGACGAATTTTATAAGTAATATGCAAAAATAGAAGGATTCGTAGTCTAAAAGTATAGTACAGTTTGTAAAAGGGGAACAAAAATAGATGACTTATCAAGTATTTGTATGTTTAAAACAAAGACAATTAAGACTAAAGAAATCTATCATGTCTAACCGAAAGTAAGGAAAAAAGCTTCAGTAAAAAAAGATTGCCCAACAAAATTTAGCTTGATTTGGATTAAACATATTATGTAGAACCCTAAGGTGTTATTTTGTTTAGGCGGCTATGTGATTAGCCAGTTGATGTATATATCCTAATTGCTTGGACTCACGACAAATGTGATGAAAATTTTAGGAGAGTTCATTCTTACCACAAGGATCCAAAGGTGTGGTAAAAGGTGTGACAAAGGCTACCCTCTGATAAAAAAAACTTTACGATAAGGTATGAATTCAACATCCTAGACTAACACGAAACATAAATCAAACATAGAACCAATAAACAAGCAAAAACAAATAGAAATCGCTCACTTCTAAGATAGGTATTGATTTAGGATGTTAAATGAATGTTAATCATTTTATACCTATACCTGCTCGAACTCATCTTTAGAAATATAGACTATACTTTTCCGCAATTTAAGGTAGTAGGTGACTAGCTGCACCTAAAGATGGTTGTTGATACTATCTTTTTCATCATAAAGTTTAGTTTTGGCCCATCACGGATAAAATCCAGTAATAATATATATATATATAAATTAACCTTACCTAACTTTCTAGTTTTGCAAAAAAAAAAAGCACTCAAAAGTATTTTTATTTTATTGGATTTAAAAATAACTTATTTTTGAAAACCAAAATTAAAATAATTATCAAATAAAAAATAACTTGTTTTCTTTTCTGTATTTAAATATAATTTTTTTAAAAAAACAGCAATCAAAAATTTCTTACATGACTAGATTTGTAAAAGTAATATTTTTAATTAAATTTTAGTAAATATAAGAACACATTATATGAACGATGAACGTTTGAATGTTAATTTGAATGAATTGATGTCGAATATGAATGTTAATAATAATAATAATAATAATTATTATTATTAAAAATATATGTGTGTACTCCCCACGTCAGCGGTTACGCGCCGCAGGGACGGGGGTACGTAGCATACCTCTGATAGTCTGATGTTCTTTTGGTTCCCTGCGAAATAGCGGAGCATGGCGTTCACGGCGAACCCTCTAGCTCTAAGCGTCTCCGACCCAGCCTTCGAGTCATGGCTCCGCGACGGTGGCTACCTCGAAATCCTTGACCGCCGCACACGCTCTTCTTCCTCCTCTTCCCCCTCTGCCTCCTCCGCCGCCCCGTCTGCCTCCGCCACCGTCTCCACCGCAGCTTTCTTCTTCGAAGCGGCGTTCTCATACATATGGACTCTCCTCTCTCTCCTCACTCTCAACCCCTTCGCGAAGCTCGCTGCCGAGGACTTCTCCGGTGACACGCCACCTTGGACTTTGGCCTTCATAGGCTCCTCCGACTCCTACTCGCTCCCGTCGTCTCCGTCACAGGCTCGGATGCGAGTGCACGAAAATCTCAAGCGTTACGCCCGAAATTACGCGTCCCTCTTCGTTCTGTTCTTCGCCTGTGCCCTGTTAGACCCTCCCTCCTTTTCCTCTGGGATTTCTCTCATTTTTTCTGCGATTTCTGCTTCAACCGAACCAATTGATGTGTGATTCGAGCAGTTCAACCCTCTTTTGCCCTGATTTAGGAAATGAATATGTTATTGGAAATTTATGATTTTGACTAGGGTTTATGATGGAACAACATATTGTGGCCTATTCAGGTTTTGCTGATTTGGGTACTTTCATGTGTGTGTGTGTGTGTGTGTGTGAGGGAGGGAGGGAGGGTGGTTGGTTTTTAAAATAATTATTCTTTTTAAAAACCATAATACAATGCATTATAGGCATACTGTGAATTTTTTTTGTTTTTTAATTTTATCCTTACACTGGCTCAATCTCATTCCCTATTTTTCGGTGCTTGTATTGTCGATGATCATAGGTATCAGATGCCTATTGCCCTGGTTGGGCTGTTATCGTGTTTGGCTCTTTGGGAGGCAATTAGGTTATGTGGTGGTCGATGGGGGTTACATCAACATCCTGCAATTAACCAGTGTTTGGTTTGCGTTGCCCAAGTCGGTGAGTTGACTTTCATATTTGCATTGCCTATATGAAATCAATTGCAATGAAATTTATCCATCGGCCATAGTTAGAGCTTGTTCCTAAAGCTTCTCTCGTGACTTGGCCACAAGTATATATTTTGAAGTTTGGACAACACTATTATGAATTGCAAAACTTGATGTGTTGGTGTTTCTCCATTTGTTTGAAAGGTGTTTTCTTATGGAACCCACCTTTCAATTGGAAGCTAGTTGCCCAGTTCAGCTAGTTGACACATTGTTATCAAATTTTGCTCTATGACTTGCATCTCTAGATGCGCATATCTACATTGATCTGAATGCTTCCCGTGTCAATTATGGGAGTGTAATTCCAATATGATTATCCATAATCATGTGTCTAGGCATGAATCCATATTGATTAATGTAATTCTGATTACCTTTCTTCTCTAGTTATGTTGCTTTTTGTTCCACAAAATGCTGAAAATTTAGGCATGACATATGATTGAAAGATTGTCTATTACCTTTCTTCTCTAGTTATGTTGCTTTTTGTTCCACAAAATGCTGAAAATTTAGGCATGATATATTTGAGAGATTGTTTTTTAGGCTCACCTGGTTTCTCCTTTCCTTGTTTTTATACAAAAAAGGGAAAAATCAAAGCCTAGGCCTTAGGCCCGAGAGACATACAGAATTCAAATGGCTCTGTATCCGGGATGGCAATGGGACAGGAATAGGAATCTCAGTGCAGACTCCCCTTTTGTACATGCCATTGCCGCTTAACCTGTTTACCGCTCACGTGACTATCATACATAGTATTTATGGAGTCTATTACATAAGGACAGACTTATGAGGATTCCGAGTATCACTGGTGTTGCACCTTCCCTCTTCTTTGAATTACAAAAGTTATCATATTCTACAAAAATCCTGAACACATTATGATTGGTGAAATAATTCTTGTAACTGGAAAAAGAATAGTTAAGTAAGCTAAGCCAAAAGGAGAACATAGGAAAGCATAAATAAGATCAACCTCTCAGCTAGTATTTCTGGAATCGGGTTAGGAATATTGACTCGCTCACATCTTTGCAGTGGCAGTACTTATTATGTTCTTCTGCAATGTACAGTTCGCTCTCTTTTGTGCTGTCGGTGTTAGTTATACAGGTGACTCTTGGGTTTTGATTTGTAATGCTTTGTTGATTTTTCTCCTTTTTTCCCATGACCTGCTCTTACTTTCAAGTCGTTTTTCTGTAGCTATGCTTCTACATGCTGCAATCCGAAAACTGACTCCTACAAAACTACCCACAAAAAGGAGAAGAAAATCAACATAAGAGTTTCGCACCATGTGCCTAAGACATGAGCATGAAAAATGTCCGGTCTGGATGTGGCTTCTACAAATTTAGTCAAGGGCGGCAACTATTGTTTGTTACGTTTTGCCACAGGCTATCGTAGGCGCCTTTCTCTCAATTGGATGGTTTCATCCAACCATTAGTACATTTGAAATGCCGCAAAATTCCCTTGTAGAACTGTTTCACCTGCTAATTCTACCTTTGGGAACCTTTTTGTCACTATTTTCTAAAAGACTAGGACATACAACCCGGCAACCTTGTGCTGTTTGTAAAAGTACAAATGAAGCAGAGTTTCGGAAATGCTAGTAGGATTTTCGTTAATGGACGTACTTTGGTCTCTATATGGCTTGACAATTACCCCCCATCACTTTCCCTAACAAATAGGGATTCGAACTTGATAATGGACGCTCATGAATTATTTTTTTATCACACGTGAAGTTATATAAATATTTTTAATTTTTTTATATTTAAATAATAATATTAGAATATAAATTAAATATTTTAATATTATATTTATGTTCTAAATATATTTTTTGAACACATTAGTTTATTTTGTATTACCATGTATTTGAAAATAAGTATTCTAATAAAAATCCAATGTTCAAAAAATATTTGTTGAAAATTTGATTTATGTTTAAATAATACAGTATAGTATTTATGTTTGAATATTATGTTTTAAACATTATATTAATGTTTAAATATTGTTATTTGAACATACTATTATTATTATTATTAATGGGTATTTTAGTTATTTCACATAGGAAGATGTTTGTGTTTATAAGAATGGTGGGTATGAGTATCCCTCCTCAATAAAAATTAATTGGGGAATTTCTCAAATTACATTTAATTTTTTAAAATAAATAAAAATGTACATCCATAATATATAATTACAAAATTATAAAGAGTAATACTAGATACCACCAAGGTTGGGTAACTGATTGATAATCGTAAAGACATAACAACACACTAAATCATCAAAAGGAAAAAAAAAATCACAACCGTCCACATCAACCATGATTTTGCGAGTCGATTACACATAAATTCTCACTTATAAACACATTTTCAATCCTCTGACTCTATATTATGGAGATAATTATATACTTTTATTGCTTTAATTATCATCCTAAATTAGATAGCTCTCTAAATTGATTCCTATATATATAGAGAATGTACTACTACTTAAATTAAATTTATTAATATTTTAATATAATAAAGCATTAATTAATTATATAAAAAATAATTATTAAAATTAAAATTTAAATAAAATAAAATATTATATAATTAACTAAAATAAGGAATATGATTGGAATAAATAATTAAAAATATCTAGCTAAAAATTAATTTTACGAAAAATATAGAGTAAAATTCAGGGAGGCATGAATATATTGTAATTGTTGTATTTTCATTAAAAATTTATCTTATTTATATATAAGCAATCATTAATAGATTTTTCATCTGTTTGTTTGATATAATATGATGAGTAAACGGCAGAAGAGCTTACAACCTAAGTAATGAAATTTGATTGTAAGTAAAATAATTGGTTTTAGAGTCTTTTATGTTTGAAACGGATGCCACAACCGGCGACGTCGATGCTCGACGTTTGTTTTTTATACGTCCAGCAGAGAAATCCAACCGTGTATCCGGTTTTCATCGGTGAAATATCAAACCCCTTTTTGTTTATAAACCATAATCCCAATTTTAAACTCGCAGCTTCTGTTTTCCTTCCTCCACTTGTTGGGTGCTCATCTACTCGACTACGTCGCTGGTATCTTTACTCTCCTCCTAACGCTCTACATCTCCCTTGGCATTCATGATGGCCTCATCGTGGCTGAAGTCGCTGGATATGGAATCCAATGTTGCCACCATATCCTTTAAAAGACAAAGGAAGAATCGAATGAAAGTTTGTTTGGTGCTGGCCGATACCATTGAGTGTGTGTCCTGCCCATCAGATTAAGGATTAAACCGACAATAGAGTTCTTTTCCTGTTGCTGTTTTCTAGCCTTGGCATCCTTCTTCAGGCCTTTAACTATATTGGTCCTATCATTTCCAATCAGAGAGTTAATATGGCTTGCAATGCTTGTTGTCGTTCAGACATCTAGCAGAGGTAAGAGAGTCGACAAGCTGTGGAAGTAGAGACATTAACTAACCCTTGATCGTTAGACTTGAGGTTCTAAATCACAAATCCCATTGCCCATTTTAGTAAATCAAGTTTAGAACCTACCATGCTGCCATTGACATCAAGCACTAAGACCCAAAAGTTTTGATGTGGAGCGGATGATTGACATAGAACAAGCTAGTGTACGGTTTTCAGGTAGCGTGGTGAAGGACAACCACTATGGTTGAAATCCGGCGTGGAGAAAGTACAGCGACAACGGTAGGTAGTGTTGGTGGTGATTGTGGGGGCGGCGTGGTCTAGACGGGTGGTAGCTGGTTGTTGGCTTTGTAGGATGACGCTGGTGGTTTAAGTAAAGCATGCTGTGGCGGCTGGTGGGTAATTAATTAAGGAGGCTGATGGAACCATAGATGGTGATAGTGAAAAAGTGGATGAGCTTCGGCGACGGTGGCGGGTGGATTTATGGTTTGAGATAGCGATTGCCATTGGTCAATGGAGGTTGGTGATGGTGGTTCTAGGGATGGCAATCGAGGGTGGTCTGGCGTAGTGGCACGACAAAGCTGGTGTAGAGGAGATAAGAGGAGCTCCGATATAGTGGAAGGTGGAGTACGCTGGCGATTGAAACTTTTAAATATGCTTTCTCATAACCGTCATTTATACTGTATTTAATAGAAAGAGATTGACGACGCTCCTTAATCCAACGCCATAAGTGACGACCTTGATTTCGTTAAACCGATCTCTGGAGATTCGCATCTAAAAAGTGAAGCAGCGTGGTAGAGAAGGAGGCCGTGGTCCTATATAAGTAGCACTAGCCACTAGGGCTCGAGTGTAGAGGATCTAGAATTGGCGATAAGGCGAGGGTTTGATGAACTACTCACGGCTCGTACGTGGAAAATAAAATCAGGAGAAATGAAACAAGTAAAAGGAACAAAATTGATATGGAGAAAAAATGAAATTTTTGATTATTTTGTTTGTATTAAGTTAATTATTAAAATATTTTTATAATTCTTAAAATTTATTAAATAAAAATTTATATTAAACAAAATATGCTTTTGGAGCTGAGAAAGAGGCGCAAGAGGAAGAGAAGGGAGTGTGTGGGAAAAGGGGGGGGGGGGGCGTTGGGGAGTGTGTGGGAGAGAAGGGAGGTGGCTTGTGGTTGAGAAGAGGGAGGAGAGTAATGTTCATTTTATTTTCTCATCCAAGTGAATATTTGTAAATTTAATGGGTAGAATTATTCAAGATCATCCCATATAGGAGTATTTGATTTTCTTACTAATCATTCATTCCTTTCTCTTTTTCATACCAAACGCAAGAAAGAAATGAAATTCGATTCTTTTTTCTTCCTTTCCCACATACTAAACATGCTATAAATATTTAATTTAGGATCACGACCATGGGGAAATTACACTGTCAACTTATTGAGTATGAATCCATAAGTTCGACAAAGAAAAAAAAGTGAAAGAAGTGCTATTAAAACATAACAATTTGTCTAAAATTTTATTTTTCCTTGGTATGCTTGAATCCATGTTTATATTATTCTAATAGGCAGGATGGCCTATTGATTTGGGGGAATTTGATATAACGAATATTTGAATATTTCTTTTTATTAGGTTTGTTTGGAGGAATATCAATTGCATGGTTGTTCTACTCTATTCTTATTGCTTCTGCATGTTTGGCCAACGTTTGAATGATTTTAATCTTTTAACTTACTATCAAAAAAGAGAATTACAGATAAAACAATACAAGAAATTATACAAGATACAAAACATGTATATGAAATTGTATATGTAAGTCACTGACTTTTATTAATTCTGAATTACTATCGAAAGAGTTTTTCAAGGTTGCTTTTATGCTTAAATACTATTGAAAAAGGATTTGTATACAAAGTGAGGTATTAACATGCGAAAGAGTTCAAATGAACTTAAGTAACTAAGCAATATGATAACTAAGAAAAATAAATACTACGAATATTTCTTGTAGCACATTAATCTATCTATCTATCTATAATTCATTTATAATTATTCAATCTTTATTTAGTTTTATTCCGTGAGTTGACACTTTCAGTACTCATTGAAAGATAAACCCTTTATCCTATATGTTCCACATCCATGTTCTCAATTGAGCATACTTCTACAACCTGTGCGCAGCTCAAGATAAAAAATAATATTGCTATCACTTTCATTTTTAATGTCTTAATGCGTTTATCTTTAGATTGCTCAATTGATTGAAGTTACTGATCCAAGAATTTATCATCATTTGGCGGCACATGTCTACTTAAATCAAGCCGCCAGGTTCGTAAGCAGGGGATCCAGCTCATTAAGGCAGGATTATGAGTAAATGGGAGAGCTACGCGCATAAGTTGAGACGCAGTGGTCGTTTACTCATATTGCAGCAGCAAAATCTCCTGTATGAGTAAACATGAGATGTAGAAGTGTCATAGAAAGCGAAGACTACGTTCAAATCTTGGGTTTTTTTCCCCTTTATGCACTAGTTTGGTAGGATGTAAATTTCACACGTAATATACAAATGTAAAAGAATACCTAAAGCGCTAGATCAAATTCAATTATTAAGCATTGAGCTTTGGAAGCCTCTGCTACACTCCCAAGTCAAAACTGACTTACACAATCTACGAACCCAGTAGAATACCTAGAAGCCTCATTGGAACAAGACCATAACACAAAAACACTATTCATGTTGTCATGTAGCCACATTTAGATTACACTCAGTCAATCTATGCAAGTTGTGATTACATCTTCAAGCCTTCCAAACCTTCATAACCTTGTTTCCCACATGAAATATGTAAAGGGGCAATCAGCACTCCGAAAATCTATCCATGGAAGAAACACGCCTAGCAAAATCTGCACAAGATTTGGTAAGTTTCTAAAGAAGGTACCCTTTCCACTTCTCAGATGACTTCAGATCCTGAAGATAAATATTTCCTCCCAATGTAGTATCATATGCAAAATTTTATATTCTTAGTTTTAATCCTCAGTTGTCTCAATCCAACATTGCAGATTGCAGAAGATGTCATTTTTGAACCTAAACAAAATCACTCCCACATCATGACAAGCTCCCCCCACAATCAGTGAGACCATATGAACAAAAACTGTGGTGTGCCACTATGTGAACAGAGTGACAACATCTCTGCGGTATCCCCTTACGATCAAAAGCCTGGGGATATTTTCTACTAAAAGATCCATATACTCCATGTAGAAGTAGGCTGGGTGGCTTAAAGGTGGTGGTGGGAGGCTCACCAGTACAACTGCTGCCATTCTCGAGTATCTCAGCATCGTTGAATTCAGCTTCAGCATTGTGTAAAGGAACTTCTCCACTTGCTGCTCATTCACAAGCACAGGTTTCCCGTCAGCCATCAAACAGGAATTCTCCCTCTCCGCTCTTTCCTTCATCCCAGCTAAGTAACTAGAAATGCGTCGCTGAGCACCTGTAAATGCCTCCACTGATTCATCTTGTGAGGCCCCACTCTCCACTTGAATGTCCCATGACTTCATTGTTACAACGATCACTTCAGCCTGCATCCGAAGATCATAAAGGAACTTTTTCACGTCAGCCCTGAGCTCTTCTGCATCAGAATCCTCCTCCGCAATGCAGAAGACCTGGATTTTACAGCTCTCAAAACTTTCCTTGGTAAGGAGGAGCTGAGACAGGAGAAGCATGAGACCACCATCTCGGACAATCCAATACAAATCTATGCTGCCATACTGCTTTTGGTACTCATTGGGCCATTCATCAAGCCCCTTGACGATAACAACGGCCTTGTTTGCAACAATGCAATCGTTTATAATACCAACAAAGGTGGCTGGGATTTCATTCAGGTTTTCACGGCGCCATATTTCAGGGTACCGCATTACAACAATGTTCGGTTTTAAATTTCCAAGGCCCATGGTCTGGACAATGCCACGAAAACCATCAGACATGGAAGGGGCGACAACTATCTCTGCAACACCTTCACAACGCTTATAATCGATGTAAGTGCTGAGCTTCTTACATGCAGCTTTTGCATCCTCAGCACACTCGTGGTAGTCTCCGTCTAGAATAGAGACAAAGATGGACATTCCACGACCTTTTTTCTTCATGCAGTTGGCAAAGTCAGCAAGCTTGGGATGGCATGGCACATTTTCTGGTAGCTTACCCCACGGTCTGCAGAAAACAAGGGGGATAGGGTACCAGTTTTTTGGGTGCACTTGGTTTGCTGCAAATACACAACAGGGAATGAGTATAGAAATATCCATATATATAGTTTGTAATAGCAACATAACATGATGAACTACTGCATAATTCAAATCGGTAAATGAATTCGTCAATTCAAGCCAACCCAAATAAAGCATACTGCTAAAAATTTGCCAACTTAATAAATCAACCTTTTTAAGTTACCCGACAACAATAACAGCGAACAGAATGCATCGGGTAAGCCAATTGAAAGATCAGTAAAAAAGGGTACACTTCAATGCCAATCCAAGAAGTCAATAGCCTCCTTGATTAGCCAACAAACAACAATAGCAATAAGTGGACTATTTCGGCAGTCTAAAATAAGTAGCAGCCTTCACCCAATCTCTCTATGAGTGACTACCCAAACAGGCACAAACATAATGTATTTTATTATCATTAGTAATAAATATTTGTTTTTAGGTCGATATGTAGGATAATTGAGTTGTTCAAGAGAATTGGGGACAAAATTACCATTGGAATCCAACAGCCTCAAAGTCATTTTTTATTTTTTTTACTGAAACTAATTCATCGGATTTTATATCTATGTTGGGTTTGTATTTACCCAATACATTAACAGTTTCACTTTTGTTTCTATTGTGATAGAACAGTTCATTTTTTGATACTAACACAATAAATTGTTTTCATCTCTAACCAGTATTAATAATTATGAAGTTCAATATTTGAGATTTGGATATTTGAAAATTTCCAAACAAATCATTTATTCTTTTATGAAGTCGACTCCAGCCTTCAAATCTTTAAGATTTAACCAATATCATAACAATTCGCCACAGATATGTCTCTAATGTGGAAGGATAATTGTCATTTTTAAGGATATTTGGTGAAAACATTATTATTCACATTCTAGTGAACCTTAGATTTTTTTAAAATTGGTTTGCCTTGAATAATAATAAAAAAATAGTGTGCCTACAATCCTAGTTCCACCACCAAGTACGGAGATCAAATGTAATTAGGTGTTTGTACAAGTATGAACTTCAAAACTAACATGCATATCCTCAAAATATTTTTATTTTAAATTAAATCATGTATTCCAATAAAATAAATTCACACAAGCACAAAATCTAGACAAGTCTTTAAATAAATCAATGTCATTCCATTGGTCAATTAAAATATTCACATAGGTCACAGCTGGAAACATTTCGGCCATCTAAGGGTAAACTATCCTCAGGTCGTACATTTAAAGCTATAGTTCAAGAATGCAATGGCCAAAAAGGAAGCTGCTCTAACAAACCCCAATAAACACAGCAAACAAATCCATGAACAATATAAAGTTATGATTGGTCATAGCAACTACATTGCAAAACTGGAGAGGTACATTCATGGTGTGTTAGGAGAGTTTATTTTTGTTTATAAAAATAAGGATGTTCCTGTTTATAAAAAGTAGAAATAACAACAACAAAATCTCCCAAACACTTGAGTCTTGAACAAGTGTTTAATGAGAAAATATAGGCTCCCCCGAATATCCTCATTATTCATACTACAAACTAAATAAATAACTCTTCTATAAAAGTATGCATGACTGAATTTTTTAGTATACAAACCTCCCAATGAGCGAAGACTGCGGAGAGCTAGTTGGAAGTATGCACTCTTGAAACCATCACCCCAATCACCAGCCTTTCCTTTAATACTCACATAGTAGTATATAAGGCTTGCAAGGGCTAAGGCAACCACAGTGAATGACCAAGAGATCAAGAACATGATAACTGCAGGCAAAGGAACATTGGATGAATACAATGGAAAAGTAAACATATGCTAAAACATATAAACCATTATGGCAAAAATAATAAATTATACATGTTTTATCTATTTGATTCAGGAGTAAATATTATTACGACTAGAAACTGAAATTACCATAAGACATGTTCACAGCACTATAGCATGCTACTCCATTCGTTAAAAGTTATGGCTATGGGGAGTGTAGATTGAACTTTCTATCTCAGTTTATCTCCTCTTATCTAGCCCCCCAAATTTTAATAACATGGTTCCAGAACAGGTTGCTTGAATAGGATTTTCTCCATTCCTCTTATTTTTGTTTAATAACAAGGTCCCCCTATATAATATATACCCTCCATTTAAATGGGATGCTAAATATTTAAGAATTGAAATAATCAATGATCGCCGTATTAGTGTAATAGTACCCTTTATTAAAGACATAACAAGAGTGGGAAAATCCAATGCATGAAGCTCGCATGAGCGGCAGATCTAGTAAGAGGTCGGGCCACAAGGCTAATATGGATGCTGCCTTCCTCCTACAAGAGCGGGCAAACCCATTATGCCAAGATTCATCCCTTTTAAAGACATAACAAGAGTGCATAAGGCATATATCCTAGAAAGGTGGATACCATATCTATTTATAACAGAGTTCCAAACCTAACTAACAAGTCTTAATCCCAATAAAATAAAATCGGATATATAAACCAAGACAAAGGAAAGCTTATATTTGATATAAAACACAGATTCTTCTTTTTCAAACATTCCTATTAGTCCTCAATTTTTCTTCCAAATTTATTAATTTCAAATCTTTCATTAGCACCTCTAGCTAAGTTATTTTTGATTTTTCCCTCGATTTTCTACCTTATTCGATATAAATCTTCTCCACCCACCTAATAGGTGCATACATTGGTCCACATAAAAAATGACCAAAGAAACGTAAACAATTCTCTCTCATTTTATCTATAATCGGAACTACTCTAATAACACGATAAATATCCTCATTTCGAATCATGTCTATCATAATCGTACTATATATTTATCTTAATATTTACATCTAAGTGACACAAGCTTCTATATATGTTATTACCCAATACTCTATTCCATATAACAAAGAAAGCTAACAACTGTACTATAAAATTTTTCTTTCAAACACAGTAACATATATTGGTTATACAAAATTTCCATCGTACTTCTCCACTTAAGCAACTTGACTTTAATCATATGATTGACATCACCATTAAACTCTCTGTTTTGCTGAATTATCGACTATATTTGTTTGTCATCAGTATAATAACGCTTTGCATGTTATTCTTTAAATTTCCAAACTTATATTATTCATTTGCACCTCATTAGTATAATAACGCTCTGTGTGTGACTCATTCATTCCGCAACATGGTGTTCAGAAAAGTTGGTATCAGACGAGCAGTGGCATGTAGTATCGGTGCTTGCGCGACTGTTGATGTGTCCATCTGTGTGAAGCTTGGCATCGGGGATTGAGGTGATTAGTCCATGGTCAACACATGTGTGGTTCCAAAGCAACCGGATGGGAATGGCACCTCTCATTGACATCTCCTCCTATGGTAGTCCCTGAGCCGCTTTATCCGTCTGTTTTGACAAGGCTTGGAGAGGGTGTGACAGGGTTGTTTTCTTTGAGGGCTTCCTCCCCGGCATCAGTGATTGCTGCTGCAGCTGGCAAGGGGGTGCTTTCTCAGGGTCGTCTCAATGTTGGCGTTTTGAGCAAGGGGATGGCCGCAGGCATAACCCTTCCGTTGAAGAACATGCCCATGTGGCTAGGTTATGGGTGGGGTTGTGGTTGTTGGTGACTCTAGCGGGGCCATCTCACTATTGGGGGGCATTGTGGGGGACATAGCCCAGAATGGCTGTTATCATACTGGAGTCGGTGGTTTTCCTTTTTCAAAGGTAGGCGAGGATGGATTTGGGTCTACTGGTGAGATGGTGGCGCTGCCTGGGGAGGATCAACAGGGTGGCCAGGTCTGGTATCCGCTGGTCCACTCGTTGATGCTCTCTATGGGCATCCTTATTGCACTGCTTGTGTCTCAGATTTCCCGTTAAAGTCAGAGTGAATATTACAGAGGCATAACGCCATTGGTAAGATGTTAAGGGTGAATTATGAGAGGTTTGAAGATTTTATTTCTGATTTGTTGCGGGCTATCGAAATTCAGTATCTTTCCCGGAAGGTTGCTGCCCTTTCTCGACAACCCGTGAGCATGAGGTTTAAATATGTGCGGGAGCTTAAAAGGCTTACCTCTACAATTAATTATGATACAGGGGTTTCTTAGACCTCTAGGTTAGGACAAGTGACTAGTTTCGTTCTTCAAGGAGACTTTGAGTTAGCCTAATGGGTTAAAAACTCCTGTGATGGAATGTATGGGGGCTCCATGATCGGGTGAAGTGCCTTTGCGTTAGCAATTTGCTTTGAGAGTAGAAGGCTGACATCATTTGTCTGCAAGAGACAAAGTTAGAGATTGTGACAGAGGATCTCGTAAAACTTTTGTGGCGATGACGTTTTGTGGATTAGCTGTTTTTTGGATTTGTGCGGGCTATCGTTGGAATTCATTGGGAAAATAGCGTTATTCGCAAGTTAAATGATGTTGTGGATCAGTTTTCTGTGTCCTACAAGTTTCAAAATATTAGGGATCATAGTGTGTGGATGTTCTCCAGAGTGTATGGTCTTCATCTTGCCAATAATAGGAGACTGATGTGGGATGAGCTTACCGGTTTGCACTGCTGGTGGGGGGTGACGTAGTGTCTCGGGATGGATTTCAATGTGGTGCGCTTCCCTTCTAAGAACAAGCACATGTGATTGTTGGCTAATGGTTTCGTGGACGAGGTTTAGTCTTGGTGGGAGTTGTACCGGGTGGAGGGAACTCTGAGTTATGTGCTTGCCTCCAAGTTAAAGTTGTTGAAGGGGATTTAAAACGTTAGAATAATGTTGTTTTCAGACAGGTTGGTGTTCAGAAGCATACATTGATGGCAGATTTAAGTGCTTTTGATGAGGTGGCCCTACTTCGGCCTTTATCGTAGAAAGAGAGGGGGCGCAAGATTCTATTGCCCTCTTCCCTTGAGCAGGTTCTTCTAATGGATGAGAATTCTTGACGGTAGAAATCTTGATCCTTGTAGCTTCGAAAGGAAGACAAGAACTCCAAGTTCTTTCATTGCATGACTAACTCTCATACGAATGGTAACACTATCAGCAAGTTACACATTGATAGTCTTTTCTCGACGAGTCAAGAGGACATCCGGGACCATATAGTTGAGTTTTACGGTTCTCTTTTTAGGGAGGCGGATCACCCCCATTCTATAGGATCTAATTTGATGTCATTTTCGAGGAGGATGCCAGCCAAATGGCTTGATCGTCTATTTAAGGAGGTGGCATCCGTGATTCAGGTTGTAAAGGGGACAAAGCCCCTGGTTCAGATGGGTTTCTTCTTTATGTTTTTCAATGTTGTGGTTTCTCAGCCGAGTGGTGACGATGGATCTTCTTTTATATCTCCACTGTCCATTTTTCGGTTCTCGTTAATGGCAGCCCTTGTGGGTCCTTTTTGAGTTTCCGAGGCCTCTAACAAGGGAATCCATTGTCTCTTATGTTGTTTGTCATTGTTATGGAGGCTTTTAGTCGCATGATGGACAAGACCTCTTTGGCCGGACTTCTTTCTGGATTCTCAGCGGGCTGTCCGAGCAGGGATTTACTTGCAATTTCCCATCTTCTGTTTGCCGATGATACTCTTGTGTTATGCGAGACAAATCAGGTCTTCATATGAGACAAGCTCTCTTCTTTAACTTCACCCAACCTTATCTTTTGTGGAAAATCACAATTTAATTCTTCTGACAATATATTTACGGTACCTAAATCTCTAGTCTTCTCACTCATTCTAGCAATTTTATAGATATCTTTTTTTCCTTCTTTAGAATCCAAACGTTCATATAAATTTTGATACAATTTGACTCGTGCCTCTTGAATAACTTTGTTAGCCTCTTTCTTCGCTAGTTTATTCTTACCACAATTTAGATTCACCAAGCTCCTCCTTAGCCACCTGTCTAATACAATTTGTCATTTTATTCTACATCACACTAGAGTCAACCTCATCTTCCCAGTTTGCTTCCTTGATTACTATGCTTGAAAAAAGTATTTGATCATCCCTTGCTAACTTCTACCATTTGATCCTACGATTTAGAATACATCTCGGTTTCTTAAATATTTTTGAAGACGAATATCTAATACTAAAAATCAATATTGTACAGTTATACATTATCCTGGTATAACCTTACAATGCAGCAACTTCGCCCTACCCTCCTAGTAAAAAAAAAAACTATTTGACAGGCATTTCCTCCAAAATAAAGCTCATGCTCACAAAATAAAACTGTTAATTGCTTTATGTGGCTGATTCCCCCAAGAAGGGTTGATTGCTTTACAGTGTCATGTAATTCCACACAACTTCTCTCCTCTTTATTTTTCATTCTCAAGGATTTAAACCTTTTTTTAGAGCCAAGCAATCATAGAAAAGACATCACAGAATAATATGAAATAAAGGGAAAATGGATTAGCAGGAATACCTATACAGAGAACTGCACCAAAAAGTGAGATGCTCCAGTGATGAAATTTCCACCGAGGCCGCCAGCTTGGAGCATCTAGAAGATCAAGAAGAAAGCAGGATATGTTCACACCCGCATAACACATAAGGAAAAACATAGTTATGGTTGGTGTGATGAGATCCAGATTGCCGATTACAACACATCCCATACAAATAAAGGCAGTGAAGAGTGTAGCAATGTAAGGCTCACTCCCATCTGCAACCTTGAAGTAATTAAGAACAGGAAGGATGTCATCATTGGCTATGGCCGCAAGCAAGCGTGGAGCACCTGTCAAGCTTTGCAGAGCTGCACCTAAGGTTGAAAGGATTATACCCAAATATATGATTGCAGGAAAAGGCCATGCAACCACAGCTGTAAGTAACCTGCATACACAAAGCAAAAGAAAAAAACTATGACAGCTACTACTTGAAGTTTCACTTTACACAGGTAACCACTAGATTCTTTTTTATTTAGCACATCGCTAAACCTTCGCCTCTGCACAGAAGCACGGGTTCCATGTTTTAAAATGATGTTGAAGGTGGTTCAAATTTCAACTTTGCAAAATCATGGCATGCAGATGGTGGCGTTTTTGACTTTTCATCAATGTTCATGAATCATCTCCATGAAAAACAAGAATAATTGTTCATGGCATCAAGCGCAGGCCTTTATGCACCAAGTTCTAGACGTCTGAAAATGAACTACGAAACATATACAAGCAAATAATAAACAAATTTTCAAGCGACTGGGACACTATAAATCCAAAGGTAATAGAAGCAAGGGGCACAAGAGCTATGTAAGCGCATGTGCAACTATTAAATGTTCGCATTTATTTTTATTTTCTTAATGTCAAAGGCAGTTTTCGAATTTCAATCCTACATTTCTTATGTCATGTAGTTAATTGTTGTTCAAATTTTAAAAACGAGCTCATTTTGAAATTATAACTTATAAATATGTTAACTCGTATATAAGATAAATACCTTGATAATCAATTGAGCTTCACAAACCAATAGACATTCACACGTTTCATTGTCAATTGTCACGACAATAAGAGCACACAAACATTGATAGGAATGATTGAAATATCAAGGCAGCCACAGATCTCACTCCACAGTAATACACAATCATACGCATGTATAATAGGAGAAGGTTGTATACCTGTCTGTCAAAAGCTTCTCCCTTGTCGCAAATGCTCCAAATATCATTGCAGTAAATAGATAAAGAGCAGTAGTTGTAAGAGTTGCTGCTAATGTTCCATTAGGAATTGAACGCTGAGTATCTTTCAATATGGCGGAACGATTTGAACCAGCCATAATTCCCGTTACAGCAGGGAAAAACAAGCCAACCAATGCACTGTAAAAGGTGCAAATTGAGCATATTAGGATAATCATAAAAGACTACCTTGCAAAAAAAAAAAATTGTAGCCACTTTGAAGGTTTACATGACAGAGTAACAGTATATGATTCTACATATTCAGTTAAAAAACTGGCAAGCATCAAAAAATGGCTAGAAAAGTTTTACATTTAAGCATCAAAAAGATGGGTAGAAAAGTTTTACATTTCATGTAAACTGTATAAGCTTCCAACAAGGAAATCATAATTAAAACTTCTACAAGAAAAAAACAGTTACATGCCAGACAATCTACAAGTTCCGGCCAGCCCAAAGGGCAAGAGTATTCGATTTTCCATTTTGCTCACTATTTAATTAAACATTGATAAGGCATTTAAACAGTGGTATGTGACAAAGATGTGAATGATTTCATCAACGGCACACAACTCATTGAATAAAGTGTACATACTGCAATCAGCAAGCATTTAAGAGAATTGCAATGCCTAAAGTAGAATGTGGCGGAGTTAAGTTGTCTTGTGAGGAGTGAGGCTGTGGAGGCACCATTTTTTTATCAGGAAAAAATTAATCAGGAGAAGAGGCTATTACATAAAATGACAGAGGATGTCATAAAAGCTCTTGGCACAAGAAAAACCCCAAACAACAGCAAGATCACCACAAAGAGCCCAAAAATCCTCTTTCAGCCTTTGGTCGAACTTATCAGACCCTCAGAAACCTGCCGATTCCTCTTTCTCCATAAAGCCCAAAAACCAACAGGGGAATAGCTCACAATTTTGGACAAGAAAGACAAAGACCAGACCAGGCCACAATTTCAGCCCCTGTGGTCTCGGAAATAACTCACTGAATATTCAGAATAGAAAAAGCAAAAGCCCACAACTGAGTAAGTCACCTGTTCACTAGCATTAAAGCATAACGGACAACAGCTCATAAGTCAACCCCTTCGCTGCAGCTGATCCATAGTCAAGATTTTACCCCAGACCACCTCCAACTATGGCCCCCCAAACAGCCTTCCAAGATTGGGATTGGAGGAAGCTGACATAAACTTCAGCTTGAGGATGTAAAAATATTATCAAAATAGATTTAGTAGTATAGACATCAATTTGATGCGGAGCCTATCACAAAATTCTATAATACAGAAAACTAAAAGCCTCTGATGCATAAATTATTTCCCTAGCTTATATCCTTTGTACGGAGGAAATTTTACTTCATGCATTAACTCAAAAAATTTAAGGGTTATTGATTATTATTAAAGAGAACATGATTATAAAAAATCAATTTGGTTTCATATCTACAAATCCACTATGGAACCGATCCATATACTAACAAGATTTATTAAAAGTTTTAGAGTAATAAGAAAGTATTGACACATAATCTTTATAGATTTAAAGAAAGCCTATGACAAAAAGAATGCGATTTGTATAAAATATTTGAGTTTAATAAAGGATATGTACAAGAGAGTTGTAACCGATGTTAGGACTGGCATAAATCAATAGATGAGCTTCCAATTATAATAGGAGTACATCAGGATTAGCCTTGAACCCTTTTCTCTTTGCAATAGTAAAATATTCATGAAATATATGACGGTATATGTTGTTTGCTAATGATATTATTTGATTAATGAAACTAAAACACAAGTTAACTAACATCAAATATTTGAAACATAAATTTAAGAAATGAAGAAATAACGAACAAAGTGTTAATACACTTAATGGCCAACAAATATCAACCACGTAGGGTCAATAATTCAGCAAAACGAAGAGATTAATGATTATGTCAATCATATAATTAAAGCAAAGTACTTATGTGGAGAAATGCAATGGGAATTATATTTGACCACAATATGACACTAGGTACATAAACAATATACACAGAAACTCAGTATTGCTAGATACAAATATTAATATGGATGAGTGATAAGACTAAGAGAAAAATTAGAAATGTAGATATACGTTTGAGTAGCTCCGATTAAATATAAGATGAAAAAGAATTGAATACGTTAGTTTGACTATTTAGGACGTAAGCCATTAGATGTATAAAATTGACATAGAACAAGTAAAAAAATTGAGAGAATACCAAAAATGATTTTAGTGTTAACAAAGGATATGAAATAATAGATTCCATAAAAAATTAATGGTTGATAGGAATGTTTGGAAGAGAAAGAACTGTGCATTGAATCAAATATAAACTTTTTGTTTGTCTTGGTTCATATAGTCATACTCAAATTATTGGGATTAAGGCTGGTTGATTTTACATTAAATCCTACGATTTAAGAGTAAAGAAATTTTTGCATCAACCCAACAAATCACCTAATAAAATCTGTTGGCATTCCTTAAATCCCTAATCACAAAGCAAAATTGTTTATATATACTAATCATTATTCTTGGGAGATCAAAATTTTATGTCTTCCATTTTTGTAGTTCTTATTATTAAACTAAACCATTTGACTTAAAAATTTAAGGGGATTCTTTCCAAAACTTATATTAAAAAAAAACACATATTCTTCATATCCTCTGGTGTTCAAAAAAAAAAAAGAAATGATAAAAATTTTGGAAGAAATAAGTTCAATAATAATTTGTTACCTAAATTTTAGTGAATATGAGTTACCTATAGTTTGAACAAGTCTTCGTTTAACTAAATTGTTAATATTTATAATTATTTAATGTATGTTTAGTTGTCTTTTAGGTATTCTCTGTTCTGTATATATATAAGATTTGTAATCTCTCAAATAATAATAAGACGAATTATTTTTCCTATTTTGCAACTCTTATCATCAAGGAAAACCCAACATTTACAACATTAGAATAGAATCATAACACAAAATAACAAAAATAACACAAGCTTCCGGACATGGCTTACTTGAAACTCCAGTATATTGATCCTTCGGTATCTGGTACCCCGGCAATATTAGTAGTTTGATAATCAGAACTCCAGTTATCTTTAAATGTACTCAAACTCAAGCCTGTGATTCCAGCTGCATCCCAAGAGATGGACAACAAATAATAGGTTAGGTATAAAGTAATGTAATAAGAAAAAAGGCAAACTTTCGAGAAAACAGAAGTCTACAAATGGCCCTGCTGTTGAGAGATTAGAAACTGAACAAAAAGCTTGATTGGGACAGTATGACCCCAAGCCATCAATTTATAATAAAACCAAAAGGGTAAATTACAATATCACCCAGATTGTCATCATACATAAAATAATAAAAGCAATGGACAAATATGCCTTCATTGGTTAAATATTCTCAACATCCCCCTTAAAGATGGAATAACACACATATGCAAGTTGATCACTGGATGGAACAAAAGGCAAACAAATTAAACCACTCTCAAACTTCACTTTGATGAAGTTTTTGTCAATCTCCACATGTTTTGTATGACAATTCTATATACGATTGTCAGCAATATGGATGAAAGTCTTATTATCACAAGAACTTTATCAGGAAAAGAAACAGAGACTCCAAGAACTTTAAAATTTCCTTAAGCCATAATAGCTCATGAACTCCTTGTACCAATGCACAAAACCATGTTTAAACACTAGACCGAAAAACTACATTGTGTTTTTTGTTCTGTCAAGCGACAAGATTCCCACCTAAGAATGTTCAATACCCAGAAAAAGACTTTCAATCAGAGGATCCAACCCAATCAGCTTCAAGTTTCAAGTCATCATTAAGATATCAAAGAAACCCTTTCCTAGGGGAAGACCTCAAGTACCGAAGGATCCGAAGAACTACCATATGCGTTGAGGTTGGATCATAAATAAATTGACTCACTAGGCTCACGAAAAAAGTAATATCAGGTTGGGCATGGGATAAAAAAAATCAACTTGCCCACTAATAGTTGGTAATGCCCCTTATCCACCAAAATCTCACAAATTTCTCAAAGACAAATCTTAGCCTCAATACGTGTATCCAAGGGATGACATCCCAATAACCCAACTTTGCCAAAAGATTAAGGACATACTTCCTTATAAAGATCTAGCAAGTTCAACCCCTTCAAGTACCAGAGCTTTCTAAGATCCTTTATATCAAATTCTTGCTCAAAAAACTCCTTCAACTAACTAATCTCAACAAAAATATTGTCTACATAAGAATGAGAACAGTTACTTTAGCGTTAGTCTCTTCACGAACAAAATATGATCAACATTATTTTGTTTAAATCCAATAGAGTTCATATCTTTCTGAAAATTGTCAACTGAAGCTCGAGGTAATTATTTTAATCCATAAAGTGCACATTTGAGCTTAAACACTCTACTTCGAATTTTGTCACAAGATAAACATGAAGGAATCTCCATATAAACCCCTTTTTCAAATTCTCCATGAACAACATTCTCCACACCGATTTGTCGAAGGTCCCATCCCATATTAGCAACATACAAAAGTAGCACCCAACAAAATTGGGCATGGTAGCTAGAGCATAATCAATCCAATAACTTCGAGTAAATTCCTTTCCACCAACTATGTTTTATATCTGTCAATGGTACCGTTTATCGTTTGTTTGAGACTACACACCCATTTACATCCTACTGATTAGTTCCCAAGAGGAAGCACAACAAGGTCCCACATGTCATTTTTCTTCAAAGCATGCATCTCAACCACTTTTACATTCCAATTCTCATGTGCAAAAGCTTATTGCTAATTTTGGGGAATAGAAGCAAAAGAGAAAAGACAAAAAAGTGTGATAAAAGCTATACAAAGAAGCATACAATACAACATTGGATATAGGGTGTTGAGAACAAGTTCTGGTACCCTTTCAAAATGCAAGAAGATCAAAAATAGAAACCTCACAAAGGTTAGTAGAATCTAGATCTGAAGATGATGATTGAACAAGCAATATACAAGTGATCTTAACCTGAGTGTTGGTAGTGAGATCCTTGTAACAATGTCTTCAATATTTCATCATCACTCCATGTCTGGAATATACTAATATTTTTCCAAAGAGGTGTGGTCTCCTCTCCACACTGAGCAATTGTCCTATCCATTTTTTGTGTTGAATTGTTATCGTCTCGGGAAGGAGAATCATTAGACTGAGGAACAAGAGACAATATCCTGACGGACATCTGTTTCTAGAAGCAACCTCTAACAACTATTGGTTCTTTCTTCCAACAACACCATTTTGTGTTAGATATCAATACATCTTGTTTGATGAATAAAGCCATGATCAAGAGATTGTTGAAATGACTTTTCCCAGTGACATTGAATTGAGAATGAACCATATTGTGAAAAAAATGAAAAATAAAACCATCACTTATGTTTCAACAAATAAACTCATGTATGAAAATGACAATCAATAATGGTGACAAATCATTTATCACCAAAAATAGAAGTAAGTTGGAAAGGACCCCACACATTGATATAAATTACATGAAAAGGAAAACATATTTTATTATTTGAAGATGGATACGTTGATCGATTATGAAGACTAGAAAGGTGGTATATCAAGGTTTGGAAATGTCTTGATGAGTTTACGGTTAAGTGATTTTTGAAGAATAAAATTGATAAGTCATACTATAAAGTTATGAGAAAATGTTATTGAGCATAGTTTAAGAAAACATGCTAAGATTACAAAAAACTAATTTAGCTTCATGCCAGAAAGATTTACTATGGAAGCGATTCATCTATTAAGAAGACTATTAAGAGGTTTAGAGTGGCTAAGGAATAACGAGTCCAGTGTTATTATGAAGTTACAAAAAGAATAAATAACAAGTAAAGCCGAGTGGTTTAAGTGGAAGTAATAACAAGGTTTAGAGTAAACCATATTATAGAAAAATAAAATTGATAAGTCATACTATGAAGTTAGAAAACGAAAGAATAACAAGTAAAGTTTTAAGTACCTAAGATCAATAATTCAGCAAAATATAAAAATTAATGATGATGTAACTATAAGAGGCTTAAGTGGAGAAGTGCAACAAAATTTTGTGTGACCGTAATACGTCATAGAAAGTATTATAAAATGGTTGTTAGACCTTTATTATATGAAACGGAGTAATGGGCTAACAAATAACAACATGCACAAAAGCTTAGTATCACTAAGATACAAATGTTAAGATCGATATGTGACAATACTAGGATAAGCAAGATTGAGAATGAGGATATTCATCGTATTGATAGAGTAGGTCTGATTGCAAATAAGAAGAGAGATAATCACTTATATTGGTTTGATCATTTAGGATGTAAGTCAATGGAAAATTGACAAAATTGAAATCGAACGAGATAAAAAAAAATTAAAGACAACCAAAAATAACTTTGATAAAAGTGATAACAAAATATTTGATATTGTTAAATATGAAAGATAGAATCCGTGTATTGAATCAAAAATAAACTTTCTATCTCTCTTGGGACCCCAAAATATTTGAATTAAGACTTGTTGGTTTAATTTGGTTTGGTTTAGATGCATATGTTGAGCGAATTTGTCTTTCCAAAACAAAGCATCCACAAAAACAAAACCCAAAAAAAAAGATCATCTTTATTACTTGGGAAAACATTTTCTAGAATTCCAAAAGGGGGATGACCAAGTCTGCAATGCAGCTAATGGATATGTCAGTGCTGAATTGACTTAATGAGGTGTGGAAGACAAAGTAGAAACCTCACTACCTTCAAGCAAATAAAAACCACCATCCAATCCCACTCTGTTACCAGATCTTGGATAAAACAATAAGAAAGGAAACGGTTGCTTTACAATTTAATTCTCAAGTCAAACTATAGAAAGAGATTAGTAGGGAGATAATGATGGAACACACAAAACTGAAGACAAGGGGAGTGGGTGAACATTTGATAAACTAATTTCCACAAATGGAGGAGAAGGATCCATCAGCAAAGCAAATTTTGTCTCTATTGGGCAAAAAGTTGCATTGATGATTCTAGAAGAACCTGTCGTGTGATCTGTAGCCCCTGTATCAAAGATCCATGGGGTGGAAACAACAGGTGTATTAAACTCCCGAAGAAAATACATAGAGTTGTTACGTTTGAAGTAAAAGTGGAAGACAAATTGGAAACTATAGAGGCAGCAGCAGAAGAAGGTTTTAACAGACATCAAAATGCTTGAAGTTCTTCCTGGGATAACCCAAATCAGTCTTGGGTGCAGCACGAACAGTTTCAGTATGCTTTGCCTTATTTTTCCCATTTCTTTGTGCCTCCAAATCAGATGGTTTTCCGTGTAACTTACAGCAAGTACCTGAGCATGATATGGCTTGTGACAATGTCACACTTAACAAACTCCTTAGAGGTATCATAAAGTTGAGAGGACGACCAGATTTGACAATAGTGCCAGCACTGGTATGTGAAACAGATCGATCAACAGTACAGGGATGGAACATTGCTCTCGTGTGGCTTTCTTCAGGCTGAACTAAGGCATAAAATCTTCTAGAGAAGGGAATGGAGACCAGCTCAAGACTTGAACATGTATTTGATCATACTAAATATTCAATCCTGCCAAAAATCATAAACTCTAATCTTGCCAACATGCTTCCCATAGGTTATCGTTAGCATTGGTTGGCTGATAATCAGCATAATAATCTACCTCTTGCTACACACTTGGAAACCGGCATAATATTTGAGATATTGTCACCTCCATTTGAGTGGTGTTATGAAATCTTTTAAGGAGTTCAGACATTTGTGCATCATTCCCAGGATGACCATAAGTTTCCCTCAAAGACAAACAAATCTGTGCCACAATATCAAGAAGCAAATATCCTTTTGCAATATGAGGCAGCATTGAGTTAAGCAAAGAAGACCTCACTAAAGCATTATTTGAGATCCACTTGTTTTGAGCAAAATCATGATGCATCCAATTTCTTGGAAGTGAACCTGACATGACCTGTAAGCCCAGTGGTCAAAAATACAGATCGAGACCATATCAAAAAAAGTGTGCAAGCATCACAAAGATTGTGGCAAAAGTAACATTATTGGCAGGACCATCTCCCCTAGGCAGTGGATTACTGACACTTGAATCCTAAGACAATGTGTCTCAATGGTTGACTCACTAAACTGGCCAAAACAAACCTAAAATTGGATAAAAGTCCCCTATTTGTAGGCTGAATGTCTCCTCCAAAAAACATCCATAAAAGATCTAGCGAAGCAAAAAATGCTTTTTTTCCTGGGTTTTGAAAACCTGGAAAATCTTGATAATTCTCCTTTTTCCGAAAAATCTGGCGGTCCACGAACTGTAGTAGTTTGGTCTTCACATACGAGAATTGCAGGCCAGAGGCAAGATTGAAAGTCTCAGACAAGGAGATACTAAAAATCACAGAAGAGTTTGAACCACCTATTGCAAACTTTAAGGTTATGTGAGATTTAGAGAACACACTAGATTCAAGAAATCACCTCGTTAGTGCTGCCCTAACCTGTAAATGAGAGCAAAAAGAAAGTGAGAAAGAATTGTGGTGAGGGAGACAAAGATGAGAAGAAGAAAGAATGAAAAGATTAGGGTCTTGGGTCTCAGTTCAGCCGTTGTTTTGATACCATGCGGAGAGATTGGAAACTGAGTTCAATGCTTGACTAGGTCCGTGTGTGATACCAAGCAACCTATTTATAATAAAGTTAACATGCTAAATTACAATATCACCCTTATTGTCACCATAGATAAACTAATGAATAAAATCAACAAATATGCCTTAATTGGCTAAATGTTCTCAACAAATGCTTTGCAGGCATCACATGTACACACTTGCAAATTGGACCAGCAAGCCCAATAGCATGTACCTATAGCAAGCTTCTCCATTTTGCCAGAGATATACTCAACAGAAAAGAAATAGGAAGCAGTATGTTACATTAAAATAAACCCAAGATTATGACCAACACGAAACCCATTGAACCCTACATGGCAACCAAGCTGCAGTCTAGTTCGTGAATCCAAGCAAGCCAGGCAAACATTTAAATCCAATAAAATCCCACAATATGCAATGTCCATTTTAATGCTTACCAAAAATACGCAAGCGCCATAAAATCGCCAAGAAAATGCTGCAGCTTAATGCGCAATAATACTTTCATTCAACACAACATAATAAAAACACCATCTGTTTTTTTTTCTTGAACCAGCCAAAAACAAGGGCAGAAGATCCTACAGGAGTTTCACTTTTTTTAAGTGACCATGAGAAGATTCCTCTTACTATATTTTTTCATAAGGCTAAGCAAAGAAAGCATAAATTCCCAGGAAACATAGAACCAATGTGTATTTTATTCCAGATTTACATAACAGATTAATCCACCAAATAGAAAAACGCCAAATATATGAAATTGATTCACTCACGTGCAGGCTGATTCTCCTTTGCCAAAAAAATCCCAACAAAAATGCAGAATATTGAAAATAAAACCGGAATGAGGAAAGCAGGAGCAACCCGGTTAATCATTTTCAGTCCGCCAAACACAATAAAGCAAAGAATGATAGTTACAACAAGGCCATAAATTTGAAGATCGTGTATATTTGGAGATGTAATAAGCTGTGGGACTACTTTAGTTCCATTAACCACCGTGACAGCATCTGCAAAAAGCGAAAGAGAGAGAGAGAAGTGTGAATAATGATACTGAATATTCATTTGTATAACGTAATTTTTCTAATATTTTAAAAAGAACTCATCAACCATTATAAGATCCAAACCCAAGGATTTAATAGCTGTTGGATGGTCAGGTATTATCTAGCAGCTAGAAGGTACTTAGTTTAGACTATTTTTGCATTTTAATTTTGTCTATTAAATATAAAGGTTTTAAAAATTCGATAATTGATGTTAGTTGGTAAAGGCACAAATTAAGGATTAGTTGGATTAATCCGTTTTTAATTGGGATTAATCGGCACTACTTTTTAAATTATTTTAATAAATATAGGAATCAAAACATGATAAATATCATTTCATCACAATTTCATGAAAATTAGAGAAGATATTCGTCGTATTGTTGGAATAGCTCCGATTGAATATAAGATGAGAAATAATCGTTTATATTAGTTTGAAAAGTTTGAACATAGACCAATAGGTGTATATGTTAAGAGAGTGGATAAAATTGACATTAAACAAGTTTTAAAAAATAGGAAAAGACCAAAAATGACTTCGATAGAAATTTTAACAACATATATGAAATTACTAGATTTAAAAAAAAAAAATTGGTAGCAGATAAAAATATTTGGAAAAGAAACTTTCTGTGTATCTTAGTTCATATAGCCTATCCCATATATTATTGGAATTAAGGCAAGATGATTTTATTTTATTTTTCTTTATGAAAATTCGACATAAATCAACAATCCAATTCCAATTCTAACTTGTGTAAAAGAATAAAATTTGCATAAATAATTATCAATTCTACAACATTTACTTCAATAAATTAAATGCATAAGTTTAGAAAGTAGATTTCAAATAAAAGTATGAAAAAAAACATGTCTATGTTGTCATTTTACTATCTTTGCTAGTTTACATGTTTACCCTTTAAAACAATGTTAGAAATTATGAAAAAAGGAAAAGACTGAATATAACTCTAGACAAAACAAACAAATTTGTCAAAGATATGGTAAGGATGCAAATGGTAGAGAAGAAGAATTAGTGATAGACAAAACAAACAACTTTAGTCCAGCCTTCTGTCACCGTTGTTACTCCTGTCCACCACTGTTACTGCCATCCTAAACTGCCATTGACGAACTACCTTCCAACACAAGACAGTCTTGTTAAAAAGAAACTGCCATAGGAGGTTCCACTACAGCCCAGCCAACCTGTCACCACCAACGCCCACCACTGCCGTTGTGCACCACCATAGGAGTTTCAGATCACGGGTGTTCCTCTTCTTGGTCACAAGTATCAGACTATCCAACTGTACAACCTAAATATTGCCTTTTTTGTTGTGTACTAGTGAAGTCCGACTGTTTCATCAAGGACTTTGACTTCTGTATTAGCACTCCATCATGACTACTGATAAGCCCATTGTTATCCCGAACAACAAGGTGTGCAACCAATTCTCACCATTCAAAAGACCAACACGCCAATCAATCTTAAACTAGATCGTACAACGAATACCCATACCGGAATGAGCGCCCCAAGGAACTACTCTTCCAACACCCGCCTCATACGAATGAGGCAGGCCGGCTCAAGCAGCCCATACTGCTGCCTCATCCAGGATACGGGATAAGGCGGGTGTCTCCGTTCTGACCCGGAAAAATATAAATAAGTTTAAAAAATTAGAGCACCTCACTCTCTCGATCGTCGTCAGCTATTGTCGAAGCCACACCCTCTATCGTCTTCTTCGTTTGCTCTGTCAGCAATCATCTGCTCCATTGATCATTGTTTGCTCCATTGTCAATCATCATCTTCCTCATCTACTCCAGTGGCTTTGTCATGATCATATGCTCCGTCATCCAAGGTCCAAAAATACGGAACGTGATACGGTACAGAATCAAAGCTATACGACGAGGCTAACGCCTTGATGCGGTTGAGGCGGGCGCCTCAACCGTCGACGACAATTTCTTTTTAAAATAAAGTTAACTTAATTTATAACATTAATATATAACTTAATATATAACCCAATCAAATTATTTAACTTAATTTATAACATTAATTTATAACTTAATATATATAATTTTAAAAAAAAAATTGAGTTAATTGCTTACTACGGATCGATGACGACGCTACCGCAAGACTGGACGGGGCGACGACGCGCTAGACGATGAGGCTAGATGGGGCGACGACACTAGATCGATGACGCTAGATTGACGACACTAGAAGAGGCGATGGCACTGCTACGACGACGAGGATAAGGACGCTGCTTCGACTCTTCGATGCGAGGCGCGAGGTGATGCGATACAGCTTAAAATTAGGTTAGGTTTTTACTTCGACTTTTTATTTATTTACGACCCGTTTGCCTACGTCGCGGGCACCTCATCCCAACCCACCTCAGGCCACCTCACTCGTATGAGGCAGCTGGCGACCAGTACGGGATTTAGGGCGCTGCCTCAACGTGGCTTGACGCCGAGGCGGGCGAGGCGGCGCCTTGAGCCACCTCAGCTCGTATTTTCAAACCTTGCTACCATCGATCGTCATCTCTCTCTCACTCTCATATGCTCTAATGTCTTTGTCGTAGTCATATGTCTCTCTCTCCTCTGTCGTCTCAATGTCTCCGGTGAGTTAATATAATTTCTGTGATTTAAATTTGTGATGTTTAATCAGAGAATAATTTGTGGTGGTAGTGATTAATTTTACGTGTTTCTTGTAGTACTACTTTATTTAAATTATGTTTGTGTTTTATTCACGTAGATTGTAATAGTAAGGTTTGGCTTATGCATTTTTCGTTCACAATTGAACCCCCCACCTCGACCGTATTGAGGTGCCTACCTAGACCGTATTGAGGCGCTTGTCTCGACGTAAGACATAGGATTTGTACTATACCGCATTTTGTATTTTTAAACCTTGATTTGTCCTAAAGTTTTCGGTTGTATGTGTTATGCTTATGTGCACCAAGTCCATCAAGAAAAATTCAATTCTTGTGCCCTCAAACGATTGTTGTTTGGGTTTCTCAAATTCTCAAAACGATTATAGATGTTTTCATCATCCTGCGAGTAAATACTATGTTTATGGATATTCAATTTTGTGAGTAGGCATCCTATTTTTCTAGAGATATCTCTCTTGTTCATCTTCAAAGAGAAAATGATAGTAAAAAAAAACAATAGTAAGATAAAAAGAAAGTATAAATTTCAAGGAAGAAAGAGATTCAACTATTATAGGTGATGAAGAGTCTTTGGTTGCTCCTAATCTTGTAGTAGCAGAACCAAGTGAAAGTGACAAGTCATCTCGGGTGTTTGACAAATACTACTCAAGACAGAATGCTACTCTCATGCCATCGAAAGATTTTTCTAGGTTGACCATGTGACACAAATTCTTATTAACGGACTTGACTCTTCACCTATAGTTCCAAATTCAAATGATACCTTAAATTCTAACCCTACAGGTTTGGACAATCCCAAAAGTCGAAGATATACTCTTTGCGACCGTAAAAAGCCTAATAGATTGAATAGCCTGATAGATTGAGTTTTTCAAAATCCTCTAATGTTGTTTATCCTATTGCTGGCATCATCTTTTATCATTGTATGTCTAAATCTCATCTTGCTTTTACTCTTCAGTTGTCTTCCATACTTATTTTTAGTTATTTTCATGAAGCTCATGAAAATCCCAAATGGAAGTACACTACGGTTGAGAAAATAAAAGCCATTCAAAACTCCACTTGAAAAATGGTTAAATTACCTTTTAATAAGAAGACAGTGGGATGCAAATATGTGTTTACGACAAAATACAAGTCAAATGAGACGATTGAAAGTTACAAAGCCAGATTAGTTGTCAAAGGCTACACTCAAACATTCAGAATTGACTATAAGAAACTTTTGCTCTCATGACTAAGATGAGAACTATCAAGTTATTCTTTCTCTTGCAACTAATTTATACTGACCATTACAATAATTTGATGTTAAAAATGTTTTCCTTCATAGTGACTTGATAAAAGAGATGTATATGGATCATCCTCCAGGTTTAATGCCAAAAGAAGCAAAGGCATACAAGATGAAGAAAACATTATATGATTTGAAACATTCACCAAAAGCTTGATTTGGTCAATTGAGTCACTCAATGCAGGCATATGGTTTCAAGTGGGCCTTGATTGATCACACCTTGTTCTATAAAAAAATGATAATAATATTACCTTACTTCTTAATCATGTTAATGACATAATTGTTACAGGTAAAAACATAAATGAGATAGAAAAATTTCATTGTCACTTAACTAAAGAGTTTGAGATGAAGTACTTAGGGCTCTAAAATACTTCCTTAGCATTGAAGTATCCCAATCCAAGTAGAAAACTTTTCTCTCTCAACGAAAGTATGTTCTTAACCTCCTAGCTGAAACCGATAACTCAACCTACAAATACTCCTATTAAGGTGAATCATGGTCCAATTACCTATCCTGATCAGGTTCCAACAAACAAAGAGATATTAGAGGTTAGCGGGAAAAGTGATATTTCATATGTAATTAGTGTTGTAAATCAATTCATGCATAATTTGAGTAATCAACACATGGGTATTGCAAATCGTATTCTAGCATATTCAAAGTCTTCTCCGGTCAAAAGAATTATGTCTTTTAAGCATAGACATCTAGACATTATGGGATATACTGACTAAGACTTTACCAAATCCAAATTGAATAAAAAGTCTACCTACAGCAATTTCGTAACTTGGAGAAGTAAGGAAAAAAATATAATTTCTTTGTCCAGTGCAAAAACTGAATATTAGGTTATTCATCAAGTTACTACAAAATTCACATGACTATGTATTCGTTTGCGAGATCTTAGTTATGGCCCCAATGATATTTTTTTGCGATAACACAGATACCATTGAGATAGCTAATAATTCAATATAATATAATCAAACCAAGCATATTAAACTCGACTGAAATTACATGAAGGATAATATAAATTTTAGTATAATGAGGTTTCTTATATTAAGAGAGCGGATCGAGTTGCTAATTTGATAACACGTGCAATTTCATGTGTTCCTTTCCACACGTTCTTGTTTAAGTTTGGCATGTGTGATATCTATGCACCAACTTGAGAGAAAGAGTTTGAATGACTTCAATTAATTAGCTATCAAATATTTATAATTATTTGATGTATATTAAGTATTTTAAATAGGATTATTTTCTAAATTAGGTCTCCTCAATTGTGTATATATACATGTTTGTAATCTCTCAACAAGCAATAAGAAAGAATTATTTCTCTGTTCTTTTCTACTAGTTCGATAATGAATGATCCAAAAATACTAGACTATTTTTTCATTACTAATCGTTTCTAATACTTATTACTTGTTAAAAAAACATGTTTTCACAAGTTAAAAAATTATAAATATAACAATACTAAAATTATAATTTTTGAAGACAAAAAGTTAAAGGCATGCCTAAGGCATGTATTAATTTAACTAGTTATTCAAAAAACAACCAAAGGTAGAGCACACGTGAAAATTTTTGCCCAATCATGACCCCACAAAACTCAACCTATTGGCCCAACCATTCCCACTGAACCCATTCAAGGAAAATGCAACATAAAGAAAGATCCAAAGTTGAATAAACAAGGGGCAATGTAACAAAAGATGATCAATATTTTCTCCCATGCATTTGTACAGCAGACATCAACTCACCAATTGGATCCTTCTCCTCTAAACCTGGTCAAAGGTAAGACTTTTCCCCAAGATGCCTCCCATGTGAAAAACCCCAACCTCGTAGGGAAGTGGAGGACATGACCTAGACCTCTATTTTTTGTTGCATATAGTGAGAGCATACTTTGTAAATATAGTTGCTAAACCATCACCTAGGCAACGCACTCCAAAAATGACAAAGCATTGAAGCACCAAGTCAGAGATGAGAAAAACATGTGCCTTGGATGCCATTTTTGGTCCAAAGGTGCATGCCAAGGTAGCCTAGTAAGCCAAGCGTGCTCCAAGTGAAACCTAGTGAAGAAGATTTTTTTATCTTCTTACTTGGGCAAAACGACGCCCCTGAAGTTATTTTTTAAAAAAAAAAACCTACATTACCTCTCCCCCAACACTGCACAGCAAGTGTCTCTTGTGACGTGCAATAATCGAGACTTGTGACATTGCGACTGCTGCAACTCCTGCGAGCCTGCAATCTTCTCTGTAGACCTACAATTGTCTCTCCAGCCCTTCTCTTGGCACCTACTGTTGCTCCTCCCCATCATCATTCTCCCCTAATCTTGGATTTGTTTATCAGCAGAAATATGGCAGTGACTTCTACAATTTCTGGCAGCAACTCGAACTGGAAGAAGCAGTTGATGGGTTGACTTCTCCAAAGGTTCGAAACTGTCTAAGATTTATGAGGATTTTCATTGATGTTTTTCTTTTTGGTTTTTTAAGTCATTAGGAAAATATGGTACAGGTAGGCATCAGTAGCAATAAAACGGCCAAATTTAGAAATTAGTTTAATTAAATCTACCCACAGTAACAGTGAAAATTATTTATAGGCATTAATCATGCCAGCTGTTATTGCTCTTAATTGATTGAATAATAGTTAGCAATCTTTTTTTCTCAATCTTTTGAATAATTTCATCTTATCAATTTATAATTTCTTTATTAAAATAATATCATCATTGCCTAATCTTGCCCATACAAAGCAAAAAATCACAAAAAGCTAAAGATCTACTAGTGGAGACAAAAAATTCATTACAGGTGTTTAAAATTTTGTTACCAAAAATTATAACACTTAAGTATTATAATTTTTTTTATAAGTGAGAAATTTTACTAAAATAGAAAAATCGCACACAAGGAGTATATGAAAAACAAACATACAACAACGAGCTCAAAATGAGAACCCACGAACAACATCAGAAATGAAATAAACAATTAACCCACCCAAAGCAAAAAGTCATTCCCTCAAACCCTGGAAAAAAGATAAAAGAGATCTTTGAAGTAGCCCGGTTCCCTATGTGTGGAATATAATTTGATATTATAAATTAGTATATATGTGTAAATATTCCCTATGAGTCCATATTCTAGGATTTTCCTTATTTTCTTCGAGACTATTATAGATAGATATGATGTGGGCCATTAAAGGTTATGTAACTAGAGTCTCTTCCTCCCCCCCAACGTAATACATTCAGTTCTCAGTAGTACAACTGAGTCTCTGAACTAAAAACACACCAAATACTAGGCTTGCCGTCTAATGAAATTATAGATTGAAAACATAAACAAAAATCAAAAGATGCCTCTACTAAGAATTACTTGTCCTATGTAGATTAAAAAAATAATAAATAATAAAATAAAATAAAACGTAAATTATATAGGTCAATATCAGAAAAGTGGGGGCACTTGAAGCTCTAATCCAATCTCACAATTTTGCATGCCAGCCCCCATTCTCAAGGCTGTATTTGTAGACAAAGCTACTTTCATAACAAGAACACAAAAATGATCTAGTAGATGGACAGTGGTATTATAAAACTTTTAAAGAGGCTTTATTCACCTTAAAGGCGGATCTTCAGCAAGTAGGAATTCTTTATAATTACCTCTAAAAATACCAGCAGCTGGCACAGCACCTAGGAAGGTTTCCACAGCTCCCAACACATAGCTGAAACAGCAAGCAATAAAAATTAAGAACTATAAGATTCAGTGTGTCATCATGGTTGGTTTTTTTGGGCTATATAACTATCAAGTAAACAGAGCAGAGCTATAATGTTGTGTTATGGAGTCTGTTAATCGGACTTCTAGGGTATAAATGTAATACCTTATAAAAAGATTATAATAAAAATAGAGAGGTTAACACTGACTCATGTATAAATCTCACAAAATACTTTCTCATGCACACTCTCTCCTAACTCTCTTTCAAGTAATGTTCATAAAATAAAAGGCTACTAGCACTGGTCTTTTTACTCCCCTTTTTATCTTCTCTTCTACAAAGATCATTCATTGCACAAACATCAATCATCGCATAGTTGAAATAACTAGTCACAAAGAAATCAAGCATATCACTCACAGAGATCCAGCAACTGCAGTCCCAAGAAAGAAACACAATCCAATACTAACCCCAACCTCTGGACCAAGGGCACGACCAATGAGATAATACGGACCTCCACCCTAAAAGAAATTTGATTAGAGAAATATAACAAAAGATTCCAACAAAGATATTCCAAAACAATGTGTGTGTGTGTGTGTAAATTTCAGTAAAAGGTGGTCATACCAGTAAATAAAAAGGAGCACAATCTAAATAACGATCAATGTTTTATGTTACCTTTCTTAGCCCATTTTTTTCATTTTCAGTCTCAACATATTACAAGCCAAAAAGAATAATAACAATGCCAAAGAGTGTTTGCAGGAAGTTTCAACAATAGTCCCAAACATATTAGAACTACGCAATACTAACAATTTAATCATTACTAATATTAACTGTACCTTCATAGCACCATTAGTTGCAATTGCACTCAAAGATATTGCTGTCAGGAAAGTACAAAGGCCACAAAAAGAAACCAGCAACAGTGACCCACCTATGCCAGCCATACCAACAATCCTGCACTTTCAAAATTTTAAGAACAGTAATTAAGTATGGCCAATAATTAGTATATAATAAATAAAAGGTTTATGAATATCAAAATCTAACATGGCAGGTTGGCAGATCAGACATGACATGCACCATGCAAGCAAATACGTCACACTAACATGAACAGAAGTGATGGATGTGCAACCAAAATTCAAGACAGGAAAATTATCAGAACCTGTATTTTAACTAAAAACTGCTTCACTCAACATATATGAACTAGCAGCCATAACTCTGAACTCCCATTCACCCTAAGGTTAACTTAAGATTACTCCCTCCATCTGTCTGGAACAACTCAGTCTTAGCTTACCAAAAAGAAGCTTAACAGCAATCAAAAGTATTCCTAGGTTATCACTCCACAAAGAACCATAACAAAAAAATATATCAGAACCCAATCTGTGATACTTAGCAGTACATGGAATTCTAGGAGACCAATGAACTTTTTGAACATGTTAGATATCCTTAAAAAGCCAAAATTTGTTGTCTAATCTATGTTGTCTAACACATGGTTCGAAAATACAGGCTGAGGCGGCGCCTAGAGGCGCCGCCTCGCCCACCTCGCTCTCAGACCGCGTGGAGGCACCGCCCCATAACCCGCATCGGCCGCCACCCGCCTCGGACGGGTGACGCGGGCTGTTTCGCCGCCTCGTCCCGTATGCGAGATGAGGCGCCCACGTCGACGCCAAACTACCAACGACGCGACGCCAGTTGATCGACGACGGATGATCTCCTTCAACGCCAGACTGTCGACGATGATACGATGCCAGACGATCGACTTTGACGCCAGACTATCAACAGCGAAGCGAAGCCAGACGATCGATGCCGAACAACCTCCTTCGACCTCGCGACCTCTCTTCCTCCATCGACAAGCCTCCGACCTCCATCGACAAGCCTCCGACCTCCATTGACGAGCCTCGCGACCTCTCTTCCTCCTTCGATCGATGACGTGTGCTCTCGTTTCGATGTCAGGTGATCACGTCTGCTTGCGATATTATTATAAGTTAAAGACAGTAAATCATATATATATCTTACTAATTATTATATATAATTATAATTATAATTTTAATATATTTCAATAAATTATTAAATGTTAAAGTAAATAAGGTATAAGGTAAATATAATTTATTTTAAATTTCAATTATATTTTGTTTGTAAATACAATTTATTGTTGTACAATAACAAATAATGAAGAAATTTCCCTTAAAAATATGACAAATAATATGAATGTATGAGACTTCATTTTATAATTGTAATATAATTTTATTATTTTAAAATTAAGTTTGCATAAATTTTATTTTATTTTATATATTTAAAAAAAATTATCATGGATAGTTGAGGCGCCCGCCTCAACCGTATTAAGGCGCCCGCCTCGGCGTACGGCATCCAATCCGTATCATACTGCATTCCATATTTTTGAACCTTGGTCTAACATGCTTTTCAATGCTAAACCCAATGAATTGGAATCAAAGTATTACATCAGACGGACACAGCCCAGTGAACCATAGTTTCCCAGAAAGTCCAAGTTCCACTTTGAACTTTAAACCCAAAATTTGTCCTGGGCCAACTCAATTGACTCAAGGCAACTCAGCCCAACCAGGTGACCACGCTGTCTCCACACCCAGGCAAGATAGGTGTCTACATATAATGATGATCAGAAATTGCAGCTAAGAAAACTTCTTTAGTGAACTCATTGAAATAAGAAAAATATCTACTTGCTTAGAAGGCAAACAAAACTATGTAAATGATTATAGTTTTTTTTTCCTTATGTATCCAATAAATGACAGGGAGCCAAACGCAGGGAAAGCTAAGCCTCATCCACTAGAACATTAGTCATTCTTGTGCTTAGCTAAGAATCTAGCCATCTCTACATAACAATCACTGATTCATTTCTTGCCAAGCCAGCTTCTAATATGGTCTTAACACATGTTACTTTCAAATATATATATATATGTATGTATGTATATGTATATGTATATTTCTATATCCAATTTAAACCCAATGGCTTTTATACAACTTTTTGTATTATTATAAATAAATTTACTGTGCAATTTTACATATAATATATATAGATTAGAGACTTAAATTATGGCTAAATTTATGTAAATGTTGTTCTTAACATGTGTTATTTTCATGTGTGTGTATATATATGTGTATATTTCTATATCCAATTTAAACCCAATGGCATTTATACAACTTTTTGTATTATTATTCACACCTCAAATTTTTGTAAAGAAAAACATGGTACGTGATTATTTTGTTAATTAGAGTGTCTTCATTTAAAAAAGCATTAATATGAGCAACATTAAAGAACAATTATAATTAAAACACCATACATCAGCTGATATAAGACTTACCAAGAAAAACGGATATAGTAAATGATACCCAAAATGTTTTGCAAGCATGGAACAAAGACACCCATCATTGTTCCCAACTTGATATCACTTGTCTGCAAGATCAATAGTCATCAAACACACGTATAAACATCTCAATTGCAATGCATTGCTGCGCTTATGATTTTGAAAACATACTAAACATGGCTGGTGTATTTGTGGTTGTTGTCAATGTTGATAATTTGTTTGGGTTTTCTTTTTTTATCAACAAAGAAAATTTTATTAAATAAAAGCACCAAGCTGGCACAGCCAAACTACATCAGAAAAGAGGGAAATTCATGGTCCTATCAAAACAAGGAACGTTACAGCAAATTGCTACATCTAAAATCATAGCTCACAGTTCTCCTTTCACTCTCTAAACCCCACTTTCAATGTCTTCAAGAAAACACGACAATGTGATCCTTGGCTCACTCAGTCACCCTCAACCCCTGCCAAGCCTCCAGCTCCAAGCCCACCGTCTCTTGTAGCACCCAAGTAAGGCTTAACCAACCTAACATAAAAACTCCAAAGGCTTTTGTCCAATTACAATGAAAGAAGAGATGGTCGACTTGTTTGTCAAGTTGTTTGCATGTCAGGGAAACGACACACCACTGGGATGCCCCTTCACTGAAGTTGGTTACGAGTGAGACTTACGCCAAGCCACTTCCCAAGAAGGCCAAACTGATTGTAATATTGGCCTTCCAAATGACCAACCACCATTGGTAGCCACCACAAGCCATGTTCTTCTACTCAAAGTTAGCTAGAAAAAAAACCTACTAACAATGAGTGCAACATCCTTACCGCCCCACATTATAACCTTATCTGGCTGCCCCTCCTCCAAAGAGGCACTATACAACGCTGAAACAAATCCAGGAATTCCTCTAGCTCCTAATCCTGGGTGTTTCAGGTAAGCAAGACCTCCTAATGCCTACCGTTTTGAATCTCCAAAATTGACGCCAATTGAATGGATGTTAAACCATAAATTGTAGGAAATGCCTCCTTTAACAGCAGCTTGCCACACTACACATCATCCCAAAAAGATATTGAATTTCCTATACCCAAACTCCATTACAGAAACCTGAGAAATACTTCCCACCCTTTTGCAAGGCCATTTCACATACCAATCCCATGCGAATGCCACAAGAAGTTTAGGATCCACCCAAAATGAGGCTTTGATGAGAAATAATGAGATAGCATGCAAGATCGGATAAAACTTACCTCCAACCCAAGTTAAAAGGACTTTCTTCAACCCAACAACGTGGTAGCAAACAATGCTGCCACGTACACATCCATAATGTGTGTATCCTAACTCTGTTAACCACTCCCTCTACGGGAATTTTAAGCCATCAAAGGTAACAAAACTAACACATTGGAGTTGAGAGGTCATCTGAAGGGTTGTTATCGAATTGGATCTCAGCGAGGATCCGATTGGTCACCTCAACGAGGTTCTAGTTCTCGACCTCGGCAGTGGAGCTAGTAAGGTTGTCAATGCCAATGGTGCCGCGGAGTATGAGGATGGTGATGAGGCCGTAGAGGATTGTGATCTTGACATTGCTCAAGGTTCTATGGATCTAGCGCCCACGCCACACTCCACGTCCACCTACGGCAATTGCTTTGTCGTTGGCGAAGGCTAGGCCCTAGCTGCTAGACCCACCTTGCTTCTGGGTTGCAATAGAGCCATAAGCGGCGGGTGGGAACAAGAACTTGCTATTTTTTCAAGTAGACAACCAGAATTAACGTTGTTGGATTGATTGTTTGCTTGTTCGTTCCTTCGTTCAAGCAACTAATTTGTACTACACTGCACCAAACACACAGTTGAACTTTGTGACCATTTTTTAAGTATTTAATAAGGGTTTAACACATGACTACGTGAGGATGTCGGATGGGTGAGAATTTCAGTTGCATTAGTTCCGTCGCTTCTAGTGTTAATTTGAACGACTCCAATGTGTTGGTTTTGTAACCTTTGACAACTTAAAATTGCCAAAAGGGAGAGGTTAACAAAGTTAGGACGATCATGTGCATAGCACATGTTGGGTTGAAGAAAGTCCCTTCAATCTAGGTTTGAGGTAAGTTCTATTTTGCAAGATCATAACACATGGCATGCAAGTTCCCAAGCAAAAATTGAATCATTCACTCACACGCTTACAAAGTGGACACCTATTAATAATCAAAATCCCCCTTTTTTGAAGTTTATCAAGGGTCAGGACCTTGCCCCACATAGCATCCCAATGAAAAAAAAAAGGCAAACGGTTTGGAGCCTTACCCCTTTAAATTACCCCCCACCAACCATTGATTGAAAATCCTTGGCACAGAGCCCCAACTTGTATGAATTCTAAAGAGAATTTATTAACTGAAAAAATACCATTCTGGCTGCCCCTCTAGTCCTCCAAATCCTGTTGTCCTTTCACAATTTTAAGCTTGAACGACTCCACAAAGAAAGCCAGAAAAACTCAACAGCTTCCCAATCTTTGGTGTTCCCCAGGAAAGAAATAGCTCACCCTTCCCTGAAATGATAAGTAGCAACTGGCTCATGTCTCTTTGAAGCCAGACCATAAACCACTCAGAAAGCCACCCTTAAAGTCTGTCACACGCCAAGCATTGTGCCAAAAGGAAACAGAGATACCCTCTCCTAGCTTCCAAATCACAAAACACAGGCCCTCTTCCCAGCCTGCCACAAAACCTTTCCAAAAACCAACCCCATGAGGAGACCTCAATTGCTTTGACATCGAACCAAAATGTTCCACCCCGTAAGATGAAAACAATCACCCATTAGAGTTCCTTTCTCCACCAAAAACCTCTACTTCTATTTAGCAAGCAACACTTCATTAAAGGCATGAATAGGCTTTATCCCCAAGCCTCCTTCATCCAACAGCCTCTAGATAGAGGCCTAATTGACAAGTTGAACGGCATATATTATATTTACCAAAAGACTAATACTCTATGTTTAGATGGTAGTGACATTTCCTTATGGTATCAAAATCTATATTTATGCTCACGGCCTCATCTCATAACTACATCCTTTTCTTTACATTTATTTAGTTTTTTAAAGCAGTGGCAGCAGAAATAGCAATAATATATACTATCAAAACTAAAGGAATGGCGCCAACAGTAATAACTACATAAGCAGAAACAAAATTAGCAAAAACAATTTTATGAAAGTAGTGGGAATTCAGCAGTCAGCACAGCCCTGGTATCATATCAATCATTTTTAGAAACCAAAGTCATGATGGAATGAAAAGGTGGAACTAATGAAACCAATATACCTTTGGGCGCCCAAGAGTTATAGAAACATCCTCACCATCCCTAGGGCTAGAAGGTGCTGGAGCCTGCTCTCCTGTCATGCTGAAAGACCAAATGAACAAAAGGACTTTTCACATTTAAATACCACTGAAAATGAAATAAAGTGCATAAAAGAAAATGGAAAAAATTAATCAAGTACCTTCTGAGCCCAAGAATATTGACAAGAGAATCAAAACCAAACAATTCCAACTTTGATTCCCTCTGAGAACCATTAGCTGCGGGATGGGCAGCAGAAGATTCATCTTTTGCATCTAACCCCATATTTGCTTGAGTTCCTACTTTGATTTTCCTGCCATAACATGAAAAATCAAAAATTGACATAAACACTAACCTCAACCTGGAAAAATAACTTTTGTTTGATGTCTTATAATATATGAGACTCCAATATCATAATCATCACTAAGTTCACCAAAACTGAGGAGCATTTCAACATATGTATAAGTGTATCATTCTAAACGTATTTGTAGTGAGGAACATTGATTTATCCAAGTCTCCCTTCTAACAGTTATAAGTTTTTTGCTAAATACTGCAACACTCGGAAAAAATTAACTTCAAGAAAGAACACTAAAAGCTTCCCAAAAACATTAAAACCATTCACCGATCTTGCAAATGACATACAAAACATATTACTGATTTGCATGCATTAAATTTTAAATATATATATATCTTATTCGGAAATAGCTAAAGATAGAGGACTCATAAAGCTTAAATTTAATAATCCATGCTTGTTACACCCCAAAACAGAAGAAATGGAGCAGCAAATACGTGCTAATGAACCATGTCAATCTATCAATCAAGAGTGATCTCAAATAACACTCACGAGGAGTTATTTGAGATCGCATAATAACACTGAAGATTTAATCCAATCCATCAAAGTATCAACCAAAGAGGTTATTTGTGTTTGCTTAAAAAAACATTTGGCAATAAACCCTGTTATGCTCCCCAAACAACTTTTTTTTTTTTTGATTACGAACGACACTTAACTCCACCGGACACCCTCACAGTAATCTCCACAAACACACACAACAACACAAGACATTTGGCACTACTTTGTCATTTCCTACTTCTCGTTCGAGCGCAATTATAAAATCTATCCACTGAATTTCAGTCGAACAGTTCTCCAAAACTATGAACACAACAAATGCAGTTGGGCTTAACAGCATATTTTTTATTTTTCAAATCCAGCATCCATAATGTGCCTTAACTACGTACCAAAAAAACAAACAAGAAAAGCAAAGAAATACGAAAAACTGATCAAGACACTAAATCTACACATTTGCAGACTTCAAGGATTGGTCGAAGAGAGAGATAGAGAGAGAGCACAAACCTAAGAGGAATGTCGCCGGGATGGTGACGATTAGAGGAGGAAGAAGATCCAGAAGCAGTAGGATCCATGGACATCATCTGGAGGACAGCGGGGTCGTGAGCGACCACTGGTTTGTATTTCCTCCGACCGGTCTTAGGCGAAAATTCATTGTCCCCGCCGCCACCGCCGCCGCCAGTCTCAATCTCGCCATTATCGTTGTTCATTTGGCCTGGATTAGGATTCGGGTAACGCAGATCCAAAACAATGAATCGCAGGGACGACAACTGAAAGAATAAGGGAAAGGAGATTCATTCATGCACGACAGAGATCATATTTTCTTTTCTTCTTTTTTTGTTTTTTTTTTCCTTTTTTATGTGTTTTTGTTTTGCTTTTTTTAAATTGAAGAAAAGAAATGGAGAAGAAATGCCTTTGGACAAAACTTAGGTAAGTGGTTTCTTTTAAAAAATAATAATAATAATAATAATTTTGTGTGTTAAAAAAAAAAAACATAACTTGTATGAGCAAACATAAAAGCACACACACAATCAACCTGAATCAAGGCAGGGCCCGACCCTGAATCAAGGCCACATGAGACCCAAGAATCCACCCATTACAAAGCATTACAAAAAATGACATAATTTTAATAAAAATACAAAGTAGGTAGTTCTCAACTACAAATAGTATTACTCTTAACCAATAATCAACAAAGACAAGACAAACGGCCCAACAAATAAGAAAGTGAAGCAAAAGTAATAAGCGAACATCCCATGCAGAAGAAAGAAAAACACACCCATATTCTCACCAGAAGGACATGCCAAAACGGCCCAGCAAACTTAAACCTTCCTTTCCGCCCGAACAAACAAGTGTGCAGCGTGCTCGCCGCCAAGCCCCGCCCAATGCCACACCGGGCACCAGCACCGGAAGAGCTCAAGAAACCTCATACAACACAATATGATGAGATGTTTGATACATGTTCTATTTTTATATTTTAATTTAATAACTTTTTATTTCAATAAAGTTAAAAAATTTGAATTTATAAATTAAAAAAAATTGTTTAGTACCCGTCACGTTAAATTACTCCCAAAGTATAGATTTTAATTTTGTTTGATAAAAGGTGGAGAAAAATGAAAAATCAAAATAGTACTTTTTTTAAAACACCACCTAAAATTAAGGTACCATTTAGAACACACCCACTATCAAACAAAATAAAAATTGTTTGCCTTTCAGCATTTTAGGTTTGGAAATACAGTTAAGAGTGTGAAAGAACTATGTGCACATTTTCGCTACGCTCAAATTTAATACCCGTTTAACCAATGAAGGTTTTAATTGAGTTCAAATGGTTTGTTGATAAATTGATATTTTGTCATTTTATAAAAACTAATATTTCATATTTAATTATTTTAATATTAGCCATTAACCTATCCTATTCAGTTTAGGTTATGTGCAATGTGGTCTCCTAGCTACATCAAAGAAAACAAATTAACTTTATAAATATAACTTTAAAAACACTCATTCTTTTTCTTTCGTTAAAAACAAAACCAATATTAAAGGTCTTTCAATTAGATCTTAAAACTCTAACGGTTCATCACTTTTATATCCCAACCCAGATTATACATAATCAATCACAATACATAACAAATATAGAAAAATCCAACCTCACATAACACACATAACATATATAAAAAAAACATATGGCAAAGATAACAAATCACCCCAAAATGAAAAAAATTCGACATTCACTCTTATTTAATATGAAATGGCGGGTGATATCATCGTCCACACTTATTAACTATGACATCTCACCAAACACTACATTTTCAATGATTTTAATCAAGTCACATATAAATTATATGATTATACAACAAACACATTCCTCATTGTACAAATCTAATATAACCAGAAAGGGATAAAGAACTTGTTTATATATAGAGGTGAGATTAATATAAGAGAATCCTCCGATGAAGATTGAAGTAAGTGCGGCAATTAACAAATGGGAGAAATAACAATAGCCACGGCATCAATAATGATTTTTGACAATAATGGCAATGTCCTTTGGTGGTTTCTCTTTGATAGCAACAAGTAAATGTGCAACAATTTGAAAGTGAAAGTAAGAGAGTTCCATTTAAAAAAAATTATATTTTTCTCTCAAAATACGTGTGCTTGAAGAGGTGTGGGGAAAAATAGTTGACTATTTGAACGAAAATAACTAAGTACCTGGAAGGTAAAAAAATATAAAGACACTCAACAATGCAGGGTTTTCAATGATTTATGCTAACCCGTAAAGTGTGCAATAACCTAATTAAGTTTATCTACGATGATAAATCATGATTATTATGGACTGATAACTTCATAAAGTGATCTTCATGGAGTGAGCTCGTAGAGGGAATCACCTAAGTAATCTTTGATTTAGAGATAAAGATAGATAATCCGCAATTCAAGCAGCAGAGATGAATTTGCTCATCCCAAAAGCTATCCGTGCATTATAGAGGTAATCAGCTCATCAGAGAGGTTGTCCACTCATTAGAGAGGTAAGCTGCTTATTGGAGAGGCTATTTGCTCATTGGAGAGATTATCCGCTCATTAGATGAGATTCTATAATCAGATAGTATTTGATCTCTAAAGCTCTCATCCACTCTTCGAAGGTCAAGAGTCTGAAACGATAGCGTTTTAGAAGCCAATAGTTTAAATAGAAGTAATAGAGAGTTTGAGCTTCAAAGTGGCTAAAGAGCTCGAATAAAAAAGCACAACTTTTTGTCTAATGTTCAATTTGATCTTGGAGTGTATGTTGGGTTCAACTGTTCAAGAAGAACGTATATAAAGCCAAAAAAAATTACAAGATCAAACAATAACATTAAAATACGACATCAAGCATACAAAATATTAAACAAATCAAAAAATTAGAGCAATATCACTTCCCATGCATAACTTACTCATAATGCTAAAATGTAGATCATTCTTTAGTCATTGTGTTGGATATTTGATTTGAGATCTAATTAAACCAAAAAAATCTATTTCAGTTAATTCAAATAAGAAAAGAACAATTGAAATGTCAATAGCAGTCAATGACAAACAACTATAAGAGAGCACGAACAAATTTCAATGCTAGATTGATGGAAGTTGTATGAGTTCATTTTGTCTAAGATTGATATTTATTTTCATATTTAAATCCACCCCTTTTCAATGAGTTTTATGTGTTTTAGCCTTTTTTAGAAAAGAAAAAAAATTACAAGTACGATTCATATATATAGTAACTTAGACATGAAAAATAACCTTTTGACAAAGTCATTTGACCATATTTTTAACCAAGAGCCTATTATTACTATTATTTTTATTAGTTAATGCATGTGGGGAATTGAGATTATCTAATATAAAGTCTATTTGCAAGCCTCCGCACAGACCTAACTTAGCAGCATTCTATTGGCCTAATGATTTGGTCAGACCCTACCTGTGATTTGGTCAGAAGCATTAAGACATTGTCATGTCAAGTATGCATAAAAGGCTTGCACGAAAGAGACTTGTATGTAGCATTATTTATTATCTAACACATATGGTGAATTAAGGTTATTTAATGCATGAGGGGTATTTAGGTTATTTAATACATATAGAGAATTAAAATTTATTTAATATATTTGGATAATTGATATTATTTAATATATATATATATATATGTGAGGAATTAAAACTATTTAATACAAGTGGGGATATGTGTGCATTTATTTGTGATTGTTTGGAAAGTGCAAGGGGTGCCTAAAAATTAGAACAATTAATGTGGTGTCCTCCATCAACTATTATAAAAAGGAAGGGGAAGTAACCATGTAGAACACATACATAAGGGGAGGAGATAGGATCTATTATTCCTTTTCTCACAATATTTTGCACCCAATTTTCCATACATATAGAGAGGAGAACGTGATCCCACCCAATTCTTCATACTTTAATCCTTGAATAATCCCTCTCATCTCTTCTTAACCTTAAACCTCCAATTAATTTTTTATATTTCATCATCCTTCATTGAGTATTGTCCTCTATCCTACCCTCTACACTTATTTCACTTTCAAGTGTGTTTCATTCATTTTTTAGTCTTTCAAATCTTACACTGATCCATTAACCCATTGTCAAATGTATCCTTGTTGTCAAAGGAGTTTGTTTTTTCTATCAAGGAGATTGTCTCTTACTGTCCAATGTGTTCTCGTTGTAAAAAAAACTCATTCTAGCAACTCTATGATATTAAATCACGAATATTGAAATTTATTAATATTATTGAAAGGAAATTCAACAAGTATTGGAGTTCATTAAAGGTTTTTATTATTATTATCTTCGAATTAATCTATCAAGTTCTTTTTCAATCTCTTATAAACAAATTTGTGTGAAGTGTTATAAATTATGGAAGCTCACTATTTGTTTATTGCAAATGTTATTATCTCAAATAAAATGTAACCTCTTTAACCTTGAATAAGTTGTGTGAGTTTAACAATAAAAATGTAGGCTTAAAATCATTTACTATCATTTGAATCTTTTTGTCATTTCAAAACTTGTTATTGCTTTGAACCTTATTGTTGTAAATGAAAAGTGGACCTATAATAAACTTTAATATTAAACTTAATTGAGATATATCTTGTTGATTTAATGCTATAAAAATGTAGGTTTAAAGCTAAATCAGTCAATCAATTTTTAAAACGTAGATTTAAGAGAATTTAATAAAAAAAATATGGGCACTTAATGTCAAATACACAATGACTTATTTTCTACCAACTTAAGTAAAAATAAATGGGTTCAAGTGATCACAGGATTGAGTAATTGATATTTAAATTTAATTTCTTAGACCAATAATATGTGAAAATTGTTTATCCTTTTCAGATTAAGTTTGATATCTTTGCATATTCAAAAATAAAAATAAAAAGTATTTTCAATCCTTTGTCACAAAGTATGTAATGGAGGTGGTAATGATTTCACTCACTATCCTACTTGGAGGAAAAACTACCCATCACCATCTTTAATGGGTCTTATATTCAAAATATTTTCAAATTAAAACCATGTTTTAACCAAGTAAAAATAAGTAAAATATTCAATTTCCAAGATAGATACTAATTTTGGGTGATAGTAAGGTGTTAGTCATTTTATATATGTAACTAACTATCAAACCTAGCTCTAAGTAACACAAATCATTCATTTTAGCTACATTAGGTAATAGGTGACCAATCACACATCTTAGATAGTTGGTGGTGATTCCTTTTATTTTCATCATATTAAGTTTAGTTAGAGCCTATCACAATGATGACTCAATGACACATTAGTCCTAAAAAACTAGTGGCAAGCCCGAATGGGTCAAAAGAAGTCAAAGGTGGTCAAGAATTTAAGTTGATAAAATTTAGACACTGTTCAAGTTTGTATACCATTTAAATTTGGAGATTATTCGAGTTTGTTGATTGTTCAAATCAAAAGGAGGTGTTCGAATCATAATGGATTGTTTAAATCAAGAATGGTGTTTAAACTACTAAGGAATTTCAAACAACAAACAATTGAACTGTTTAAATCAAAACTCAATGTTCAAATAACAAAGTATTTGAACCACAACAATAGAATAACACACATGAGTTCAATGAAGGTTTGTTATACAACTCAAGATCTAAAAGTTAGACCAAATTTGACTTTAGGTTTTTTAGCACTAGATATATGAACTTTCAACGTACCAACACTCGTGAATAGTAAAGTGATAAGATGACACACTTTGATTGGATTTAAAGTAACTGACTGATAAATTAATGATGAATTGTGATTATATATTCAATGAAAATTTTCTTACCAAAGATACAAGATAAACATATTATAACAAATGATTTTTAGGTTTCTAAATTAAGAAACATCAGTTATGTATACATACATACATATATACATATATATATATATATAAAACTTTATATTATTGTTAATAATGCTTTTCATGAAATATAAAATCTGTAATAGAGAATATATCTTCCATATCAGGGTATTCATCTTTTTCCAATAGGTTTTCATTGTGAAATAGTAAAACAACCTTATCATAATTTTTTCAAATGTTATTAATAAAATTTTTATTAATATATATCTACGTGTTTGTTGTTTATCAATAGTAAAGTGATCAGGAGAGTTTTCCAAAAAAAATGTTTTAAAGTTTCATAAATTGGTATATTTAGCCTCTTTATACTAGTATTACGACTAATATGTGTGGTATCAAAACAGTCCCACCTATTAAAGTATAGATCCTAAGGCATATTTAAGTAATAATCTTAATTAACTTTTCGAGCGTACGTAATAGAACTTCTCGTATTGGATGATCAGGATGCAATGCTACATGGACCTTTACGATGAGTTATTATTTAAAAGAGTACAAGAAGAACCCCTCTCTCTTATAATGGTTGATAATAAAGGAGTTAACTAGTCATAAAATAAAATAAAAAGAGTACTCAAAGAAGTACAAACACAAAGTAAGACTGGGCTACAAAAACAAATCAATTTTATAGGCTTCTTCGTACAATAATCTTATCGGTTTAATCGGGTTTGATTAATTTAGGCTCAAGTTTAATTAATTTAATTGGTTTTGGGTTGGTTGTTAGGTTAGTCCAGTTTGTCAGTTTTATTACTCAACCCTACTATGAGCTGTTAACACATCTGTTGTTGGATCAACTAGATTACCTCGATAGTCTCTTATACCATATCAAGTCAAAGTGCCACCATTTCCCCAACCTATGCCTAATACAAAGGTGACTGTCATGTTCATTCATAAAGCATCTCATACATAGCATATCCTCTAGTAACATGATAACTTTTAACATAGGAAAACTCCACCAAGGGAATGTGAGTATTCCAAAAACCTCTAAAGTCTAAGAAACAGACACATAACATATCCTCTAGTATCTAGATAGTGCATTTTGATTATCCATCAATTTGCACATGGAAGGTTGTGCTTAAGTTTATCTGGGTGCCCAATGCGAGTAAAATTGTCTCTAGAACTAAGACATGAACCTATCATCCCGATCAAATAGAATAGGTAAGGAGACTTACACCCTCACTACAACATCAAACTGAGATATAATATTTGGACCAAGTATTTTATGTTGTTATAGGTCTATAGAGGTTGTATTAGTGAGACATGTTATATTATATTGTGATGACAATTGTATTCATAGAATTAATACCAACGAAATGTAAGTTATTGGGTTTTATTCCATTGAGAAAGTACATAATTATCTTTATTATATAACTATACATGTAGTATGATTGAAACAACACATATTATGTAGTCTGTATGGGTGTTAGTCACCAATCCCTCGCCTTTTTGTGTGCGAACATTGACTAGTTATATGTCCAATTCCAGTTGTTGGATTTTGGGGAAATGACATATCATACACCGATTCTTAAACGAACGGAATGAGTTTTAACGGGCGATCTTTTACAGTATTAAGCTTACTCAAGAGGATATAAAGTAAGCTGGTACGTATGTCGATTCATTTACAAACTTAGTGATAGAGAAATGTAATTTGTGATTCTTTTGCTTATACGTGTCGAATACAAAATGCAATCATTTAAAAATTTGAAAAAACATTATTAGCTTGTTCATGGTAACTCCAAATAAAAAATCCGTTATGCCAAATTCCAAAGAGCTCCCATAACTTGAATGAAATTGGGTAACGATAATAGTATCATTGGAATAGATATCGGAATTACCATGGTGGCTCTAAATAAAAAAATTATTACCCAAAATTTCAAAAAGCTCCCACCAGCCAGGTGAAATAGTTTCGTTGAATATGTACACAAATTGCTTTAAATAGAAGAAGAAGTTAGAAGGTGCTTATGGATTAGAGATTTAAAAAAAAAAGAATCAATAATTTTTTCTTTAGATACCTATTTTCAATAATTTTGATTTTGCATATTGACAATTCCTTAATATTAATAAGATTAACTTATATAAAATTTTCCGTACCAATTAGAACTAATTACTTGATTAATAATATAGACATTTTTAGAACACCTTAAAAAAGGACTCATGAGGATTCAATCATTGAATTACTTGCCAGTGGTATGTTTTAAATTTAAATTTGATTAGATAACGAATGTTTCAATAGTTTTATACTAACAGTACTATACCATAGAGTAAATATTGAAATAAGTCATTATGATTTAACCAAAATACATATAGTTTATAAGCTATGCAATCAACATTCAAAAGAATTAGATCTTTTTTTCTTTCAATTTTCATCTTTCCTAGGTCACAATGTGGCTTTATAAATTGAAAACATATATTATATATAAATATAAAAAACTCTTTTGAACCAAACAATAATAATAATAATAATAATGAAGTAAGAAATACCAAATATGAAAATAAATAAGAGCATATGTTCGTAAATTTTGCGAAAAATATCACGATCAAGTAGTCAAACTGAAGTATTTCTTTAGTCTATTGAAAGTTGGGTGTTTCTTTTTATTTTTTGAAAAACATGCTTTTCGAGGAAAAAAAAAGTAAGCCATTTTTGCTTTTGTCCGCATCTGCACTTTTTTGCACTACAACAAATGAGTAAAAGTCATTTCATGAAAGAAAAAAAAAGTATTTTCACCACAAACGTCTTCCAAATAATTTCGCGTTTATAAAAAAGTACACATAAAAATCCTCGCAAGCACATTGTGTATCACATGAGTACTCATTATGACTTGATCTAAAATTTTGTGGTCCGTAGTTGAATCGAATAATAGTGATCTGCAACCAATTTTCCATACAAATAAAATATAAAAACTGCAAAAGTCAAAAGAAATGCAGGATCCAGGATGGCATCTCACATCTCCCTGCCAGTCTTTTTTGTTTTGGGTCGTGGTTTCTTCTCACATATCAGAACCTATCACCATATTACTTCAGACGAATAAATGTCACCCAAAATAAAATTGCATATGAAAGTGTTGGGTTGGTGGAGAGATTTGTGGGAAGACAATTGCAGGGTAAGAAACACTCGGCCCGAGACGGGTGTCATTTCGGCGGGCAAATCAATCTAATTTTGACCATAAATTTGTGTGCGGGGGAATGGAGTTTGAATTGTTTAGTGATATTATTTAAGATTTTTATTGATATTTATTTTAAAAATTAATTATTAGATTAAATGTTCATGTAGTATATAACATGCCTATAAAATTTTAAGATGATTTAACGATTAATTTTATATAAATTTAATTAAAAAAATATAAATTTTTATTTATTTATTTTTAGATTTTTTTCTATTTTAATTTGCATAAAATTAACTGTTAGATCGTCTTAAAATTTTAAAAGCATGATATATACTACATGAATATTTAATCTAACAGTTAATTTTTGAAACAAATATTGAAAGGAGTCTAAAATAAGTCAGATTACCATGATGGTAAGCTTATCTTGCTCACCAACGAATCCAAACTCTTGAGAATGTGCATTGAGTCCTAATATGAAAATTATTAACATAAATGAGATTAAACTAATTAAATATATAAATATATAGTAATGTTACATTTAAGTCTTTTTTTTTCATGTTTCTCATGTATTTTATTGATTCTGATTAAATCATTAAATCAATAAAATTCTATGGCGTAAATATCTGTGAAACATGGAGAGCAAACTTATATATATATAAATATATCCTTTCTGTAAATGGGTTAATTACTTGAGTGAAATAAACGCCAGAAAAAAAATGAAAGGAAAAGAAGGGAAAAAGTTCACGTACGTTGGATGCTTACCAAAATCCACTCCCCATTTCACTCGCTCATCACAATGGTTTGTATTTGACTTTGTAGGCCAGATTGACCCGTTTAGCAGAGAGACAATGAATAAAGTTTGACCCAACACTAGGAAACCCTGGCTACTGGCTAAGCTAGTGCTGTACATGTGTTTGGATCCGTTAAAATGAGAATCGACACTGTCATTTCATGAGATTCAGATTCCACTCAAATTTTATGTTCCTGCGGGGCAAACAAATTAAGGCAGCCTCTGGTGTTGTGGCTACCTTAGGCTTCACTTTAGAGGTTCCTATTCCATTCGGTTTTGTCCCCCTCCCCCTCCCCTCCCCTCCCCCTACCAAATCTCCAAACCCAATTGCAAGGCTATTTCGGGTGCAGGTAAAATGTGAATAAGTTTCAGGTTTCACCACCCCACTCTAGCTAGTGCGCTGAATCTCTCCTTTTGTTTTATTTATTTATTACATTTTTAGGCTTTTGATTATGTCTGTTACACGCCGACATCTATACCATTCATGCCAGATCTTCTTCATTTTACATATTGGATGGGTCTATTTCTGCGAGAGCTAGCTGACCCGCAGACCCAAGTCCTCAACACACCATTTATTTATTTATGCTTTTTTTAATATATGATTATTATATAAGGGTTCCACAAATTTCCCAAGTTGTTTTACCTACAGGCAACAGCCCTTGGCTTCAAATTGTTAACGCCATCTCCATGCAAAGGTAAGTTAAGATGAAAACAAAATAAATTAATTTAATCAAGGGTGTGGGTCAACCGGTAAATAAAATGTTTTCCCCTGAAGTTCTTGATATTCGAGTTCAGACCGTCTCACCCTCACCCTGATTTTGGCTTGGTATTGTTGGTGGATGGCCCATCACCCGGAGGAATTGCCTTTCTTTAATTATTTTGTTTCCAAATAAATGTATGGCCAGTTTAGTATTTCAGTAAAAGATATTTGGTAATTTCTAAAAAAATTATAAAATAAATTTTTATTTTTTTTAAAGCAAAAGATATTTGAAGGTTAATTTTAGAAGTTGCTTTAGTTTTAAAAAAAAATGCCAATAATAACCTTTTTCATCGCTGCTACAATTGGCTTGGGCGACGACTTGGGGGTAGGGTTAGGCGACAGGCTTGAGTGGTGACTTCATAGACATCGACGCCGAGATCGCAAATTCGCCAGTTTAAGTTTTGCATTGAGGCTCTTTGCCTCGAGAAGAAGAGAAAGACAACAAACACCTACGCTAACAAGGTCGAAATTGAACACCCACAGGCGAGTCGTGCTGATGGAGTTCATGTCCCAACCGCAGGCTGAGGGGGGGGGGGTGGTCACGGAATGCAGTGGGGATGCAAGGTTAGGCAACAAAGATGAGAAGGCAGGGATGGTGAAAAGATATCTGTGACTTTTTAAATCTTTATAGCACTTTTATTTTTAATTTACCAATCACTTATTATCTGCTTTTAAATTCTACTACACTTTTAAAATTATATTTTATCAAAAACTCATTTGTTTATTTTCACAACAGCTTTTTCTTTCAACACAAGCTAAAAGCTTTTCTTAAAAGCACAGTATTATCAAACTAAGCCTATATTACTCGTGGTGAACGTACAACATTAAATTGAGATTCACTTTAATGAAAATATTTAAAAATTAAATTTTCTGTTGTAATTAAAATTTTAATAAAATTAAGCATTTTTTTGGGCTAAATTATGAAGTTAAATATCAAAAAATTTCTTCAACAAATATCTTTACCAATTACTAAGTGTGAATAGTATTAATCAGCTACACAAAGTTATTTTAGATGAGCCCGATATAAATGCTATAATAACTCTCTAAAATTTTCTAATATTATTCATTCTATTTATTAAAATATTATAATTTCTCTCATTACATATACTTTTTTATTTCTTTTCTTTTTCCTCACCACATTTACTTTTTTGATTGAAAAAAAATATCTAAAATTAATAATATTTTCATTAGTAAAGAGTTAAAATAGAGAGACTTAAAAGTATAATCTTAAAAAATAAATTGTTTAAATAAAATAATAATAATGTTGATTATTTTGAATAGCTAATTTTAAAGAGTCTGTAGTGAATTGCTCTAGAGTTGCATATTTTAAGTCATTTGATTATTTTACTTTTAACATGAATAAAACATTTATAAAGCACAAAGGTAATTGCAAATGTGGTTACTACATGCTAAAGACCCAATATGTTATGAAAACTAGAGAAATGATATATGTAACCCGCTTGCGGCATTGCCACAAAATTAAGATTAATGTGAATGACTGTGATTTATTTATATTTTTCTCTCTCTCTAATGATGTGGTATACTGTTACGTCGTCACGGTTACTCACCAGTTACACAATCTCAAAAGTACATAACATTACTTTAAAAATAATATAGATAAATTCTAAAAGCATTGGTATGAACTTAATATTTTTTATTTAATATAAGTCACTCCATACTTCATTCAAAACTCCCCACACTCCTATCTAGGGATAACAACAGGACAGGTCAGTCATTTCTCGTTCCATCTAAGAAAATTTTATTTAAAACTTATCCTGAATCTGATTATATTAATCCGAAACTCAAGAAAACTTTATTTAAAACTTATCCCGAATCTGATTATATTAATTTGAAACTCATCCTGATAGGGTCAGGACCGGGCGGGTATTTAGTATGAACCGTAATATTGCCTTTTATATATGCAACAAGATGGATTACTCATGTCCCAAACTCATCTCAAATCCGTGAATTGTCAAAGAAACCCGTCATAAATCCATTCCAAACCCGATTTTGTCAATCCCAAATCCATTGGAATGGATGCCCGACATGATCCGCCCCATTGCAACCTCTATCCCCATCCATGCTTTGAAGATTTTAAAGTAAAACCTATACCACAATTACATCCACCATTAGCTATTCCATTAGAGTTGACTTATATTCGGTAGCTAAAATTTAATTAGAGAATCTATTTTAATAATATTTGACTACCTATAATTTACCTCATAAACTAATAAACTCAACAAATTTTTATTGGCTATTCAAATAAAATATTTTAAAAAATTTCTCCGTATGCAACCGGCACCCTAAATCTAGCAAGTCATTTGAAGATTAACCAAATTCCCCCTAGTAGAAGACAGGTTGTGTGCATTTTATCTTTTATACAATTTGCATTCGAAACGCATGTTAATATTCACCTATCAAAAAATTTATTGACCCAGGCCATGTTTGTCGTATATCTCATCTCCTTGAGATACGAGTTTTTATTGTGAAAACATGAAATTGTCTTTTGGCAATATATATGCTTTTCACAATCACGGTTGAAAATGAAACTCCACTACGGCACCAAACTGGCCCAACCAAGGACTTTCTATCGTGAATCCCCCACTCAGAAGCCACATTCATGTTCCATTTTCCCCTTAAAGCCCTCTCAGTGGACCCACCCTATTGGGGGGGGGGGGGGGGGGGGGGGGGGGGGGGGGGGGGGGGGGGGGGGGGGGGGGTGGGGGGGGTGGGGGGGGGGGGGGGGGGGGGGGGGGGGGGGGGGGTTGGGGGGGGGGGGGGGGGGGGGGGGGTGGTGTTGGGGGGGGGTGGTTTGGGTTTTTTTTTTTTGTTTTTGGGGGGGGTTTTTTTTTTTTTGTTTTTGTTTTTTTTCTTTTTTTTTTTTGGGGGTTGGGTTTTTACCCCTCTTTGGGTTCCCGGGGGGGGGCACTGTCAAAAAATTTGGCAAATCCTAAAAGGAAAACGTGTTTGCATAAACTACAAATGATGGGAAAATTCACTACATGCAATACGAAAGAAACACAATGTTTAAAAACTACCAAAAAAAAAAAAACGCAACAGAAAAAAAAGAGCATGGGCGGGGAGAAGAGAAGGGGTTAAGATCCATCCCTAAATACAACTTTCTCATCATCGTTCTATCATATCTAAGAACTACCCTTTCTAAAAGCTACTCCAAGAAGGTTTCCATGACATCCGCCGAGTACATTCCAGCCTCGGAATTTTGATACTCCATTGGATGGCGGTTAGGGTGCTGCTCTACCGATGTAGAAGATGACGAAGACGCCATTCTTGCCGGCAGAGTGAAGCCTCTCTTGAACTTGTTCTCCATTTTCCGCACACTTTCCGGGTGCCTGTCCAAGCTCAAGAACTCATTTGGGTTGGCCTCCACATTGGGGTGGTCCTTTCCATCAAGGATGAGGGGGTGGTGATTCTGGTCTGGTTTGTTACCAACACCCTCGGGGTTGAACAAGAGCTTGGAGGAGTCATCGGTGCGCGTCAGGGCACTGTAGAAAGACAGCCCGTTTGGCCATTTGATCTCATTCGCGTGATCTCCCATCATTTCCTCCATACGGTTCTCTGAGTGTGGGAGCAAGAACATGTGTGTCTCGTCTTTGCCTGGAGGGTATGCAAGCCTTGGATTGCTTTGGAAGGCAGGGGAGGCAAGGACAGAGGCTGCGGACTGGAGGGGCCTTTGGCCCCAGTTGAAGATGGAAGGTGGAGGGCGTGAGGGAATCGCGGATTGCTTGGAAGGGACCCAGGAGGGGGAAGTGTTTCTGGTTGAGGAAAAAAGTTGGGATAGGTAGAACCCAGATTGATATCCAAGCGATTCAAAGGTATGCCTCATTCTCAGCACAAAATGAAGGTCTTCTGGTATCTGTGGCGCAGTCATTTTAAGTCTTAATATCATGAGTAGGCATCAAAAAATATATCTAGATGGTGGTGGTGGAAGCGTGCTCAGTCGAATACTACTAATATTCGAGATTAAAACATCAAAACACATTGAAACTCACAATCTTGCAGGAACCCAGCTGGAGTAGGCCATGGCCAGCTTGAATCACTGCTATGGTCTGGTCAGTAAACAAGGAAATATTTAATTATCAAAACTTGAAAAGCATAAAGTGCTACAACTAGCTAGCACAGGGCATCTAATCATTCAATCGTATCTGTGCTGACCTGGATGCCTGAGTCAAACTGATCAGTCCATTCTGTAGGTAGCTGCATTAATTGTTATCCAAGGCCAAGCATAGCCTCAATCAGCGTTATATATTCAACAACGGTAGAAAGCACATCATGAATGTTACTTTCTATCTTTAACCATTATATATATATATATATATATATCATCATCACAAATGAAAAACTGAAGAGAATTTTTAAAAATAAAAAATTGGAAAGAAACTTTTGTGATTTGCTCTTGAGCCCATACAGCATCAAAGGAGCTCTGCCAGTAGTTAGAAATGTTTGGTTCACATTCTGAAGGTTCTTTGAAGACCCATTTGTGACACTTATCTGAAGCCACTTTCCCCATTAACCTGTCTCCAAAATGATATAAATTCAATCCATCAAGATAATTGATCAAACAAAAATGTAAAATGAAATAAAACCCATTAAAGAATATTCCACAAGGATATGAGACCTCGCCCTTTTTTTGGCTGATTTGATAGAGACGACCCTAAAATTAAAATAAAAACACCTACCCAGCACCCACCCTTCTCCATAATTATAAAGCTGAATAGACATTTTGCTGAAGGCCTTTCTGACTGGATCTTCCCCATCAATCTCATCCAAACAGTCTGCAACTCCTCCTTGGCAGAATCCATCTTCCCACATCAACATCCTTCAATTCAAAATTACGAAAATGATCAAACACAACACCCAAGACCGAAAAAAACACAAAATACCAGAACCCAAATCTGGCCATCTATCACAATTTACGAAGACGCTACTGCTAAATTTAAAAATGATGAAAACCAATTTTCCTTGGTCGATATCTAACCCTCCATGTTTGGTTGCCGGGAAAACACGGGAGAAGACAAGAAAGAGAAGTTAAAAAATCCTGGGATGCCAGGAGTTAGATTACAAGTCATCTTTCTTAAAAATTTCTCAAACGCCAATAGGAAAGCAGAGAGAGAGGGATTCCAGTTTTATACTCACAAGCTGCCATTGTCGTCCCCGACCTTGCACCCATTTCCCCCACGAACCCTCCTGCGGAAAACGGTCATAATAGAGACCCACTTCACGAAACTGCGAAAAATATATATACACACATACATATATATACATATATATATATATATAGAGAGAGAGAGAGAGAGAGAGAAATACGGGCGAGGACGGATGGTCCAGAAGACTGCATAAGTCCAGTCTGAATTGAGGCAGACACTTCTAAGGGCCTCATGAAGGGCCATCATCCCAACAGCTTCTTTGCTCCTGTCCGATGCTGCTCCTGAGCCCACCATCTCTCTCTCTCTCTGCTTTTATTTTCTCTATCACTTCACAATACAACGCACAAATTCCTTTCCCTTGTGTGGTTGTGTCTCTCTCTCAGTCCTCTCACGTCTCTGTAAGGCTCCCCAACTCGGGTCTCCCAATTTCCACTTTGCACGCACCTCTGTTACTATTCTAGTCCTTTTCCCCCACTGTTCTTTTATTTTCCCGAGAAACGAGGCCTGGTAAAAGAAAAAACAAACAAAGGTGGGAGAGAGAGGCAGAGGGAGAAACGAGGCACTTGGCTTTGATGGCGTTGCTCAAAGTATTTTAAGCGATTGAAACAAACAAGTAACCCAACCCCAAAAAAAAAAAAAGTATTAACAGCGGGACAGCTTTCTGCTCTCTTTCAAAGGACAACAGTGGTGCGTGGGTGAGGCGCACACAGAAAGCGAGAGAGTGAGAAGGGTTGCGGGCGGTCATGGATCTCAAATCACAATCTTGCCCTCCGTGTTGTGTAATGTGTTTGAAATTTCAGTTTTTGAGGCTACGCTGTCCTTTTCGTTACTCCTTTTTGATTATTTTATTTTCCCTGCTTGGCTTTTGTTGGGTTGTTTTAGAATGGTGGATGCTGGCTGCTCTGACCGGGTCTGCTCCAACCCCCAATGTACTCTGTTTGTTTGGACGCAAAATTTCCTCTCCCGGCGTAAGAGCTCCACTATTTCTATCCAGATTTCATTTTTGACTGCAATAGAATATATCATTTTAAAAAATAATATATTTAATAAATTTAAAATTAATTACGAACAATAAAAATTTATTTGAATCGTTTTTAAAAATAAATATGTTTAAATTTTTTTTAAAACTTACCAAACATATCCAACACACTACACGAACTCAGACAATAAGACATTTTTCACCCCCACAAATCAACTCGAGATTATTTATTATTATTATTTTGGTTAGAATTTTTAATTTAAAAAATAATTTTTATTTGATATAAGGAATAATGTGTTATATATATATATATAAATTAAATTACATCAAAATTATATATAATGTGACCATATAAGAAGGCAGAGAAAAATAAAAAAATAAAAAAATAAATTATGCATTTTATCAAAGTGATTTTATATTTGAAAACAACAAATAATTTAAAAAGTTATTTTTGAAAATAGTTACTTTATACAAAACATGATTTGATTCAAAAAACATATGTACTAAATAACTTTTGAATTATGAAGTTTAGTTTTGAAAAACAAAATTATGAAAACCAAAACACGTTTGTACAAAACAAGATCTAAGATCTTGTTTAAACATTTTTTTAAGATCTTCTCAACATTTTTTTTAACAAACTAGCTAAATATTTGCAGCAATGGTGTGGAAGAAAAAAACTACAAAAATTATGGTTTTTGGCCTCATGTTTTCCAAAAGAAATGTCATCCTTTTTCTTTCAAAACATAATTTAAACATGTGTGAAAGTATAAACAAATTAATAAGAAAGACAAACATTTATACACAAATTTACATTATTTACTAACAATATCTTATCTATATCCGCGTGCAAGGATACTAGATATTATTAATTTTAATGAATTACAAATTATGATTATGGTTTACACAAATGAAGTTTATATACACTCCCTACAACATACTATATAGGTTAGACTCAAATTGAAGGCAAAACAGTTATTATAATCCCAATATTGAAGGAATATTCTAACAAATTTCCACATTGATTTGAATCCTCTAACAATAAATTGATATATTATATGCACTAGTATAGTGCTAGATGTACCTAATGAGCTCCTTTACCCTCAGATTGCCCCCAAGGGGCAGTTAACAGCTTATAATATTTAGGAAGTCCAACCAATGTTAAAACTTGCTAATTAGAGCAAGCTTAGTAAACATATATGTATGATTATTAGTTATATCAACTTTCTTTACCTTAATTCTCGTTTTACTTTTTATGAAAATGATACCTGACATCAATGTATTTTGTTTTCTCATAAAGAACCAAGTCCTTGGCTAAGTATATCGTACTAAGACTATCATAATATATTATCGCATTATCATGATGAAGGCAATGATCACTAACTAGTCCTCGTAGACATATTCACTAGTTTGCAGATTTTGTCAATGTCACATACTATGCCTAAATAGTTGACAAAGTCACTATAGACTATAAAGTAGTTTTTTTAGCTAACAATTAAACCACCAATAATAAAAACATAACCAGCCATAAATTTTTTACTATCAATATTTTCAATATAATCAAAGTCAGAATATGACTTTACTTCATACTGAGTTTCACCTCCATAAGTGAACCTAACATTAGAAGTTCCATTCACATACCAAAACAAAACCTTTTAAAAATGTCGGGGAGAGAGAGAGAGAGAGTGTGTCTATGTGTGTGTGTGCGCGCGCGCGTGTGTGGGGGGGGGGTACTTAAGGGATTGTATATTGAAAGATATTGATGGTGAAGATTTACATAGTAGATATGTGTGTTTACAATAATCGAGATGTTAAACACATGACAAAACTTATAACAGACGGGTTACACATTAGTTAGTTTTATGTGATGAATATTTGCAACCAATTTTATTAAGCATAATAAAATCTCGAGCACACGATAGATCTTAGGTTAGACGAATATTTACAACAAATTACTCACAATTTTTGTGTTAATGCTTAGATAACTTCAAGGGAACTCTTTTATATGATTATATCGTGTTTATAAATGATATATGTGTTACATGTAATAATATTATTAAATTAACCTCATGTTATGTTTTATGCCATCGAGGGGGCCACAAATTGGTTGGTTTAGGCGATGTATGCTATGTATTAATGATTTTGATCGTGCTATGAATGATTGGGCTTAGGGCTGTAAATGAACCAAACGTTCATGAACAAACTCGCGTTCGGCTCGATAAAAAATCGTTTATGTTCGTTCGTTTAAGAAAGGTGATGTTCGCGAACAGTATTTTTTTGTCCGTGAACATAAATGAACAAATACGAACAAGGCTGTGTTCGGCTCGTTTATGTTCGTGAACATGTGTTCGCGAACAATGTTCGTAAACATATGTTCGCAAACATGTGTTTACGAACAATGTTTGAGAATATCAATAATTAATTCATGAACAGATATTCACGAATAACATTTCACAAACAAATGTTCCTAAATAGTTTAACAAATGAACTAATAATTGAGTACACGAACAAATGAACAAGCATATTTGTTTATGAATTTTGAAACATTAGTATTTTAGTTCACAAACAGTCAAACAAATGTACAACCTCTGGAGTTCGCGAACAAATAAACGAACGAACTAATTTGTTTATAAATTTTAGATAATTAGGTATTTTAGTTCATGAATAATTAAACGAGCTAACATCTTAAGTTTGTGAACAAAGTAAAAATGTAATGTTCGTGAACAAGTATGCTTGGTGGATTCATGAACACTGTTCGTGAATGAGCATTCGCAAGCTATTCGTGAACATTAATAAACTGTTCGCGAACGCTAATGAACGAACATGAACACAGTGATTTAGTGTTCGTGTTCGGCTTGGTTCGTTAAGGAATAGTATCGAACCAAGCTCGAACACCTTACTACTCGGCTCGGCTCAGTTCGTTTACAGCCCTTTGGGCTATTACGATCTATGCATGTTTAAATTATTTATATAATGAACCTTATGAAATAATAATAGTTGTATTGCTAATGATAGAAGATGATGTTGATTATTGCTATTGATTGATCAATTTGTAGCTTTTACTTGTTTAATTGGTTTGTATGATAAAATATATGATCATGTAGGTTGTGGTGTGACAGGGGGTGGCCTATAATGATGCAAGATTGACATCTATTGATGTGATAGGAGGCATTGATGGCCCTAATGGTAGGTGATATTTATTTCTATTATGCTGGAATGATACCCTTAATGATAATGGATATAGGGGATTGTATTGTGGTAGGTGATAGATTGCCCCTAATGAGCCTATGTCATGCCTCTGATTCCAAAAGAAGGTAACCAATAGTGTGACTTTTCCCATACTCGCACGGACAAGAGGGATACGAGTACATCCCCCATAGAACACACTAAAGAAATTAAAACAAATAAAATAAATATTCATACATTCAGTGCATCAATCAAACCAAATTCAAATATAACCATTTACTGACCCCTACCCCCATAAGTAAAACATGTCTAGTACAAGAGAAAAGTCTTAACACAAGAATCTAACATACTTCAAGCATCTAACACCGACTTTGGTCAATTCTCAAGTATTTTCTTCTAATTCCGTTCAACTTCTGTAAAATAAATCAACTAGGTGGAGTGAGCTAAAAGCCTAGTAGGTAAACTATCACCTCTTAACGCATTACCAATGACAAGCCTAGAGTTTTACATGTCGAACATGTATTGTCAGTGTGGTGTTATGCCAAAATAATAGCATTCACACCAAAAAATTACAGGATAAACACCAACCAATTTAAATCGGGCCAAAGAACTAACTAGCAAAATCAACATAAATAAAAAAATTTAGCTAACAAATCAATGGATTTCAATCAACTTATACCAACAGGATCAAGTCTATACTATCGATAGGACTAAAACTTGTATAATCATATAATGTGTTTGGTATAAACATAATTCAAGATTATTTTTAAAAATGGTAGGTCCGATGTAAACCCACCATAATTTAATAATAATATACATTTAAAAGTAGCTTTTAAAAACAGGGAGTCTTATTTATATTTTTAGTTGTACGTTTTCAAATCTAAGCTTAATGTTAATTGAATAAATATTTATGCAACCGGCTTGCAACATCTTTGCGTAACTGTGAGGGATTGAACGGATATGATTTTTTCTTTTCTTTTTCTTTCTCCCCTCCGATGAATTGGTAGGCTGTCACATTGTCACGATTACCCAAAAATTACCCAACCTCGGTTGTACCTAGCATTGCCCATGTTAATTATATAGGAAATGCAAACAAATTTGTTCTTTTCATATATTTTATTATTCAAGCCTATTAACTATTTTATTCTTTTTAAACTTATTTTTAAAAATTCACAATCTTTTTAAAACATAATTACTCTCTTACTGAATAAAAATAATTTTAAATTATAATTCAACACCAATTTCACACACATAATATAAAAATTAAAACTCATATCAATTTTAAACTTTTATTATTATTAATTTATGATGGATCCATCATTTTAAAAAACAATTAAGATATCACCTTATACCAAACAGACTTAGAGTCCTTGTTACCAAGCTCCAACAAACCACAATCTCTTCTTCTTCTAACCCTACACCACTCCATATATTGCCCACATCATGTCTATCTTCACCGAGCTCCACCACACCATAACTTTTCTACTTCGATTCCAACACCACTCTGTCCATCCTACCAGCTCCCATACATAGACCGTAGCGATACCATCACCACCGGCCCATTGTTCATTTCTCAACATGGCAACAATTTGCGACACTCATTTCCATTTTACTACGTACACTTGGCTATTTTCACTTTTTAATTCTGTTATAGTGCAATTACATAACGTTATGCCTAGTGGCCATTTAGTTATTAATGACATATAGAGTGTGAAGTACAGTGACCAACGAGCTCAATTAACCATCGAAAAAGTTTCAATTTTAAGTAATCGTCGATCAGTTTTATCAACATTTTAAATGTGCCCTATTGTGCTATGAAATGACAAGATATATAGCCATTCAATCATTAACCTAAAGGCTGTGCTTGGCTAAAGATGGAATATGGGTGGAAATAAAGTAGGTGGAAAAGATGTGGAAAGAAAATGGGTAGAAAGAAAAGAGGTGGAATTTTATTTTTTTATAGGGTGCTTGGTTGGGGTGGAAAGTGTATGGAAAAGTAATATAATTTTTATTTTTTATTTTTTTTATTCTGTTAATTTGCCACATGGCAGCAGTTTATTTGGTTTCATTTTACTGTTGATTTTCCATATGTTTTCCGAGCAAATGGGTAGAGAAAAGATTGCACAGTTCTCAAAGCATTTATCTGTATTTCCTGAGCAAAGTCCACCTCAACCAAGCAGGGAAAAAAAATCTATCCACCTGTTTTCCATACCCCCGCTCCTTTTCCATATCTTTTCCGTATGAACCAAGCACAGCCAAAAAGTTGTATCCAATTTTAACTAAATTTAATATGATGTTCAGTGAAGTTATTAAATACAAATTGTTATAAAAAGGATTAGGCATTGTACTTTCTTTGCAACCTTGCCTATTATGATAGATCTGAACAAACCCTCCAGACGGAAATGATAAATAATCTGGGCTAAAGTTAATTCTCAATAAGGAAGCACGTTTGAGATTTGTTTTGCTGCCAACTATTAATTACCGAGTGTTTAAATTAAATTACAATAACTCCCATTTTAGATTTTAAAATCAAAGCATATAAAAAATCTTAATAAATCTTTATACTGCATGTTGGTCCAAATATTAGAAGTCATGCGACTTGCATAGTGTTAAAGTCACATGTAAGATTGTAAGTTTAACCCTTTGATTGGTAAGATATGAAAAATGGGTGGAAAAATTATTGGTAGAAAAGGGATGGAAAGAAAAGATATGGAAAGAAAAAGGGGAGAAAATTTGTTTTCTGTATGCTCGTTTGGTTGAAGTAGAAAAGTAATAAAGAGGTTAAAAAAATATTTTTTTAATTGGGTGAATTATCAAATTTACCCTCAATTGTGCTAAAAGAAAAAATAAATAAAAATTAAACATGATCCATTGTCTCCGATGGAGGACGCACGGGACACAATCTCCTCGAGGGCAGGCTCAAGAACCCCCTCTATCTCTTCGCTGCTACTTCAGCAGCTCATCCCCCAGCCAACGGCCTGCGCTGACCACGGACACCCACGGCATCGACAAGCCCAGGCTGATCCGAGCCTCCTCGCGTCGTCTGGAGGAGTCCCATTCAATTGGGAGGAGACCCGCACTCCCAAGCTGAAGAAATCGCCGCCGATGATGTCGCCTTCGCCGTCGACTCGGAACAGTTGTCCCTCTCTGCGGAGGAACTCTTCCACAGCGGCCAAATCCGCCCGCGCAAGCCTCCGTTGAGGCTTCCCTTTGCTCGATTGGGTAAACCAAACAAGGGTAACGGAGAGGGCCATGCGCAACAGTTGTGTCCAACGAACGATCCAAATATTGTAGAATAAAATAAAATTTCAAAAAAAAACCAATACACCTTGAAAGTAGGAGCAGAGGAGCCGCGGTGTTGCGTTGGCAGCCAGCGCCGAGCGTGATATTGAACGCAAAAGGGTATTTTCGTAAACCGATTTGGAACGGCAGTTTTTCACGGCAAATTACACCAATTTGAAGGTCAAGAAAAACTATCCGTTAAACACAGCATTTTTCAATTTTACTATACCTTTTCTTGGTCTTTCACGCTCTACCAAACATGGGAAAACAGGTTTTCTACCACTTTTTCTCACCGACTAAGTTTTCCATGGCTTTTCTATAGCAGCCAAACAGAGGCTAAAACCATTCAATCCACAGTAATAGAGCAAGTAAGGGTGGAAAGGAATGAGAAGGATATGAGATAATTATTGTAATTTTAAAAAAAAAGTCCAAATATTAATATATTCTTCTTCCTATCGTATTTTGGAAGTATGTTCATTATTATGAGAGCAGAGTTGACTAAACCTTTATTGAAATTTAGCTACAAAGTCATTTTACAAAACTTACTCACATTTCATTTTAAAGTTATTTTTATATTTTAAAATAAAAATGATGTTTAGGAGAGCCATTTATAGACATGGTGCTATTATTTTATTTTAAAAATAATATTTAATTAAAAATATTTTTAATCAAATTTAAAAAGTCATTTAATTAAACGTTTACAATAAATTTAGCAAAATCTGATTAATGTTTTCCCCCCATAATTCAACTACTTTTTAGGCAAAATTTAACTTTTACTGAGTCCCAGAACCGATAAATATTAATTTATTATTTATATCATTATATTACTTGTTTTTAAATTTGTAAAAACTTAATAAGTTTAAACTATATTAATGTTCATATGTAAAATGTGTAATAATAAAAATAAATGGGCAGATGGTCCTTACGCTGTATCACAAAGAATCTGGTCAGGTTCAGCTCACGTGATCAACCCAAAGGTGGGAATAAAAGATTTATAATCAACCTCACGTGCGCACTTGGCGTGGCAACTGGGAGTCGGTGCATCGGTCGTCATAAAGAAATAGCAGCGCACGAATTGCGGGGCACTGTGTCCACACCACACGACAAATCAACCCCCCATTCCCCACGCGCCGAGGCACCCTCGCGGCCACGCGACACCGTGGGCCGCCAGGGTGCGTTGAATGAGGAGGCCGCATCGACCGTCCAATGGCCTCGGCCCAGGCCCACAAACCGTATCTTTTGTGGGCCAACCCTAAAATCTCCCTAAGTCAGTGTTTAACCTAACCCCAATCTTATGGCTAATGGTTACTGTGTGATGAGGATGGGTTATGGGTGCGTGCAACGCATTAGGCACTTGATGGGACTCAATTATGTTTATTAATGTTTGGTGGGGAGGTGGGATTGGTTTTTTGTTTTTTTAATCAAATTTAAGGAAGTAAAATATTATTATCCGACAAATATTAGTGCATTGCGACACCTTTTATTTTTGTTTTGGGAGAATGTTTTGTTTGGTTTGAATTTGTGAAATATATTATTGATATTAATATATAATAAGTTTGGGGAATGATTTTGATTTTAAATTTATATTCTATATTTATTAATAAGTGGAAAAATATCAATTAATATTTTTGATCGAATAATTTTATTAGATTTAGATCTGAATTTACGTGTTAATCTAGTGTGTTATTCCAATGAGACATCCATCATAATTGAAAAATCACTACACGCTCCGTCATAATAATATGAATGAATTAAAAAAACATAATCTTTGCAAAAAATCAAGATTTGAAGGTGAAAGAGTGTTTTTTGGAATTATGAGAACGTTAAACCCCCTGCGGAGGTTTAAACGCTGCTCTCGTTGATAGTTACAAATCAAAAAAGCCCAAAATGATCCACTGTGGGCAAAAATATGACCATTTAAAGATTTCACAAAAAATTACAATTCACAGAACTTATAAACCCGTAGATAGGAGATGATTTAATTTGATTTGATGATTTGGTTCGAAAAATATCAGTATTTTCCGAACTAAAGTCCTTATTTCCCGAACTAAAGACATATTTTTCGAACCCGAGTCCTTATTTCTCAAACTGAATGCCTCTTTTTCGAACCGAAGTCTCTATTTCACGAAACCAAAGTCCTACTTGCACAAACCAAAATTTATCTTCAATTGAAGTAAACACATTACTTCCGCGAATGTAATGATCAATAAAGATAGAAATTGATGGAACCAAAATTCATTAATAGTTTAACATACCCAAATACATTAGCTACCATGTCAATTCGGATGATGAATCCAGTAAACAATTTCAGTTCAATATCATAGTCCTACATATACATATACATGTTATAATAATTTATATCAAATCATGACCACATTTTGGGCTACTGTTATCTCACATATAATGGAATAAAATGAAATAAAAGAATGATACTTCTTTTTAAAAAATCACAATTTAAATTGAAGTATATGAATGTCAAATTAAACTTTATTCCATTTTTTCATTCTTATATCACTTTTATTTATTAGCAGTAGCAAATCAGAAACACATTATAAGAGCATCCATTATAGCGTCTTCAAATTTGACTCTTCAAAATAATCAAAAGTATATCTTTTATATTTTAACAACCTAAGTACACTTTTTAGTCTCTCTATTTTAACCATTTTATTAATTAAAATATTACTTTTTAAATATTTATTTATTCTTTTAAATGGAAAAGTAAATGTGAAAAGAGAAAAAAGAAACAGAAAAGTAAATATGGTGAGAGAAAATATAATATTTGAATAAATAGAGAGTGAACAGTATTTGGTTAAATTTAAAGAGTTACTATTCATTTTTTAAATTTTTTGTTAGAATAGAGAGTTTGAAAAGTGTAGTTTTAAGGTATTTTTGTTAAACTAGTTCTTCAAACTAATAAAAAAAAATACATATAGAGAGTAGTGGATGCTCTAATGTTTGACTACCCTATTCGCTTTAATATTCATATTAATAACAAAACAACTATTTAAAATAATAACCCCGAAAGCACATGCCAAGTTCGATGGCTCCGTAACATCTTTCAAAATAAGCCTCAAATATTGAGGCTCATTTAGGCAATCCGCACAAAAAGCCCAAACTCAATTCAGCAAATTATCAACACCTCATACATCTGACCCACAAGGTCGATACAAACTTCATTATAACTCCCAATCACCTATAAATTATTAGAAAAAGAAAAAAACTCATTTTACACCCTTATAAAAAGGGGAAAAACATAACTGCAAAAACAGAAAACTAGGGGCAAATTATATTTATATTTTTAAAAAATAAATTTTGACCTGATGTGTGTGTGTGTGTGTGTATATATATATATATATATTGAAAAAATAGCTATATTTTAAAACATTTTTTTTCTATTATCAAATCTAAATTAAATTTTCAATTTATTTATTTATCTCATTTCTATCCTTTATTATTTATATCCATCATATTCTTTTGTTTTTTCTCGTTAGATCAAATCCAAGGCTTAAAATCATGATTGATTATGTACTTCATAAAGAAAAACTTTTCGGGTTGTCGAATCTCTTGATCAATCAACACATTAGATCAAATCCAATTGATTTTACCCGTTAGATCAAATCCAATTGATTTTGCAAAGGCTTAAAATTCCAATTCGCATATACAAAAAAGTTCTAATTGTTGAATCTCTTGATCAAACATGTCATCGGAGATAGATATCTGTAAAAAGTCAAATAACTTTATTTGAGTGAATTGCATCAAATCATGTCCTCAAATAATACTCAAATTCCAATCACGCTAGTTAGTCAAGTTATTTAAGATTTTTTTTATTCTTTATTCGAGAGAGAGAAAAAGTAATTCCTCATTTGTAAAAGCTTCCATTACATTTTGAGAGATACCCTCCATTACGGATGTATTACCATTGATAATATTCATTGTAAATCAATAATACCATGTCTATTGTAATACTTGCAATTGCTTATACAAATATACATTTTAGAATTCTAGATTGTCTCATGCACATTCTGAATTCAAATGTCTAGGTAATTTTCGGAGAGATCTATTTACTCACCTCTATATCTCTTGGGACCCAATATCTCTAATTTTTATGAAATTCAATTTTTAAGAAACATATACTTTTTAAATACACTTTCTCTTTCTAACAAATAAAATTTATTTCGTAAAACTAGAATTCAAATTCAAACTCAAACTCCAATAAAATAAAAGTTACAAAACTAAAACACAACTGAAAATTCGTATCAATTTATTGCTAGACTAGGATTATTGATTTAAGGATCATTCAAATAATGTAAAAAAAAAAAAGGAACGGGAGGCAGTGGATTTTAGATATTAGGCGTATGTCTTATATTATAGGAAATAAAAAAGAAACCGACTAAATTGAGAAGGGGCATATGTAAGCTTTAGAAATAATGACTTGTTAGAAATTAAAGGCCAAAGATGTTCTATGTAAAGAGATTGAAATATAATTTAGCATCTACTAGTCAACTTTGTGGTGAAGATCAAGAAGTAACTTTCCCCAAAACTAGAATCCATATTAATAACAAAATTGGCAAGACAGGTGTTAAAGGTACAAGAACAATTAGAAATCTATATTTAATTGATGACAACCAGGTAAGAATATGAAAATTTGTCTTTGGTATTGAAGGCTGTAACATATGAGTCAAAAGAATGCGAGTAAGCTGGTAACAATCATGCTATCGGAGACATCACGGAAGTAAAGAGGGATGGATAGAGGTGTAGCGTACAATGAGTGTATTAAAGAAAACAAACTAAGAATTCCTATAGGATAAACGAGACTAATTCGAAGGGACTTGTAAACATTATACACAATAACTTGCATGATCTGCATGAGTCCATCTGCTAGCTGGAAGTAGCCACAAAAATGTCAATGCCGGAAACAAAAGATGTGAGAGGACTATGTAAAAGAATTTTATGATTGTATGCATTCAACTCACAAGTGCAAGCTTAAAACAATTTGATACAATGTTCACTTTTATTATAGATGAATAAAACTTTCATCATAAGCCTTCAATTTATGCGTCCATTATAATTCTGCAAGGATGCAGATACAATATTTATCAACATTTGCCAAGCAGCTGTGGAATCTGTAACAGCATTGAGCCAACTTGGGTAGAATTTTATGAAAGATTGGGCAAAATCCAAGGAGAGGAGAGGAATTTGTGGTGAAGGCAGATGCAAAGCAACAATGTTTCACATTTTATCCAAAGATGTGTAAATGCTGCACAGGCTATTGAATTTTCAAGTAAAACAAGAAAACAAATTCTTCCTAACCTCCATTCTTTTCATAATCTGACCAATGGGCTCCTTCATTTCTGCAAGCACACGAACAGATTTTGCAAGACTGGAGATCTGTGATGTAAAAACTCAATATTAGAATCTGAAATGTGCTCATTCAGGGCAAGCCTTGACAACAATGTCATGTCCGAAGAGGGACTTTTTCAAAGTTCAGGGTAATTTATATTAAAATAACATTCAGAGGTATCAGTTTTCCTCATTAACAAACAGTGACACAACACAATATATGAGCATAACCAATCTTAGATTTTCTAAAAATTCATAACTCATTAACAAGTAGTGACACAAAACAACTCAAAGAACCAAATAGACAAAACATTCCAAGCAACAAAACCATATGTATATCCGAGTAACCAAAAAAAAAGGTTTAAAACCATAGATTGACAAGGTAAAAGGTAAAAATACATGTCATAACATAAGAAGTAGGCAAAAGGATATGATTCGAGATTTTCATCTCACCAGCCATATTGAATCCTCAATTTCAAATCTTCCTGACACCAGTTGACACCGGACAGACAAGGGTGAAAAACGGTTTCTACCATAGTGGCGGGGGTGGTGGCGGTGGCGGTAGTGGTGGTCGTAACAATCTAATTGAAGGAACTAAATGTTTCAAAATATTACTATTTTAAAAAGAACAAATGTAATATAAATTACAAAATTACGAAGCTCTTAACCATGACAGGATCACATTCATTTGTCATGAAACACTGCAGACAAGCAAGCAAATGACTCATTCACAATTTCGTGAGATTTCTAGAATTTAGATAAGTTTTCCAAATAGAAGTGAAAATATAAATATTTAACAAATAACAACTCAATATTAAAATAACATTCAGAGGTATCAGTTTCCCTCGAGGGAATAAATAAACTGAGAAAATAGAAAATAAACATTTAACACAAACATCAGATGAATTGAGTGAGTTTTTCGATTTAAGTAGGCTTTCATTACACAATAAACTAACTTGAGATCGACTAAAAATTCGGTAGTCTGCAGGAATATTAAATCTTTTTTAAGAAAGCTAGACAACATCAATTATTGAACTATTTCATGCCATTTAACTCTCCCATCCTTGTCTCTCGGCAGACATGTGCATCTGTGCCCATAAGGTATCAACTTCTATATCTGCATTTACATATTACTTAATGGTATCAACTCCTATCCATCTGCATATTATAATTATATAATTGAGACCGTCTCACCCTCACCCTGTCTTGATTTTGGCTTGGTATTGTTGGTGGATGGCCACCGGAAGAATTGTCTTTCTTTAATTGTTTTGTTTCCAAATAAATGTATAACCACTTTAGTATTTTCGTGGGGATACTGCTTTTTATTATAAAATAAGTAGAAGCAATAAAAGATATTTATTAATTTTTTTAAAAAATATAAAATAAATTTATATTTTTTTTTACTCAAAAGTAAAAGCAATTTAAAGGTTAAATTTAGAAGCTACTTTAGTTTTTTAAAAAATAAAATACCAATATAACCTTCTTCATCCTCTACAGCTGCTACAATTGGCTTGGGCGACGTGCTTGAGCGGCAACTTCAGAGACATCGATGCCGAGATCGCTGACATTGAATCGCAGATTCACCAGTTAAAGTTTTGTATTGAGGCTCTTTGCCTCGAGAAGAAGAGAAAGACGGCAAACACCTGCGCTAACAAAGTCGAAATTGAATGCCCACAGGTGAGTCGTGCTGATGGAGTTCATGTCCCAACCGCATGCTGGGGGGGGGGGTCACGGGATGCAGCGGGGATGCAAGGTTAGGCAACAGAGATGAACAGGGCAAGGATGGTGAAAGGATATTTGTGCTTTTTACAATCTCTACAACACTTTTATTTTTAATTTACTAATCACTTATTATCTGCTTTTAAAATTATATTTTATTAAAAACTTTTAAAATCATATTTTATTAAAAATTCATTTGATTATTTTCACAGTAGCTTTTTCTTTCAGCACAGCTAAAAGCTTCTATTAAAAGCATAACATTACCAAACTAAGCCTATATTACTCGTGGTGAACGTACAACATTAATTGAGATTCACTTTAATAAAAATATTTAAAAATTATTTTTTTCTGTTGTAATTATAATTTTAATAAAATAAAGCATCAAGTTTTTTTGGGCTAAATTATGAAGTTAAATATCAAAAAATTTCTTCAACAAATATCTCTATCAATTACTAAGTGTGAATAGTATTAATAAGCTACACAAAGTTATTTTAGATGAGCCAGATATAAATGCTATAATAACTCTCTAAAATTTTATAATATTATTCATTCTATTTATTAAAATATTATAATTTCTCTCATTACATCTACTTTTTTATTTCTTTTTTTTCCTCACCACATTTACTTTTTTGATTGAAAAATATATATTTAAAATTAATAATATTTTCATTAGTAAATAGTTAAAATAGAGAGACTTAAAAGTATAATCTTAAAAAATAAATTATTTAAATAAAATAATAATAATGTTGATTATTTTGAATAGCTAATTTTAAAGAGTCTGTAGTAAATTGCTCTAAAGTTGCATATTTTAAGTCATTTGATTATTTTACTTTTAACATGAATAGAACATTTATAAAGCATGAAGGTAATTGCAAATGTGGTTACTACATGCTAAAGACCCAATATGTTATGAAAACTAGAGAAATGGTATATGTAACCCGCTTGCGGCATTGCCAAAAAATCAAGATTAATGTGAATGACTGTGATTTATTTTTATTTTTTTCTCTCTCTAATGATGTGATATATGGTTATGTTGTCACGGTTACCCACTAATTACACAATCCAAAAGTACATAACATTACTTTAAAAATAATATAAATAAATTCTAAAAGCATTGGTACGAACTTAATATTTTTTATTTAATATAACTCACTCTATATTTTATTCAAAACTCCCCACACCCTTATCTAGGGATGACAACAGGACATGTCATCCATTTCTCGAACTCATTCCATCTAAGGAAACTTTATTTAAAACTTATCTTGAATCCGATTATATTAATCCGAAACTTATCCTAATAGTGTTAGGACCGAGCGGGTATTCAGTATGATCCGCAATATTATTTTCTATATATGCAACAAGATGGATTACTCCTATCTCGAACTCATCCCAAATCCGTGATAGGTCAAAGAAATCCGTCATAAATCCACTCCAAACTCGATTTTGTCAATCCCAAATCCATTGGAACGGATGCCCGACTTGATCCGCCCCATTGCAACCTCTATCCCCATCCCATAGTGCTTTCAAGATTTAAAAGTAAAACCTATACCAGAATTACATCCACCATTAGCTATTCCATCAGAGTTGACTTATATTCGGTAGCTAAAATTTAATTAGAGAACCTACTTTAATAATATTTGACTACCTATAATTTACCTCATAAACTAATAAACTCAACAAATTTTTATTGGCTATTCAAATAAAATATTTTAAAAAAAATTCTCCGTATGCAACCGGCACCCTAAATCTAGCAAGTCATTTGGAGATTAACCAAATTCCCCATAGTAGAAGACAGGTTGTGTGCATTTTATCTTTTATACAATTTGCATTCGAAACGCATGTTAATATTCACCTATCAAAAAATTTATTGACCCAGGCCATGTTTGTCGTATATCTCATCTCCTTGAGATACGAGTTTTTATTGTGAAAACATGAAATTGTCTTTTGGCAATATATATACTTTTCACAATCACGGTTGAAAATGAAACTCCACTACGGCACCAAACTGGCCCAACCAAGGACTTTCTATCGTGAATCCCCCACTCAGAAGCCACATTCATGTTCCATTTCCCCTTAAAGCCCTCTCAGTGGACCCACCCTATTCACTGTCAAAAAATTTGGCAAATCCTAAAAAGGAAAACGTGTTTGCATAAACTACAAATGATGGAAAAGTTCACTACATGCAATACGAAAGAAACACAATGTTTAAAAACTACCAAAAAAAAAACGCAACAGAAAAAAAAGAGCATGGGCGGGGAGAAGAGAAGGGGTTAAGATCCATCCCTAAATACAACTTTCTCATCATCGCTCTATCATATCTAAGAACTACCCTTTCTAAAAGCTACTCCAAGAAGGTTTCCATGACATCCGCCGAGTACATTCCAGCCTCGGAATTTTGATACTCCATTGGATGGCGGTGAGGGTGCTGCTCTACCGATGTAGAAGATGACGAAGACGCCATTCTTGCCGGCAGAGTGAAGCCTCTCTTGAACTTGTTCTCCATTTTCCGCACACTTTCCGGGTGCCTGTCCAAGCTCAAGAACTCATTTGGGTTGGCCTCCACATTGGGGTGGTCCTTTCCATCAAGGATGAGGGGGTGGTGATTCTGGTCTGGTTTGTTACCAACACCCTCGGGGTTGAACATGAGCTTGGAGGAGTCATTGGTGCGCGTCAGGGCACTGTAGAAAGACAGCCCGTTTGGCCATTTGATCTCATTCGCGTGATCTCCCATCATTTCCTCCATACGGTTCTCTGAGTGTGGGAGCAAGAACATGTGTGTCTCGTCTTTGCCTGGAGGGTATGCAAGCCTTGGATTGCTTTGGAAGGCAGGGGAGGCAAGGACAGAGGCTGCGGACTGGAGGGGCCTTTGGCCCCAGTTGAAGATGGAAGGTGGAGGGCGTGAGGGAATCGCGGATTGCTTGGAAGGGACCCAGGAGGGGGAAGTGTTTCTGGTTGAGGAAAAAAGTTGGGATAGGTAGAACCCAGATTGATATCCAAGCGATTCAAAGGTATGCCTCATTCTCAGCACAAAATGAAGGTCTTCTGGTATCTGTGGCGCAGTCATTTTAAGTCTTAATATCATGAGTAGGCATCAAAAAAATATATCTATATGGTGGCCGTGGAAGCGAGCTCAGTCGAATACTACTAATATTCGAGATTAAAACATCAAAACACATTGAAACTCACAATCTTGCAGGAACCCAGCTGGAGTAGGCCATGGCCAGCTTGAATCACTGCTATGGTCTGGTCAGTAAACAAGGAAATATTTAATTATCAAAACTTGAAAAGCATAAAGTGCTACAACTAGCTAGCACAGGGCATCTAATCATTCAATCGTATCTGTGCTGACCTGGATGCCTGAGTCAAACTGATCAGTCCATTCTGTAGGTAGCTGCATTAATTGTTATCCAAGGCCAAGCATAGCCTCAATCAGCGTTATATATTCAACAACGGTAGAAAGCACATCATGAATGTTACTTTCTATCTTTAACCATTATATATATATATCATCATCATCACAAATGAAAAACTGAAGAGAATTTTTAAAAATAAAAAATTGGAAAGAAACTTTTGTGATTTGCTCTTGAGCCCATACAGCATCAAAGGAGCTCTGCCAGTAGTTAGAAATGTTTGGTTCACATTCTGAAGGTTCTTTGAAGACCCATTTGTGACACTTATCTGAAGCCACTTTCCCCATTAACCTGTCTCCAAAATGATATAAATTCAATCCATCAAGATAATTGATCAAACAAAAATGTAAAATGAAATAAAACCCATTAAAGAATATTCCACAAGGATATGAGACCTCGCCCTTTTTTTGGCTGATTTGATAGAGACGACCCTAAAATTAAAATAAAAACACCTACCCAGCACCCACCCTTCTCCATAATTATAAAGCTGAATAGACATTTTGCTGAAGGCCTTTCTGACTGGATCTTCCCCATCAATCTCATCCAAACAGTCAGCAACTCCTCCTTGGCAGAATCCATCTTCCCACATCAACATCCTTCAAATCAAAATTACGAAAATGATCAAACACAACACCCAAGCCTTAAAAAAACACAAAATACCAGAATCCAAATCTGGCCATCTATCACAATTTATGAACACGCTACTGCTAAATTTAAAATTGCTGAAAACCAATTTCCCTCGGTCGATATCTAACCCTCCATGTTTGGTTGCCGGGAAAACACGGGAGAAGACAAGAAAGAGAAGTTAAAAAATCCTGGGATGCCAGGAGTTAGATTACAAGTCATCTTTCTTAAAAATTTCTCAAACGCCAATAGGAAAGCAGAGAGAGAGGGATTCCAGTTTTATACTCACAAGCTGCCATTGTCGTCCCCGACCTTGCACCCATTTCCCCCACGAACCCTCCTGCGAAAAACGGTCATAATAGAGACCCACTTCACGAAACTGCGAAAAATATATCTACACACATACATATATATACATATATATATATATATATAGAGAGAGAGAGAGAGAGAGAATACGGGCGAGGACGGATGGTCCAGAAGACTGCATAAGTCCAGTCTGAATTGAGGCAGACACTTCTAAGGGCCTCATGAAGGGCCATCATCCCAACAGCTTCTTTGCTCCTGTCCGATGCTGCTCCTGAGCCCACCATCTCTCTCTCTCTGCTTTTATTTTCTCTATCACTTCACAATACAACGCACAAATTCCTTTCCCTTGTTGTGTGGTTGTGTCTCTCTCTCAGTCCTCTCACGTCTCTGTAAGGCTCCCCAACTCGGGTCTCCCAATTTCCACTTTGCACGCACCTCTGTTACTATTCTAGTCCTTTTCCCCCACTGTTCTTTTATTTTCCCGAGAAACGAGGCCTGGTAAAAGAAAAAACAAACAAAGGTGGGAGAGAGAGGCAACTTGGCTTTGATGGCGTTGCTCAAAGTATTTTAAGCGATTGAAACAAACAAGTAACCCAACCCCAAAAAAAAAAAAAAAAGTATTAACAGCGGGACAGCTTTCTGCTCTCTTTCAAAGGACAACAGTGGTGCGTGGGTGAGGCGCACACAAAAAGCGAGAGAGTGAGAAGGGTTGCGGGCGGTCGTGGATCTCAAATCACAATCTTGCCCTCCGTGTTGTGTAATGTGTTTGAAATTTCAGTTTTTGAGGCTACGCTGTCCTTTTCGTTACTCCTTTTCGATTATTTTATTTTCCCTGCTTGGCTTTTGTTGGGTTGTTTTAGAATGGTGGATGCTGGCTGCTCTGACCGGGTCTGCTCCAACCCCCAATGTACTCTGTTTGTTTGGACGCAAAATTTCCTCTCCCCGCGTAAGAGCTCCACTATTTCTATCCAGATTTCATTTTTGACTGCAATAGAATATGTTATTTTAAAAAATAATATATTTAATAAATTTAAAATTAGTTATAAATAATAATAAAAAATTTTGAATCGTTTTTAAAAATAAATATGTTTAAAAAAAATTAAAACTTACCAAACATATCCAACACACTACAGGAACTCAGACAATAAGACATTTTTCACCCCCACAAATCAACTCGAGATTATTTATTATTATTATTTTGGTTAGAATTTTTAATTTAAAAAATAATTTTTATTTGATATAAGGAATAATGTGTTATACATATATATATATTGAAATTAAATTACATCAAAATTATATATATAATGTGAACATATAAGAAGGTAGAGGAAAATAAAAAATAAAATAATTAGTTATGTATTTTATCAAAACGATTTTATATTTGAAAACAATGGGAAAAAGTTATTTTTGAAAATAGTTACTTTATACATATCATGATTTGATTCAAAAAAACATATGTACTAAATAACTTTTGAATTATGAAGTTTAGTTTTGAAAAAAAAAATTATGAAAACCAAAACACGTTTGTACCAAACAAGATCTATCAACTCAACATTTTTTTTAACAAACTAGCTAAATATTTGCAGCAATGGTGTGGAAGAAAAAAACTACAAAAATTATGGTTTTTGGCCTCATGTTTTCCAACAGAAATGTCACCCTTTTTCTTTTAAAACATAATTTAAACATGTGTGAAAGTATAAACAAATTAATAAGAAAGACAAACATTTATACACAAATTTACATTATTTACTAACAATATCTTATTTATATCCACGTGCAAGGATATTAAATATTATTAATTTTAATGAATTACAAATTATGATTATGGTTTACACAAATGGAGTTTATATACACTCCCTACCACATACTATATACGTTATATACAAATGGAGTTTATATACACTCCCTACCATATTTATATTTAAAAAAAATAAAATTTGACCTGATGTGTGTGTGTGTGTGTGTATATATATATATATATATATATTAAAAAATAGCTTTATTTTAAAACATATTTTATTTTATTTTTCTAGTATCAAATCTAAATTAAATTTTCAATTTATTTATTTATCTCATTTCTCTCCTTTATTATTTATATCCATCATATTCTTTTGTTTTTTCTCGTTAGATCAAATCCAAGGCTTAAAATCATGATTGATTATGTACTTTATAAAGAAAAACTTTTCTGGTTGTCGAATCTCTTGATCAATCAACACATTAGATCAAATCCAATTGATTTTACCCGTTAGATCAAATCCAATTGATTTTACCCGTTAGATCAAATCCAATTGATTTTGCAAAGGCTTAAAATTCCAATTCGCATATACAAAAAAATTTCTAATTGTTGAATCTCTTGATCAAACATGTCATCGGAGATAGATATCTGTAAAAAGTCAAATAACTTTATTTGAGTGAATTGCATCAAATCATGTCCTCAAATAATACTCAAATTCCAATCACGCTAGTTAGTCAAGTTATTCAAGATTTTTTTTATTCTTTATTCTAGAGGGAGAAAAAGTAATTCCTCATTTGTAAAAGCTTCCATTACATTTTGAGAGATACCCTCCATTACGGATGTATTACCATTGATAATATTCACTGTAAATCAATAATACTTGCAATTGCTTATACAAATATACATTTTAAAATTCTAGATTGTCTCATGCACATTCTGAATTCAAATGTCTAATTATCTCGAGGTAATTTCCAGAGAGATCTAGGGCATGTTTGGTTGGGGTGTTTTCTGTTTTCGTTTTCAAAATGTAATAGCTATTTTCGGGTACAAAAAATTGAAAATTAAAAACAACAAAAATATGTTTTTATTTTTTATGTCTAAAGAATGAAAATAACATTTTATTGTTTTCAGTTTTATGTTTTTTATACTCGAAAACAGCTATCACATTTTGAAAACGAAAACAGAAAACAGGTGAAACATGCCCCTATTTACTCACCTCTATATCTCTTGGGACCCAACATCTCTAATTTTTATGAAATCCAATTTTTAAGAAACATATACTTTTTAAATACACTTTCTCTTTCTAACAAATAAAATTTATTTTGTAAAACTAGAATTCAAATTCAAACTCAAACTCCAATAAAATAAAAGTTACAAAACTAAAACACAACTAAAAATTCGTATCAATTTATTGCTAGACTAGGATTATTGATTTAAGGATCATTCAAATAATGTAAAAAAAAAGGACGAGAGGCAGTGGATTTTAGATATTAGGCGTATGTCGAAGGGGCATATGTAAGCTTTAGAAATAATGACTTGTTAGAAATTAAAGGCCAAAGCTATATAGAGTTTGGTGAAGGGCAACTCTGAAAGATGTTCTATGTAAAGAGATTGAAATATAATTTAGCATCTACTAGTCAACTTTGTGGTGAAGATCAAGAAGTAACTTTCACTAAAACTAGAATCCATATTAATCACAAAATTGGCAAGAGAGGTGTTAAAGGTACAAGAACAATTAGAAATCTATATTTAATTGATGACAACCAGGTAAGAATATGAAAATTTGTCTTTGGTATTGAAGGCTGTAACATATGAGTCAAAAGAATGCGAGTAAGCTTGTAACAATCATGCTATCGGAGACATCACGGATGTAAAGAGGGATGGATAGAGGTGTAGCGTACAATGAGTGTATTAAAGAAAACAAACTAAGAATTCCTATAGGATAAACGAGACTAATTCGAAGGGACTTGTAAACATTATACCCAATAACTTGCATGATCTGCATGAGTCCATCTGCTAGCTGGAAGTAGCCACAAAAATGTCAATGCCGGAAACAAAAGATGTGAGAGGACTATGTAAAAGAATTTTATGATTGTATGCATTCAACTCACAAGTGCAAGCTTAAAACAATTTGATACAATGTTCACTTTTATTATAAATGAATAAAACTTTCATCATAAGCCTTCAATTTATGCGTCCATTATAATTCCGCAAGGATGCAATACAGTATTTATCAACATTTGCCAAGCAATGTGGAATCTGTAACAGCATTGAGCCAACTTGGGTAGAATTTTATGAAAGATTGGGCAAAATCCAAGGAGAGGAGAGGAATTTGTGGTGAAGGCAGATGCAAAGCAACAGTGTTTCACATTTTATCCAGAGATGTGTAAATGCTGCACAGGCTATTGAATTTTCAAGTAAAACAAGAACACAAATTCTTCCTAACCTCCATTCTTTTCATAATCTGACCAATGGGCTCCTTCATTTCCGCAAGCACATGAACAGATTTTGCAAGACTGGAGATCTGTGATGTAAAAACTCAATATTAGAATCTGAAATGTTCTCATCCAAGGCAAGCCTTGACAACAATGTCATGTCCGAAGAGGGACTTTTTCAAAGTTCAGGGTAATTTGTAATAAAATAACATTCAGAGGTATCGGTTTTCCTCATTAACAAAAAGTGACACAAAACAATATATGAGTATAACCAATCTTAGATTTTCTAAAAATCCATAACTCATTAACAAGCAGTGACACAAAACAACTCAAAGAACCAAATAGACAAAACATTCCAAGCAACAAAACCAGATGTATATCCAATTAACAAAAAAAAGGTTTAAAACCATAGATTGACAAGCTAAAAGGTAAAAATACATGTCATAACATAAGAAGTAGGCAAAAGGATACGAATCGAGATTTTCATCTCACCAGCCATATTGAATCCTCAATTTCAAATCTTCCTGACACCAGTTGACACCGGACAGACGGGTGAAAAACGGTTTCTACCATTAGCCGTAATAATAATAATAATAATAGTAGTAGTAGTAATAGTAGTAGTAGTACTAATAATAATAATAATAATAATAATAATAATAATAACAATCTAATTGAAGGAACAAAATGTTTTAACATATTACTATTTTAAAAATAGCAAATGTAATATAAATTATAAAATTACAGAAGCTCTTAACCATGACAGGATCACATTCATTTGTCATGAAACACTGCAGACAAGCAAGCAAATGACTCATTCACAATTTCTGTGAGATTTCTAGAATTTAGATAAGTTTTCCAAATAGAAGTGAAAATATAAATATTTAACAAATAACAACTCGATATTAAAATAACATTCAGAGGTATCAGTTTCCCTCGAGGGAAAAGATAAATAAATAAACTGAGAAAATAGAAAATAAACATTTAACACAAACATCAAATGAATCGAGTGAGTTTTTCGATTTAAGTAGGCTTTCATTACACAATAAACTAACTTGATATCAACTAAAAATTCAGTAGTCTGCAGGAATGTTAATTCTTTTTTAAAAAAGCTAGACAACATCAATTGTTGAACTATTTCATGCCATTTACACTCCTCTCCCATCCTTGTCTATGCCGCATACATGTGCATCTGTGCCCATAAGGTATCAACTTCTATATCTGCATTTACATATTACTTAATGGTATCAACTCCTATCCATCTGCATATTACAATTATATAATTGATACCATTAAGGATTTTCCCCAATATAGCCATGTATTAAAAAGGCCTATAAACTCAATTAATTGATAACCGTCAGAACAACCATGTAATAAAAAAATCCAAAATAGAAGAATAATAAAAAAACCATGGATTAGTCACCTATTGAAAAACAGCAACAGACAACTTGAGAAAAAAAAATCCACAGGGAACAGAGAGGAATGCATATGACTGAAACTGTCACGCCCCAATTTCCTTCCACTTGGAAATGAGTAGTGACTGCCCATGCCCGCACCCGAAGGGACAAGGGGTTGGTGCAAGCACCTTAAAAGGACTTCTAGCACGGGTGCTGTCCCAAACCTGCACAACCAGGCTAACATGCCAAGGGGCATGCTCCTGCTCCCAAACCATGCACACAAACACAAATTGAATAACAACATCTCATTTTATTTCATTTCAAAGACTAAATGTTTATTACAACCCAGCGGGAAAAACCCCTATGAAGCCAGGTGTCTTACGTTACAAATAAAACCAAACCAAATTCCAGAACATAAAACCAGAGTACAACAAAGGAAATAACATAAACCTCCCAGCCCCAGGGGCCTAGCTCCTCAGCCTTCACCTACCGCCTGCTAAACCCTGCAAAAAGACAGTTTATAGGAGGGGTGAGCAAACCATAGCTCGCAGGGGATCCGGTCTCCCCCAGACCCGTCCCGCTCTACAACATGCATGATATGTGTATGCTTGTGCTCGTGTCGTGCCTAAGGCTAAAGCAAGAAACATCACCCAGGAAACACTCTTTACCTGAGCCCGCACCGAAGGGCAGAGGACACCCGCCACCACGGCGACATGACATACCACATCCAGGCGAATGTTGCATGGACACCAATGCAACATTTTCCACCCGAGTCGGATATGGTCAACCACCTCCTCGGGCGCCATACCTACCCTCAGGAATGGGTGTAGACTTAGCCCACCGTCGTGAGTGCTACACCGAGACTCAGGACCACGTCCTGGCCAAATCTCAAAGGGGTCCGGCTATTGCGCCAGGCCCATATCTCGGCTCGGTCTCAAATAGACCAACGAACAAAGACATAGCATTACATCTCGACATGTAAACTCGGCACGAGATTTACACTTTATCTCGGAGGGACCAACATGGTCGGATACAAGCCACACACATCGGCCTCACAGGCTTTTTATCAAATACAAATCAAACACAAGACACACCAGCCACACAGGTATATCATCACACCCATATACAAGGTCTCACAGGCATTATATTGAATACATGGCATGCGGGCCTCACCAGGCATTTTATCAAATACATAGTGTGTAGGCCTCACGACATTTCATCAAACACATGGTGGGCATAAACAAACCCGAAAAATCCTCAGGCCAAATTCAACATCGAATCAACAGAACATGCCACTGAAGGCCAACATCCATATAGGAGATCACACCTATATGGATTTACATATATATATATATATAGGCAAATATCCTAGAACAGAGGAGAGTTAAGAAGAAGATGAATCCCTACCTCAGACTTTCGTCCTAACCTCTACGCTAGACACCTTCCAACGACGCGAACCACCACGGCAACTGCCCGGAGATCCTCTCTCTCTCTCTCTCTCTCTCTCTCTGGCAGCAAAGAAGAACACAAGAACCCTAAAGTCAAACTCAAGCCCTCATTATATAGACACTACCCATATCAAAACGACGTAGTTTTGATTAAGTAAATCCCAGGATCAAAACGATGTAGTTTTAATCACGCAAGTTAGCACCTTTCCGCACCCATATAGGCCAAAATACTCAGAATTTCAACATGGTCCTTTGAAAAAAGATCATTAGAATGTCAAAACCAAGGGAACCATGCAAAAATATGGCTGCACGCCAATTTGAACGTGAATTCCCCAATTCACGTGCAACTCCAAATGCACTCCAAATGTGCTCAAACTTCACCCCTAGCCTCCTTGCATCATGTAGAAGACAATCACACTTGCACGTGAAATGGACCCATTTCACGTGCACCTCACATACACGTCCGTTTGGCCTGAAACTTCTGTGGTAGATAAAAGACATCATTCTAAGCATCTTTCCTTTTGCACGTGAATTCATTTGAGCCCATTCACTAGATCAAAATCTAGAAAAAAAACTCTACTCAGAAGGCAAAACTGTGACTAACTCAAGGTACGGGTCCTTACAGAAACAAAGAAGGAAAAACGTGGAATTCAGTCACTTAAACCAGTATCGTTTTGTTATATCCATGTGTTTGTTTGTTTTTTGTTTTTTTTGTTTTTTTGCAAAGGCTAAACATATTAAGACGTGATCAAAGCTATGGCTAAACAAACACCAAACTAAACCCAAACAAAACAGCTGCAGCAGACCGTGGACTCAAAGGCAAAACTCAAACACATTTGATATGCCAGTAAAACAACTACAGAATTGATGAACAAAATCAATCAACTGCTAACAATCGATTGAAAAGGAAACAATCAAAAAGCATAAGAAGAATCGTGTCACTTCCAGAGAGTGTAGCAGATGCCGGCGGCGGAGGAGGAGAGGTGCTCGTCGGGGAAGGAAACGATGTCAGAGCCGCTGCGCTGAGGGAGGACGACATATTCGAGTTTGGGTTCGCTGGTGAGGAAGTTGGGCTCACTACCGATCTGACTTACCACAGTGGTGAGCTGACCTTGCTCACCGCCGAATCCAAACTCGACATATTCAGTCTCGTAACTCGTCCAGTCGTCAGATAATCTGCCGGAGGAAGCTCGTAAAGATTCGGCCGCAATAATATGGAGACCGTTTATGATGAGATTCGACTGCCGGGAGAAGGAGGAGGCCGCAGGAAGGAGATTCGCAATTCTCGCTCCCTGAATCGATCCTCGTCTTCGCCAATGCCGTCGTGATTCTCATTCGAGACTGTCAGTGGTGATTCAGGTAATAGCCAGCGAGAGCGCGAGGGTTTAGGTTTGGGCGATGGGGGCGGCGGTGCCTTCAATGCCGTGCCACGACGACGCAAGGCCGCAGCATGCCGCGGCGGAGTTCCTCGGCACTTTCGTCGCCGAGAAATTGTTCCCACTCGCCTCGGCTGCATATATATAAAACCCATCATTTTGCTCAGTTTTTCGGGCACCGCTCCTTCTTCTTCTCCTTCCCCTGCCATTCTTCGTTGGAGGAGGTGAGGTATGGACAGCCTGAATATTACGTTAACACAGCTAATATACTTTAGAACATCCTGCATTTTAAGCTTATATTGACTTAAGAGGCCATTTGTGTGGATGACAAATTGTTTTCATGGGAACTGACAGATGGGCTCACATATGAAGAAATCAATCTTTGATGAGCATACTTCCCAGGCACTTAAGAGGTGGCAGCACATGACTGTCAAGAAAAAGAAAGACACAAAGGATGGAGTTGGGAGAAATAATCCTGAGATTGTTGGCTCAAGCCAGCCATCAGTAGTACACTCATATGGCACCAGACATCATCGTTCAAGGACTAGTGATAGCTCAATCACGAGGACTCTGAATTGACTAGTTTTGAAGCTGGCCCAGCATCAAAACAACAATTAGTTGTTAGAGTTGATCATGATTCAGGAGGTGGAGGGGCTGAGACTCACCCACGAGAAGGGACTGCCAACGAATCTTGACGAAGTTGCAATAAAAATATATTTGCCCACATGATTGCCTAGTATTTTTTTTTGTCAGAATGTATCTTTTGTTGTATTTTATTTTATTTTATTTTATTGGCATAGTTCATATGTTACTAGCTATTAGCCACAATATATTTCTTTGTAGTGAATTTTATCAATTCAATAAAATTTCATTCTTCATTTCTAATGTTGATCTAAGTATTTAAGAGGCTCATTCAGAAATCATGAGAAAAAAAACAGCATCGCGATTTGGATTCATGGTCATGCAGTGTTTAATCAGTGTGCACTTTCTTTCAATGCGGCTGCAGCTGGATTACAACTACAACATATGCACCCATAAGAACAACAATTCCGGGATCTCTACACCGAAGTCATTTGTTCCCCCAATTGTACAAGATACTAACCACTATTCACGGACCAGTATCCTTTTTTTCCTACCTATGTTCATATGATAATAGCATATCTCATTAGAATTCCCATGATAATACTATTCCCACTTAATTGATTACCACTTGATCATGTTGTTGATTGTGTGCAGATTATAAATTACTCATACATGTGTTATTCAACAGGGGAGACCCGTAAAAAAGACAATCAATTGAGCTCCTATGTATTTATCAATCAAAAGGATAAAAGGGATTTCCCTAGTAACAAGATCCCCTGCAATCAATTGCCCTCTTCTTCACCACTACTGTCCCCAAACATGGTGGCCATTTTCAAGGCCAATTTTGCAGCCATTCCTCTCCTCCGAAAATCAGGCATCAACCTCAAATAGTTGCGCATGTTTCCGATTTCAGACATCAGCTGTTCCAAATTTTCATGTTCATAATGCATATAATCATTTGTTTCAACGCCCTTGCTAGCAGTTCCGTGTTCTTCAGGTGCCACCCCCATTTTGGTTCCTGTGCCTGTCTGTAATGGAATGATTGATGTGAAGACCCCCTGCGGGTTTTCTCCACCATATCTTGTTGGGGCTGTTCTTGCAGCAGTTGGGGAGTTGGGGCTGTTCTTGCAGCAGTGGTTCATCGCCCTCGTCGTTCCCCCCTCGACAGCGACCGCAGTTGCCATCGGCTCCATTGCAGTAGATCCGTATTAATAATAATATATTATTAATTTGATGAATAAAATGATTGAATCAATGTGGATTATGATGAAGAAGATTATAGATCTATAGATAGTTGGTACTTTTCTTCACATTTTAAAGAATTTTTAATGAGATCAAGAGTGCTAGGGGGTTTTTCAAACTTATTTATTGTCAAATGAAGGAGAATTATTGAGAAAAGATCACATTTTTAACTTCATTTTGATGTATTTGATTGATTAATGAGCTAACCCCCTAACATAGTAGCAATAGATCCTTTTGTGGTGTTTTTGTTGTCTTTGAATGGAAAACAGGTCAAGAACAAGGTCCAAAGAAAGAAGGAAGGAGTAAGGGAAAATCTGCGTGGTCATTTCAAATTTAAAATGACCAAAAAAAAAAATGACGGAGCCAATTGAGATGACCAAAAGCTCCCGAGAGCTTGGTCATGTGAAACGGTCATTTGAAATTGAGTTGACCAAATGACTTGACCGCGGGCAGTTTTTACACAACGTAACCTGCTGATCAACGAACCTCCACAGATGCCACATGGACGACCTGCAATTCATCATTAAAGGATTAGACGGCTCCCCATAAACCATTTTGAGAGGGAAACGAGTTCAAATTAATGGAGGGAACGGTTATTGACGGTTGGATGATTCTCACACGCGGGAATAGGTTCTAAAAAGGGGAAATTGATGTAATTTGGGGGGAATCGTTGAATTAGGTAGAGAGAGGGAGGAATCATTTGGGTTTCTATGGCAAGAACAATTATTTTGTTTATCACTATGGTAGCTTAAACCTCCATGGGAGGAGGATGGATATTGATGTAAGCCTTTAATTTCTTTTCTTTTGGTATGTTAATTTAAATTCCCTTTTGTGTTTATCAAGTCTCTTGAATTTACATGTGAGAATTAGGTTTGGCTATTTTAATTCTTGTCTAAGGTTATTCAATTATGGATCAAAAGAAGACGTTGATAACCGGATAGTTAAGAGATTTGACTTGTAAAGATTATAATTTGTGAAAGCCAGTAATCTTGCTTGTAACCTAGTTAAGGTTGGTGTGATGCCAATCTACACTCAAACAACTTGAGCTCTTAATTGGTTGCCTGTCCCCCAAGCTAGGGTATACACACGGCTAGATCACTCGAAAGAGGCTAGTACATGCAAAGGTGTTGGGTTTTAAACAAAAAGGGAAAGTTTGAATTAATATTTCTTAAGAACAAGAGATTAATTAATTACATTGATTGAAATCTAAATCTCTATTTTCTCCCATAAGATCATTTACATTGTTTTTTTATTTAAATTATAACATTCAAATTACTAATGATACAAAACCAACTTCAAACGTATCATGGATTTATAAATTGAGCTTTTTACTTGATCACCTTCCCTGTGGGTTCGATATCCAGGACTTAAAGTCCACTGTATTACTTGTAATGATCCGTACGCTTGCGGATTTGCTAACAAAGAGTATTGCTTAGATTATGATATTGTATAAAATATTAGAAACTCTGTTATATGAAGCATAATACAGAGATGTCGCACTATAATACATGGAGTTAGAGCATCTCAAACTTAGACACTAAAACGTTTTATATAGAGTAAAAACGTAAAAAAAAACATATGTCATTCACGTTACAAAAAGTCTAAATGCAACCGTGGTTGCGTCCTCGCCGCGCACCCGACTGACGTGGCGTATTCCAGCTCAGCAACGTAAAAAGAAGACGGAAGCCCCAATTCATTAATTTCCAGCTGAGTCTCGACGCATGTGAGACACCATCTTCGGCTCACGTAGCTCCATTCCATCTCCGACAGTTGCAGCAGAGGAAGTAATTGAAGATCTGTCAGGTTTTTCATTTTATATCTTCAATTATGGATTCAATTGATTAGGGTTTCATAATTCTTTACTAGAGTTGTGTTTTTTTAAGACCCTAATAGAAATTAAATAGGAAAAACACAACTCACGTAGCTCCATTCCATCTTCAAGAAAGGTGTCGAGCAAAGCTCGAGCATTGTCTCAAGCAGGTCTTGTGCTAGTTTGGAGTTAAGAGAGTAGCACGAGACAGTGCTCGAGCAAGGCATGAGACATTGCTAAATTGCTATAGTTTGAATTTCTGAATTTTTCTTTGCCATTTACGTTTACTTTTAATGTTATTGATGGTCCCTTGGAGCCTAGAGGGGGGTGAATAGGCTCTTATCGAAACTTTTTTTATTCTCTTAAGACACCACACTAATCTAGTTAAGTGATAGAATCACTGCGGAAGATAACCAGATAGTGGAAGTATTTTGTTTTATTATCAAGAGATAATTACAACAAAATAGAAGCAAGACTCTCTTACACTCTGTTTTTCAAAAGGATTCACACACTAGCCTTGATTGTATCTTCGAGCTCTTGTGCTTACATAGGGTTAATACAGGCTCGTTTGCACTCTTACACACATGTACAAGTATGAATATTTATACAAACATTCCTAAGAGACAACCTTGGAACTTGTAGTTCCGGAATACGTTCAGCACTAACTATTCCTCGATAATCTCTCTGTCTTGACTGCTGCGGTTTGTGGAGCTCAAGATCTTGGGTTTGAAGAGTATAAGTGCCTTTGTGAGTTCCCAAATATAATTCAGGTTGTGTCCACATATCTGGGTGATCCACGTGTAAGATTCTTCAGGTTTCCAATGAGTTTGTCTTACATCGGGACGCCACGAGCTGATAGCTTTAAATGCGGTGAATTGAAGTAACATCTTCTTGGTCCGGTGTAATTTTCCTTACTCCGTTGCTAATGAAGCTCGGAACCTTACTCCGTGTCAGTGGTTGCTTACTCCGTATCTATCTGGTACTGGAATCCTTAGTCCGTGTCAGCGCTTCCTTACTCCGCATGTAAGTTCCTTACTCCGTATGTAAGTTCCTTACTCCGGGCGAGTCTAAGGGATCGAAGTGCTTACTCCGTACTAGCGCTTCCTTACTCCGCATGTAAGTTCCTTACTCCATATGTAAGTTCCTTACTCCGCATCACTTTGACTTAGTCCGCACGAATGTTCCTTATTCCGCATGTATTAAAAACTTGGTTATTTACCAAGTGTTTGACGACACTCACTTTTGTCCGGATCAGGATTATGTATCCTGTCCTTAGCTTTGCTCTCACGAGTGTATCTCTAGATTAATAACATATCTTCTGCAATGACTAAAGAAACATAAAAGATCTCAAATCAAATTACATAGGGCTTTATTGGCATTATCCAAATTCTGGGCTTGATCCAACAGTTATTTATCCATTTTAATAATATATTGATAATGGATTTTATTGTTGTTTTCAGCATGACAAACAAGAAAGAACCATCAGATGAAGAATGCGTGGAGGATAGACAAAATACACCGGACACAGCGAATGGTTGTCCGGGAATGTCGCAGAATGTGATAGTGGAGAATGACGATATGGTTGAGGAGCCCATAAAGGGGTGGAATTTAATGCATTTGAAGATTTATTAAGTTATTATAAACAATATGGGAAGAAATGTGGCTTTGGGTGATAACAAAAAGGACTGAGAAGGGAGAAGATGATGCGATTAGATATGTCACCCTTGCTTGTGCTCTCAAAATAGGATTTCCAATGTGGCTAACCCACGTTCAACAGGGAAGATAGAGTGTAAGGCTAAGATTAATGCCTTAAGAATTGATGGAAAGCTTTGGTTGACTACAGTTTAAAACATCCATAATCGTGGCCTTAGTCCGAAGAAATATCGCTATTTTCGATGTAATAGAGAAGTGAGTGAGCCAATAAAAAGAATCTTGGATATAAATGACTTGGTTGGCATCCGAATGAATAAGAACTTTGGATCTCTTGTTGTTGGTGCTGGTGGATTTGAGAATCTTCCTTTTTTAGAAAAGGATTGTCGTAATTATATCCATAAGAAAAGACATTTAAGACTTGGTGCAGGTGGTGCTGGCACACTTAGAGACTATTTTTCACGGATGCAGTATAAAAATCCTGGATTCTTTGTGTTGATGGATTTAGATGAGGACGGGAGGTTAAGGAATGTATTTTGGGCAGACCCTCGTAGTAGAGCCTACTAATATTTCGATGATGTGGTGATATTCGACCTGACTTACCTAATAAATAGGTATGGGATGCCGTTTGCATCATTTGTTGGTGTAAACCACCATGGGTAATCAATTTTGCTATAAGCATGTTTGATATCTAGTGAGGACATTGAGACCTTTGTGTGGTTATTTCAGACTTGGTTGCAGTGTATAGATGATATAGCTCCAAAAGCCATTATCACTGATCAGGATAGAGCAATGAAAAATGCAATTGCTATTGTTTTCCCAGAGATGAAACATAGTTTTTGTCTATGGCATATAATGAAGAAAGTTCCAGAGAAACTCAGCTCATATGGTTCATACAAAGTAGAGATGAAAAATGAATCGATGAGATGTGTGTATGACAGCCAAAGTGTTGAAGAGTCTGAGAAGTCTTGGGTTCAATTGATTGCCACTTATAACTTAGAAGAGAATGCGTGGTTGAAAAGCCTATAAAGTGATCGTTTGTATTGGGTTCCAGCATTATTGAAAGATGCATTTTGGGCTGGAATGAGTACTACTTAGCGGAGTGAGAGCATGAATGCATTTTTTTATGGTTATGTTCATGCTAATACAAACTTGAAAGAGTTTATTGACCAGTTTGATAACGCTTTGAAAAAAAATTGAGAAGAAAATTGCTGCAGACTTTTACTCATTTATTACCATGATTCCGTGTATATCTAGATCACCAATCGAGAAGAGATTCCAGGAGTTGTATACACATGCAAAATTCAAAGAAGTTCAAAAGCAATTCATTGGCATGATTGATTTGAATCCCAAGTTACATTTGTAAAGACCCGTACTTGGGTGAGGTTGGAAGTTAGGCCCGAATAGAGTTTGAATATCTATTCGGCAGCGTGACCTCAACACGAGCGTTGACCTCACCATATTATTATTATTATTTAATATGATAATTTCAATATGTTAAGTTTATTATTAAATATTAAACTTATTAATTTAATTATTTAAATTATTTAAGTATGTGAGTATTTATAATAATAAATGTAATGATTATTATTATTATTATTACAATTGTTGCGTTGATTATTATTAAGGGATTATAATGTAAGTATTTTAAATATTAGACTTTATTTTTATTAATATAATCATTTGGGATTAATTCTTATAATAAAATATTATCATTATTATTATTATAAATCAATTAACACATATAAGTATAAATAGAGGGGACCTAGGGTGAAACCCTATGTTCGTTGTGCGTGCGCAGGATCTGGTTGGGAAGAGCAGTGAATTGAAGCCATCGTGTTAGTGACCTCCTGAGTTTGAATCAAGTAGGTGACTCTTGATCATTGTTCTTAATTCTTGTTAGTTCTTTTCCACGGGACTAGAAGTTAATGGGTCAAATCGATTGACAAATATACAATTATATACACATATTGAATTTCGTGGGTCTCTATCGGTTCGTGCGCCGTGCCATGGTGTCGGACGAGGACGACGATGTCACCCGTGTCCTCGCCGTGGAGATGGAGGAGGGGTGGCGGATGACGCTGTGCTCGCGTGGAGGAGGCAGGAGGGAGCGCCGGCGACCCTGCACGTGTTGTGGGAGTACCCCGCGCGCCCGTGCGTCGCGCGCGATCTGTGCCCTCGTGAGACCAACGCGATCTGCGCGCCTGTGTTGCGGGTCTGCTCTGCCGCGCTGGGGTGATGGAGGGCTGGGACGAAAGCTCGCCGTAGGCCTGGTGGGCGTCCCTGGCCTTGCGTTGGAGCACGTTGGAGAAGAAGAAGTGGGGGGCGGCGGCGTCAGTGCCACCCCCGTTAACCCTTGCCAGCCCAAAAATGGGCAGACTTGATATGGGTCGGTCCTATTGGACCGGCCCAAGTTTTTTTTTTAAAAATACATAAATATATATATTTAGATATATATATATATATATATATATATATATATTTTGGGAATATAACATATATATATATATTTATTGAGATTGATATGATTCATTTAATAAAAAAATTGTGTGTGGCTTAACTATTTAAATAGTTGGGCTTATATAGTTAATCTGGTTTAACGGATAATGTTTGGGTTTGACTTCATTTACCATACCAAATATAATTCCAGATTGGACTTGATTAGTTTAATTAATTAATATTATTGGATGGTTATTATCTGTATAGTGATTTAAACATCATTTGTGGTCCATTATTGTTGGTTTAACGTTTACATGTAGTTGTATGATATGATACCAGACATTGAAATTATTACTGATTGGGTGCGTGTGGATTTGGTGGTGGAATTGTTTGGGTTAACCATGGGTCCCACTTAGGGCTGGCAAGAGGCCGCAGGTCCCCTATGTGGCTAGTAACCCAGGTCCCATATGTGGCTGTTTGACGTTAGGGACACTGTGGGTGCCACATATGGCTTTAGGAGGTGATTGGATACCTGGAGTTAATGGCAAAAATTCCGGGGAAAGATGAGTTGTTGTAGTTGAACTATTATGATTGTTTGGTGGCATGATGCCTTGACTTGTGATTTGATATAATATAAACTGTAATGAATTATAACACTACACTGGCACACATGCACTCACCATATAGACCTAGGGGTTATCGTGAAATGACAATGGAGTTGGAGATCACCTACTGGGCATTCGTGCTCACCCTACTATATTTCTTTTTCCTACAGGTGGTAGGGAGTAGCCTGGTGGAGCCTTAGCAGAGCAGGTTGGACATACTTGGTGTGGGATATTCTATGGACTTCGTTATTAGTTAATATCATTTTATTTTTATTTATTTATTTTTTCTCGGACTTAGATCCGTGACAGTTGTATGAACCAAATCGGTGGAACCATTGTGAGTTGTTTGGTGTGCTGGATATTTTTGTGGATTATGTGGATTGATTTCATTGCATACATTTATTAGATTTTGAGTTTATCATATTGGAGTACAATTTTACCCCTGTTGTAGTATTGTACAGGTTTGGATCAATTACCAATCCCTCGACTCCTAAAGTGGGTATGGGGTAGTCGCGTTCCTAATTTTGTGGGTTTCAGAATCTAGGAGCGTGACAAGTTGGTATCAGAGCATGGTTTAGTGGACCTAGGTTAGTGAGGGGTGGTTGATAGACACTTAGTAGCTTGGAAGACTATAGGGAGGGCGCCTGATCAACGCAGTCCTTATATGTGTTCTGGGTTGACTCTGGGTTCATCAGATCATCCTAGGAAGCATTTGGGTTGGGTGCATACATGTTGCGTGACTGTGTGCATATCTAGGCACTAGAAATCATCTGCTAATGATGTGCTTGTATTGATTATACTATTGGTTATTTGTGGTTTGTTTTTCTTTGGTGATTGAAAGTGCTAAATTGAAAATGCTAGTGTGCTAGTTCAAACCTAGGAAGTTAAAGTAAATAACCACATAATTTGGTAAATAGAATAAGGGGCTTAGAAACCTCATTATTTGTGTGGCGGACTTGGTTCTACTTATTTGGTTCAATTAATTTGGTTGTTTGACTAGTGCGTAGTAATTAATAGATTTTGTTAATATGTGTTGGTGCAGAATGGTATCCAAGACTAGGGCTCAAGGTCCAGCAGAGGAGCTATCTATTCAATCCGAATCACAAGGAGACCAGAGTTCTCCAGTACCTGCCTTGGGTTCGGAGATTGATGCTCAAATTGGGGCCCAAATACTGAGCCAAATCCAGGGTGTCATGCAAGGCACCATGAGGGACGTGGCTAGAGAGGTGATGCAAGAGGAACTGAGGAAGCAGCAGCAGCCTCAGCAGGAGGTTCTAGAGGAGGGCCAACCACCGATTACGACAGTTCCGTCCACCGTACCGATCGACTGGGTGAGTCGATTCCTGGCGGAAACCGACGAAGTTTAAGGCAAATACGAGACCCGATGAGGCCGAAGAATGGGTCAAATGGACAGAAGATATCTTCGAGCTGATCCAGGTGCCCGAAGAGGCTAAGGTCCACTTAGCCACACATTTCCTAGTAGGTGGGGCCCGCAGGTGGTGGGACACTATGAAGCATGTTCACGAGAGCCCGATGGCATGGGAGGACTTCGTAGAGCTCTTCTACATAGAGTATTTCCCTCGATCTGTGCAGAAGACGAGGCGACGGGAGTACTACACTTTGGAGCAGGGCAGTCGGACTGTGACAGAATATGTCACTGCTTTCACTGAGCTAGGGAGATTTGCCCCAGAGTCATGGAGGGTTGAGGCTAATAAGACGCAGGATTTCATTGATGGGCTGAGACCATCACTCAGGAGGGGACTGAACATGATGGAGTTGACCACTTATAGTGACGCGGTCAACAAGGCACTTATTGGAGAGCGGGACTTAAACCAGATCAGGACTCAGAAACCAGGGAGCTCATCAGGGCCTAGCCAAAAGAGGCCAAGAGAGGAGTAGTCTGAGGGACAGGGGGACAAGAGGCCGGTGCCCAAATTTTCACATTCGGGGAACTCAGGCAGCAGTTCTACCTCACGGTTTTTGGGGACATGTCGATCTTGTGGACTTCGGGGACACAAGGAGGCAGATTGTAGGCGGAAGAGTGGTAACCCACTCAAGTGTTTTCGATGTGGGGGACTAGGACACAGGATAGGAGAGTGTCCTTCTGCCAGTTCAGCTAGTGTTGCAGGGCCACATCAACCTCGAGACCAGGGCCAGAGGAGCAGGGCTCCATATCAGATACCAGCTCAGTCAGGACAGTCAGTACAGGGACGACCTATTACACAGTAGCCTCAGCGGGAGGCCCAGGCTCAGAAGGGACAGAATGATCGAGCTACGACGAGTCAGGCCAGCGGCAGTGTACAGAAGGGGAGGAACTATGCTATCACTGACATGGAGGCAGAAGTTCCACCAGTTAACGAGGCGATTCAGGGTCCAGCTGCGGTAAGAGGTACGATTTTGGTTTCACGCACTATTTGTACTGTTTTGATTGATACTAGTGCTACACACTTGTTCATTGCGCACTCCACTGTAGAGGGATTAGAGTTGGATTGTACTACTGTTGATCAGGCCCTTGTGGTTGATACACCCGTAGGGGGCCTGGTCGTGATTGATAGGGTTTGTTCGGGATGTGAGGTTACTCTAGGAGGTATCGACCTCTAGTGTAACCTATTTGTGATGCACTTTGATGCCTTTGATGTGATTTTGGGTATGGACTGGTTGACCCATATGGAGGCAGAGATTGAGTGTTATAGGCGACGAGTGACCTTCCTCACACCAGAGGGGACTTGGGGTACTTTCATGGGTGAGTGGTCTGATGATGCGTGCAAGTTGGGCCCTTTGAGGCAAGGATGAGGTGATGTAACCCATCAGTTGGCCAGTCTGACACTTGTTGACACCCTGCGGGAGGGTAAGGCGGTGTTACCTAAGGTGGTGGATTAGTTTTCCGACGTATTTCCCGAGGACTTGGTTGATTTACCACCAGAGAGAGAAGTGGACTTTTCGATAAAATTGCTACCAGGGACGGTACTTATCAGGTTGGCGGCTTACAAGATGGCACCAGTTGAGCTCAGAGAGCTCAAGAGGTAGATTGACGATATTTTGGTGCGTGGTTTTATTAGACGGAGTAGTTCGCCGTGGAGTGCTCCGGTGTTATTCGCCAAAAGGCGGATGGTTCGCTTCATTGTGTATCGACTATCGGCGGTTGAACTAGGTGACAGTGAAGAACAGGTACCCTCTACCGAGGATTGATGACTTGTTTGACCAGTTCAGGGGTGCCCGTTGGTTTTCCAAAATTGATTTGAGGTCTGGGTACCATCAGCTTCGCGTGCGGGAGTCAGACATCCCGAAGACAGCTTTTAGTTGCAGATATGGCCATTATGAGTGGCTAGTGATGCCTTTCGGGCTCACAAATGCCCCAGCGGTGTTCATGGGATTGATGAATCAGATCTTTACTCCTTATCTCGACCAGTTCGTGGTGGTCTTTATAGATGATATCCTGATTTATTCTCGGACAGAGGGCAAGCATGAGGAGCATCTACGGGTGGTATTGCAGATGTTGAGGGACCATAGACTATACGTGAAATTTACGAAGTGTGATTTCTGGCTGCGGCAGGTGAAATTTTTAAGACATGTGGTATCATCGGAGGGTATCATAGTAGATCCTGGCAAGATTGAGGCCGTGATATCATGGAAGCGCCCAACGAACATTTTTGAGATTTGGAGTTTTCTGGGGTTAGCAGGTTATTACAGAAGGTTTGTAAAGGACTTCTCCCGTTTAGCTGCACCGATGACTAGCTTAACCCGAAAGGGGGTGCGGTTTGACTGGTCGTATGCTTGTGAGGAGGCTTTCAGTCAGCTGAAGGTCAGGTTGACTTCAGCACCTATCCTGGTCCTACCACAGGAGGGGTATTGCTTTGGTTTATTGTGATGCCTCTAATGTTGGTTTGGGTTATGTGCTCATGCAAGAAAGACGGGTAATTGCTTATGGTTCCCGTCAGTTGAGGACCCATGAGAAGAATTACCCCACACATGATTTGTAGCTAGCTGCAGTGATCTTTGCATTAAAGAACTGGCAACACTATCTCCTTGGGGAGAAGTTTGTGGTATATACTGACCATAAAAGCTTACAGTACATCTTCTCTCAGCGGGATTTGAATCTCAGAAAGAGGCGTTGGGTGGAGTATATGCAATAGTTCCAGTTTGACCTTCAGTATACGCCTGGGAAGGGGAATGTAGTAGCCGATGCCTTGAGCTGAAAGAGTCAGGCCATGGTGGCTCTTTGTGCTGTCAAGGAATGGGAGATGATGGGGCAACTAGCTGCACTGAGGTTACAGCCTAGTGCAGGAGCAGTGCAGGGTATGCTAAGTGCGGTTACAGCAGTGCCTGAGTTGCAACGTCAGGTTATTGAGGGCCAGTTGGGGGATGTTGAGTGTGAGGTCCTTTGAGATCAGATTCAGACTGGCATGCTTTCCACTGATTGGACGGAAGATTCTGATCATGTGTTGCGCTATCGAGGTCGACTGATAGTTCCATTTTCTCTCCGGGAGACAGTTTTACAGGAATTCCATCACTCTCGTTTGGTTGTTCACCCTGGAGGAACGAAGATGTATCATGCTGTGCAGCAATAGTTTTGGTGGTCGGGCCTTAAGAAGGCTATAGCGGAGTTTGTTCGACGGTGCTTGACATGCCAGCAGGTTAAGGCTGAGCATATGCGGTCTGCCGGTGAGTTGCAGTCGTTACCTGTGCAAGAGTGGAAGTGGGATCATGTGACTATGGACTTTGTCACAGGGCTTCCTCGTTCCAGGGGTCATGATACTATTTGGGTTGTTGTGGATCGTTTGACGAAATCTGCCCACTTTATTCCGATTCGCGAGACCGATCCGGTCCAAACCTTGGGGCAACATTATGTCGATGTGGTGGTACGGTTGCATGGTGTGCCGTTATCGATTGTTTCTGATAGGGATGTACGGTTCACTTCGCAGTTCTGGCAACAGCTACAGCGTGCATTGGGCACCCGAGTGAACCTGAGTACAGCTTATCACCCTCAGACAGATGGCCAGTCTGAGCGCACTATTCAGACTCTTGAGGATATGTGTCACGCCCCCGAATTCCAGGGAACCCGGAACCGGGTACATGACTTCCCCTTGCCCGCACCCGAAAGGTCAAGGGGTTGGTGACTAGCACCAATAGAGACTACACCGGGGGTCTTGTCTCAAATATGCAACCCTGTACGTCATACATCAAGGGTAATCCTGTACTTTCCCATATATCATCATGCATACAAAGAGTCAAACAATACAGGACATCACATCATACGGTATGCAAATACAACTTTCCACGGACCCATGTCCGGGATATCACATAAAACAATACAGAATATAACTGTATCATACATCAGAGTAGTGGGCGTCCTCCTGGAAGAAAGTCCTCCACTAGTCTCGGGTCACACCTGAAAAGGGTAAGCAACAAGTAGGGGTGAGCGACAAGCTCAGTAGGTGACCCTAACACTCCACATCATACAACACATATAAGTCTATACTATATGCTCAGTGTACTCGTGCACCGTGTAGTGTGCACAATCATCAGGACTCAGCTTGCAACAAACATCAGGACAACTTGTCCACGATCCTCCATGGAATCCCAGCTCAGAGCACTCAGCCCTAGCTCCACAAGCTCAACGGCTCAACTCAGGCCTTAGCCTGTCCACAGCGCAATATGCCCGGCCACACGGTCACACACAGCCCTGCCATCGGTTCATATGCCTGCCACGTCAACCACATAGCACCATCGGTGCATCACGGTGAAAACCCAAACAAGTCACGGAGTCCATGCCCCAATACCTCACATCAACATACTAACATTAGTATGGCATGTCATTCTCAACATTTCCTTTAGAATTGTAGCCAGTCTTCACAAGTAAATCCTCAACCCTTGATTTATGAAGGAAGTACTCATAGCAGCTATTTTCTTGAAATTAAAAGTCCCGGCATTGGCTTCCCTTATCATAAATAAGATAATCTGATTTTTGGGGATTTTTCCGAGATGTCTAACCCCACTTTCCAAAAATTCACCACTACGAACTTTTGGGTTTTTCTGAGATTTTACACTAAAACCCAATTTTCACATTTTGAAATAGTGGGAATTAATTTTTCTAGTATTTTTCTTTGAATCCAAATGGGGGGTATTTCGTTATTTACATTGTAACTTAAGTATAATACTTAGGCATAATGGGTTACAATGTAAATGTCCAGGTGCGATGCGGACCGCAATGAACACTGTTTCACTCCTACGGATTTGATGTCTGGACTGATTACTCTGGACTACTGATCCGGACTAACTACTCCGGACTACTGATCCGGAAAAACACTGTTCACTTAGTCCCGGAAACACTATTCATTTAGTCCCGGAAAAACACTGTTCACTTAGTCCCGGAAAAACACTGTTCACTTAGTCCCGGAAAAACTGTTCACTTAGTCCCGGAAACACTATTCACTTAGTCCCGGAAAAACACTGTTCACTTAGTCCCGGAAACACTATTCACTTAGTCCCGGAAAAACACTGTTCACTTAGTCCCGGAAAAACTATTCACTTAGTCCCGGAAAAACACCGTTCACCATCGTTTTTGCCAATTTTCTCAACTAGAACGGCAACCCAAAGAACCCCAAACACTCATAAACACATTTATTTTGATATACACCTCATTACACGTCTTAAATAACTCTAAATTTCATGTAATCAACAGAAATACCTCTTTTATGCATTTAAATCACAAGATTCAACCAAAAATTGGGTTTCCCCCAAATCTTAAGGTTCACCCCCAAATTCCATGATTTCACCCAAATTAAGCATGCTAAGCCTACTATGAATCATAATAGGAGTTAGAATCACCTACCTGGAAGATTCTTTGCGATCCACGAGCTCCAATTGCCCCAAAATCGCCAAGAAAGCTCTACGCTCTTCACCTTCTCTCTCTCTCTCTCTCTCTCTTGCTCAAACATGCACGTACCAATAATTGGCAATTAAAGATATAAGGCAGTTCTTAATTATATATATACCGTTGCCAATAATTGGCCTCCCAAAGAATAATTGACCCGAACGCAATAATTGACCTCCCGAGGTCACGAACTCCAAATTGAGTCAAATTATCGTCAAAACGCTCGAAATAACGAGCACAACACTGTTCGGATATTATCACACTCAAATGATCGCTCAAACGCAAAGTCAACCAATAAACCCCAAAAAGTCAACAATCAGGTCAAACGGGGCCCCGACTCGGAATCGGGCCCAAGTACAGTCAAAATGCTCACATCGACGGCTACACTACCGTCCAGATAGTTACATTCCCATAGAATGACTATCTCTCAAAACTACCCAAATACGAGTCTTTACATCCTCCCCACCTTAGGACTTTTCATCCTCGAAAATCAAACACAAGCCCAAAAGACATAGCAAAATCCAAGCTCAAGCACCGCACAACAACAAGACACAAAAATATGATCATCAACATGATCACCAACCACACAGTGCAATGCAACTCACAACAAGCCAAAAAGGCTCACACGATGCTAGGATGCCAACCAACAAACAACAAGCTAAACCACATCTCAAACAACATATGCAAAACAAATGCATAAAACATAACTCATACCTCAGGGAAGGTCCTCACATCCGCCCCACCTCAGGATCGATCGTCCTCGAACAACTCGGGATGAAGAACCCGCATCCTGGCTCTCTTTTTTCCCAAGTCTGCTCCTCCATGCCTCGGTGTCGCCATAACACCCGAACTAGTGGGATTGTCTTGCCTCGCAAGACCTGGTCCCGCCTGTCCAAAATCTCGTGCCGGCATCTCAACAACGGCACCATCATCGCCCAAGTCTATCTCGCGATAGTCCAACACATGAGAAGGATCTGGGTGATACCGTCGCAACCGAGACACATGGAACACATCATGTACTCGAGCCAACTCCGGTGGCAAAGCTAACCGATAAGCCACTGCGCCCACGGTGGCAACAATCTCAAATGGCCCCACAAAACGAGGGGAAAGTTTGGATCCACGTCCAAACCTCCGATGCCCTCGACGCGGTGAAACCCGCAAAAATACACGGTCACCCACCTCAAACCGCAAAGGTCGACGCCTCGGTCTGCGTAGGACTTCGCTACTCGCGCTGTTAACATGCACCGCCGAATCAACCGCACTATCTCCGTGGTCTCTCGAACCATATCGGGACCGAGAACTCGCTGTCTCTCCCGTCTGTGCCCAAGACAAGGGTGATCGACAAGGCCGCCCATACGCGCGCCTCATATGGAGCCATCCCAATCGTGGCCTGATAACTGTTGTTGTAAGAGAACTCCACCAAAGGAAGGTGAGTCTCCCAACAACCTCCAAAATCTAGGACACAGGCACGCAACATATCCTCGAGTGTCCGAATCGTCCGCTCCGATCGACCATCCGTCTGTGGGTGAAAGGCCGTCTGAGGTTCACCCTATTACCCAAGGCTCGCGCAATCGTCTCCAAAACCGAGATGTGAACCTCGCATCCCGATCGGATACAATAGATAATGGGACTCCATGCAACCGCACAATAACATCAATATACCTCTGTCCCAAAGTCCTCACTGGGTCTGTCTCTCGAATCGGAATAAAATGTGCCAATTTGGTCAACCGGTCGACAACTACCCATATCGTGTCGTGTCCCCTGGAACGAGGAAGTCCAGTGACAAAATCCATGGTCACGTGGTCCCATTTCCACTCGCACCGGCAATGATCGCAACTCACCAGTGATCTCGGGTGCTCGCCTTGACCTGCCGACAGGTCAAACACCTCCTCACAAAATCAGCAACGGCCTTCTTCAGGCCTGGCCACCAATACCGCCTCCTCACGGCATGGTACATCTTGGTCCCACCAGGATGTACAGCTAACCTCGACTGGTGAAATTCCCGAAGAACCTCCTCCTGAAGAGAAGTGGGAACTATCAGGCGACCCCTATACCTCAACATATGCTCAGGATCCTCAGTCCAATCAGAAGATGCCTGCCCCGTCTAAATCCTGTCTCTGATGACCTCACAATCAATGTCCCCCAGCTGATCCTCTATGATCCTGCACTGCAACTCAGGGACGCGACAACAACACCGAGGGTCCCTCGCCCCTCACCTGGTCACCATTTGCAACCTCATCGCTGCCAACCGACCCATCATCTCCCATTCTTTAATGGCACAAGGGCCACCACGGCCCCGCTCTTCCTACTCAGAGCATCTGCCACCACATTACCCTTCCCAGGGGTATACATCATATCAAACCGAAACGTTGCAGTACTCCACCCACCGTCTCTGCTAAGGTTCAGGTCTCGTTGAGAGAAGATATATCGCAAGCTCTTGTGGTCCGTATACACCACAAATTTCTCCCCAAGGAGATAATGCCGCCACTCTTTAAAGCAAAGATCACTGCAGCCAACTCCAAATCATGCGTGGGATAGTTCGCTCATGTGGTCTCAACTGCCTAGATCCATAAGCAATCACCCGCCGAGTCCGCATCAACACACAACCAAGACCCACCCTGGAAGCATCACAATACACCTCAAAAGGCACACCCTCCTGTGGGAGAATCAAGATAGGTCTGAGGTCAATCGTGCCTTCAGCCCATGAAAGCACTCTCACACGCATCGGACCAAATGAAAGGAACTCCCTTCCTAGTCAAGTGTGTCATAGGAGCTGCCAACCGGGAAAAATCCTCCACGAACCTCCGATAATAGCCTTGCCAAACCAAGGAAGCTACGAATCTCAAACACATTCGTGGGCCTCTTCCACGACATGATCGCCTCAATCTTCTCAGGGTCCACCGTGATACCCTCTCGAAGACACCACATGCCCCAAGAAGTGCACTGTTGCAACCGAAGTCACATTTTGTGAACTTCGCGTACAACCGATGCTCCCGCAAGGTCTGCAACATAACCTGCAAATGCTCCTCATGCTCCCTCTTGGTCGTTGAATAGACCAAGATATCGTCGATGAACACCACAACGAACATATCTAAATATGGAGCGAACACCTGGTTCATCAATCCCATAAACACTGCTGGAGCATTCGTGAGCCCAAACGGCATCACAAGCCACTCATAGTGCCCATAACGACAACCGAACGCGGTCTTAGGGATATCTGCCTCCCTAACCCTCAACCGATGGTATCCGGACCTCAAGTCTATCTTGGAAAACCATCTTGCACCTCGAAACCGATCAAACAGGTCATCGATCCTCGGCAATGGATACCTGTTCTTCACAGTCACCTGGTTCGGCTTCCAGGTAGTCTATACACACGGCCGAAGTGAACCATCCGCCTTCTTGGCGAACAACACCGGAGCGCCCCACGGTAAGCTACTCCGCCTGATAAAGCCTCGTGCCAATAGATCATCTATCTGTCTCTTGAGCTCTCTAAGCTCGTCGGTGCCATCCTGAGGCCGCTAACCTAATCGGTGTTGTCCCTGGCAACAACTCGATCGAAAACTCTACCTCCCTCATGGGTGGCAACCGACCAAGTCCTCGGGAAACACATCCGGGAACCGATCTACAATGGGTGGCAAAACAGCCTTCCCTCTCTCCTCCTCTGTCAACCAACGTCAAGCTGGCTAACCGGTGGGTCACATCACCCCACCCATGCCTCAAAGGTCCCAACCTGCATGCCTCCTCGGTCCACTCACCCACAAAGACACCCCGCGTGCCCTCTTGGTGTGAGGAACGTCACACGCCGTCGAAAACAATCAATCTTGGCCTCCACGGAGACCAACCAGTCCATACCCAGGATAACATCAAAATCATCTAACTCCATGATATACAAATCACACAACAAGTTAACACCCCCAAGTGTTACCTGACAAGCACGACGGATACTCTCAAGTATCACAATTCCACCCAAAGGTGAAGCAACCATCGAGACCGACTCACTGTCTCCTGGGCTAACTCCAAGCCAACCACCGTAGCATACGAAATAAAAGAATGGGTAGCACCGGTATCAATCAAAACCGAACAAATAGTATGAGAAATGATAATGGTACCTCTCACCACCGAAGGTCCTGCTCTCCTCGTCCACTGGTGGAACCTCTGCCTCTCTACCGGTAAGGGCAAAAGTCCTCCCTCGTGGTCCACCGCCACTAGCCTGGCCCATTGGGGCCTTGCCCCGCCGATCAACATGACCCTTGTGCCTCCCGCCGAGGCCGCCGGACCGCAGTCGCGTCTCGTGTGCTCTGTGCCGGCAAGCACCGACCTCCGAGACGGAGCCCCACTCCTCTCGTCCGTGATCTCTCGGACGAGGGCCTACACCGCCGGTTGAGCTAAGGGTAACACATTCCCTAGCTCCATGCCCTACTTTCTCGCATCGGAAACAGGTCATCTTTTTCCTTGGGCGGTCTCTCGAGACATGCCCGGTCAAACCACAACTCCAACAGGTCCCTGGCCTCCTGTCGGGCCGAACTCTCCCGGGGCCCACCGCCTGGTCGGAAACCCTCTGCACCTGCCTCCTCTCAGGCGAGGAGCACCGCTCTCCCCACTCTGCCTCTTCTTGCTCGGACTCGCCGAACCGCCCGGCCTCTGGGCTCTCGCCGATCCTGACCTCGCTCAATAATGATCGCCTTGTCGACCGCCTCCCGTAGCTGGTCAACCGCATCGGTTCCAGTGTCTTTTCAAAGATGGCCTCAAGCCCTGAATGAAGTCCTGCGTCTTCCGGCCTTCCTTTTCCCAAGACTCCAGAGCAAACCGCCCCAAATCCGTGAAGGCCTGCACATACTCCCCCCACACTCATGCTACCCCGCACAAGCTCATAATACTCTCTACGTCGAGCATACCGCAACGAGCTGGGAAAATACTCCCCAAAGAAGCGCTCAACAAACTCTCTCCAGCTCATCCGATCGCCATGGACAGCTCTAGTGGATTCCCACCACCTGCGTGGGATACCCAACAAATAGTGCGTCGCCACGCGCACCCGCTCCTCATCCTGGCACCCCAATCATCTCAAAGATGTCCTCTCGTCCATCTAATCCGGTCCTCGGCTACCTCCTGGCCGCGAACCATCCTCAAAAGTCCTGGGTGCGTGTTTCAAAACTGCGCAGCCCCGGTCCACTCCTCGTCGTGCCGGCTCTACCACGACCTCCCTGCCGGTGCACATCCTGCACCACCCTCGCCTCCTGCTGCTGAGGCTGTGGTGGCTGCTGAGGCTGCTGTTGCCTCTTCAGCTCATCCACCTCTCTAGCCATATCCCTCATCGAGCCCTACATACCCTGCATGGCCTCCTGCGATCGAATCAACACTGCGTCAAATCAGGTCCCACAACGGGAGCCGATGACTTCGCTGCGGGCTCTGCTGCCCCTTGGTGCCCCGACTCTATCGTGGGTTCCTCTGCCGGACCCTGGCCTCGGACAACCCTCCTCGGTGGTGCCATCACACCGGCTACAACAACAAACAACAAACAATCAATACTAGCACTGGCAAGACAAACGACCATCAAAGGCACAACCGACTTGTAGGTTCTCACCACACGACCCGTAGGTCCATACCATGCATATAGCATCGTGTCACCCCTCAGGGTACACCACAATCAAGTCCTGGCTCTCACGGCCATGTGCCATCCTGGCACCACATACAAGCACATCACACACAAAGACAAGCTAGTGCCGTATATGCACACAATCATACCACTAAGAATGCACCCCATCCCCATGTATGCTCCTAGGATGATCTAACCGACACCAAAATAACCTAGAATACATGTAAAGACTGCGTTGATCAGGCGCCCTCCCTACGATTTTCCAAGTCACATGGAATCAATTAACCACCCTTCACTAACCTAGGTCCACTAGACCATGCTCGATACCAACTTGTCACGCCCCGATTCCTGGGGAACCCGGAACCGGGTACATGACTTCCCCTTGCCCGCACCCGAAAGGTCAAGGGGTTGGTGACTAGGACCAATAGAGACTACACCGCGGGTCTTGTCTCAAATATGCAACCCCGTACGATCATACATCAAGGGTAATCCTGTACTTTCCCATATATCATCATGCATACAAAGAGTCAAACAATCATACGGACATCACATCATACAAGATGCAAATACAACTTTCCACGGACCCATGTCCGGGATATCACATAAAACAATACGAGAATATAATCGGATCATACATCGAGTAGTGGGCGTCCTCCTGGAAGAAAGTCCTCCACTAGTCTCGGGTCACACCTGAAAAGGGTAAGCAACAAGTAGGGGTGAGCGACAAGCTCGATAGGTGACCCTAACACTCCACATCATACAACACATATAAGTCTATACTATATGCTCGGTGTACTCGTGCACCGTGTAGTGTGCACAATCATCGGACTCGGCTTGCAACAAACATCAGGACAACTTGTCCACGATCCTCCATGGAATCCCAGCTCGAGCACTCGGCCCTAGCTCCACGAGCTCAACGGCTCAACTCAGGCCTTAGCCTGTCCACGTATGAATATGCCCGGCCACGATCGCCACACAGCCTGTCATCGGTTCATATGCTGCCACGTCAACCACATAGCACCATCGGTGCATCACGGTGAAAACCCAAATAAGTCACGGAGTCCATGCCCCAATACCTCACATCAACATACTAACATTAGTATGGCATGTCATTCTCAACATTTCCTTTAGAATTGTAGCCGGTCTTCACAAGTAAATCCTCAACCCTTGATTTATGAAGGAAGTACTCATAGCAGCCTATTTTCTTGAAATTAAAAGTCCCAGGCATTGGGTTCCCTTATCATAAATAAGATAATCTGATTTTTGGGGGATTTTTCCGAGATGTCTAACCCCACTTTCCAAAAATTAACCACTACGAACTTTTGGGTTTTTCTGAGATTTTACACTAAAACCCAATTTTCACATTTTGAAATAGTGGGAATTAATTTTTCTAGTATTTTTCTTTGAATCCAAATGGGGGGTATTTCGTTATTTACATTGTAACTTAAGTATAATACTTAGGCATAATGGTTTACAATGTAAATGTCCAGTGCGATGCGGTTCGACTGCAATGAACACTGTTTCACTCCTACGGATTTGATGCTGCGGACTGATTACTCTGGACTACTGATCCGGACTAACTACTCCGGACTACTGATCCGGAAAAACACTGTTCACTTAGTCCCGGAAACACTATTCACTTAGTCCCGGAAAAACACTGTTCACTTAGTCCCGGAAAAACACTGTTCACTTAGTCCCGGAAAACTGTTCACTTAGTCCCGGAAACACTATTCACTTAGTCCCGGAAAAACACTGTTCACTTAGTCCTGGAAACACTATTCACTTAGTCCCGGAAAAACACTGTTCACTTAGTCCCGGAAAAACTATTCACTTAGTCCCGGAAAAACACTATTCACCATCGTTTTTGCCAATTTTCTCAGCTAGAACGGCAACCCAGCAACCCCAAACACTCATAAACACATTTATTTTGATATACACCTCATTACACGTCTTAAATAACTCTAAATTTCATGTAATCAACAGAAATACCTCTTTTATGCATTTAAATCACAAGATTCAACCAAAAATTGGGTTTCCCCCAAATCTTAAGGTTCACCCCCAAATTCCATGATTTCACCCAAATTAAGCATGCTAAGCCTACTATGAATCATAATAGGAGTTAGAATCACCTACCTGGAAGATTCTTTGCGATCCACGAGCTCCAATTGCCCCAAAATCGCCAAGAAAGCTCTACGCTCTTCACCTTCTCTCTCTCTCTCTCTCTCTTGCTCAAACATGCACGTACCAATAATTGGCAATTAAAGATATAAGGCGGTTCTTAATTATATATATACCGTTGCCAATAATTGGCCTCCCAAAGCAATAATTGACCCGAACGCAATAATTGACCTCCCGAGGTCACGAACTCCAAATTGAGTCAAATTATCGCAAAACGCTCGAAATAACGAGCACAACACTGTTCAGATATTATCACACTCAAATGACTGCTCAAACGCAAAGTCAACCAATAAACCCCAAAAAGTCAACAATCAGGTCAAACGGGGCCCCGACTCGGAATCGGGCCCAAGTACAGTCAAAATGCTCACATCGACGGCTACACTACCGTCCAGATAGTTACATTCCCATAGAATGACTATCTCTCAAAACTACCCAAATACGAGTCTTTACATCCTCCCTACCTTAGGACTTTTCATCCTCGAAAATCAAACACAAGCCCAAAAGACATAGCAAAATCCAAGCTCAAGCACCGCACAACAACAAGACACAAAAATATGATCATCAACATGATCACCAACCACACAGGTGCAATGCAACTCACAACAAGCCAAAAAGGCTCACACGATGCTAGGATGCCAACCAACAAACAACAAGCTAAACCACATCTCAAACAACATATGCAAAACAAATGCATAAAACATAACTCATACCTCAGGGAAGGTCCTCACAATATGCTCCGTGCTTGTGTGTTGGGTTTGACTTCGTTTACCATACCAAATATAATTCCGGATTGGACTTGATTAGTTTAATTAATTAATATTGTTGGATTGTTATTATCTATATAGTGATTTAAACATCATTTGTGGTCCGTTATTGTTGGTTTAACGTTTACATGTAGTTGCATGATATGATACCAGACATTGAAATTATTACTTGTTGGGTGCGTGTGGATTTGGTGGTGGAATTGTTTGGGTTAACCATAGGTCCCACTTAGGGCTGGCAAGAGGCCGCAGCTCCCCTATGTGGCTAGTAACCCAGGTCCCATATGTGGCTATTTGACGTTAAGGACACTGTGGGTCCCACATATGGCTTTAGGAGGTGATTGGATACCTGGAGTTAATGGCAGAAATTCCGGGGAAAGATGAGTTGTTGTAGTTGAACTATTATGATTGTTTGGTGGCATGATGCCTTGACTTGTGATTTGATATAATATAAACTGTAATGAATTATAACACTACACTGGCACGCATGCACTCACCATATAGACCTAGGGGTTATCGTGAAATGACAATGGAGTTGGAGATCACCTACCGGGCATTCGTGCTTACCCTACTATATTTCTTCTTCCTACAGGTGGTAGGGAGTAGCCGGTGGAGCCTTAGCAGAGCAGGTTGGACATACTTGGTGTGGGATATTCTATAGACTTCGTTATTAGTTAATATCATTTTTTTTTATTTTTTTTTTCGGACTTAGATACGTGACAGTTGTATGAACCAAATCGGTGGAACCATTGTGAGTTGTTTGGTGTGTTGGATATTTTTGTGGATTATGTGGATTGATTTCATTGCATACATTTATTAGATTTTGAGTTTATCATATTGGCATACAATTCTACCCCTGTTGTAGTATTGTACAGGTTTGGAACAGTTATCAATCCCTCGACTCCTGAAGTGGGCATGGGGTAGTCGCGTTCCTAATTCTGTGGGTTTCAGAATCTAGGGGCGTGACAACATTAGTGTGATGGTGCGATACAGACCTATCTCGTTTATGATGAAATTAGTTTTGAAGAATTTAGTAAGGTAGTGACTTTTTTTGTGAATTTTAATGAGGTTGATGCAACTGCAAAGTGTTCTTGTGGATTGTTTGAGACGAGGGGAATCTTGTGTCGTCACATTTTTGCCGTTTATAGATGTAATGAGATTAAAGAATTGCCGGATAAATATATTTTGCATCGATGGAGGAAGGATATTAAAAAACAATACAGATTAATTCATATTAGCTATGATGCAGCCGAACAACGTCCAGATTGGAATAGATATTCTGAATTGTTACATATCTGTTATCAGATGATTACTCGTGTGGCAGGTAGTACAGAGCATACTCAAGATGCTAAATGTAAGTTGCATACAATGATCAATTTGTATGATGCCAACCAAGAACTCCCACCGGTGCCACAAACAGTTTCAAATGTATGTCATACGGACTCCCCATCTCATGCGAAGGAAAGGTAGACCGACATCTTCACGTAAAGCATCAAGGATGGAAGTATAAATGCGAAAAGTTAGGGCAAAATCAAAGAAAACAACATCTAAAGGGAAACATGTAGAGGTATATCTAATGTTATATTGTGTTGTCTTGTGTTTTAATGTGTACTAATGTGTTTCTTGATTATTAGTTTGATGGAGCAGACAAACCAGCTGTCGCCAGGGTTTTATTCCTTAATACTAACATGGATATGCACAATGTTGAAACTATTGGATCCCAACCTGGCGAGACCTTCATTCACAGTCAAGAAAGTGTAAGTAGATAAATATAATTTATCCGAAAATCTAGTCTGCTGTTCTAATTGTTTGGTATAATTGTAGATATCCTCGTGCAGTCCCCATGTCGTAAGCAGTCCCTGGTGTGCACCTATGCCATCTCAAACTTCACAGTCATATGAGACAATAACATTAAATTTAAGTTCCTATAAACTTTGATTTTCCCAAACTAACATGGTTCTCATTCTTTTCTCTAAGTGTAGATATCCTCTCACACTCCCCATGTCGCTAGCAGTCCCTGTTGTGCACACATACTATCTCCGCATGTGCCTGTTAGTAATGATTTCAATCATCCAATGGAGGTGAAATCTCACCATATGACTCAACCATTCAAAAGCTTTACAGAACTTTTACGGCAAACTCATCGCAATGCATTGTGATTAGGCTGTTGGATTCTGTACTTTGGTTGTATCTGTTATCAAATGGAGCTGTTAAAGATACATTTGGGAACAAATGTTTGCTTCATTGTAGTAAGATATGCTCTTAGATTCAAATATGCTTGTTTGAAATATTATTACGATGAAAAAATGTTGGATTAAAAGAGGGAGCAAAAATAAAGACAAATGGAGTTACTTTTCTGTCATGGTGATTTTGAGGCATGACACCATTCTTAATTTGTGAAATAGGTGCAAATGTTGTTGGAAGCAGAGACAAAACAAATGCCAAGACTTGGAGAAGTGCTCGAGCCATGTGCTTGAGTCTCAATTAGTGGGCCTCGAGCAATAGGATCGAGCATATGACTCAAGCAGTCATTAGTTGCGCCTGCTCGAGACTGGTGCTCGAGGCTCACTAACTGAGCCTCGAGCTCTAGGCTCGAGCAGGCACAACTGATGATTGCTCGAGCCTTGTGCTCGATCCTGTTGCTCGATTCTCAGTTATGGGGACTCGAGCAGTAATGACGAGCACATGGATCGAGCAGACTGCGTTGTGCCTGCTCCAGCCATATGCTCGATCCTACAGCTCGAGGCTCCATTAGTGAGACTCGAGCTCCAGGCTTGAGCAGGCGCAACGAAGTCCACTCGAGTCTTGTGATCGATCATGGCTCTGTTTGTATTTATTTCAATTTTCTGAAATGTCAAAAATTAAACCTCACGAAGAATCTTCTCCCATTTGTTGTATGCAACTATCATTAGGACTAAAGAGAATTGTTTGAACTAAGCTAATGACATCCTTAACTTTGCCTGTAAAACCCATAAGAAAAATCTAATTACACAACAAAACAAACAAACAAACAAATAAATACATTACTTCTCCAGGTAAAAATCAAAAATAAAAAAGAACCCTTACTAGCAATAGCATTAACATGTCATATATACACTGCGAATGCCTTTACTATACTACTACGTTGTAATAGTAGATGAATCGTGCCACTATCTCGCGTAGAAGTCCTGCCTAATGATGGTACCACATGGAACCGCTCCATTTCAATCGCGGAGACTGGACCGTGCAAGCATGTAGTAGCAAACAAATGCCCCATAACTGTCCCCATCCGGCTATTGGGGAAGATGGTCTTCACCCATCGCATACAGTGGGAGGTTACCACGAATTTGAGGAAGATTACGCCCATGGAAAAACCTACACACCGTGAGCGCTTGTGAGATGTTTTCTTGAAATTTTATTAATGACTCCTTCCTACTCTGCGCATTCGTCCGCAAATAGGAATCATAGATAGTAAAACATTGATTAATGAAATCAACCTCAAGGACCACAAAATGATCAAACGTGTGAATAAGAATGAGGACAAAATCCAGTTCAGTCCACGGTTTAGCATGATCCATACTCCCATAAATGTAATTTTGAAACTCCTCAATAGATCGAATGTGGCTGATCGTGACGAGAGGGATGACATCAGCTCGCGGGGCATTAGGAAATAAGGTCGGGTCAGCAATGACAGCTCGACGTAGGGTACAAATAAATGTAAGAATGTCAAAATCCAAAAACCATTCATTACTGGTGATATGCTCAAGAGTAGCAGAAGTGAAGCTCAGTAACCCGACTTCTGCTCCAAGGATGAAGAGGAAGTTTTGTAATTAAGATAGCCAGCCTTTGCAGCGGGGTCATCAATGCAAGGCGGTAACGTAACATCAAGACCAGAACCGAAGGTGAGATCAATGACCTCCGGCTGGGTAGGGGCAGCCTTTGCTGACTTTCGTGTCTTCCTTCGCACAAAAGCCTTTTTCGGAGGGCTTGGGGCAGCTCTAGTGAAATGAACACGAGGGGCTGGCATCACATCTACTGCAGGAATAAGGTCCTCTGCAGGAATAGGGCCCTCTACAGGAATAGGATATGGCTGCTGCGGAACAAATGGATACTTATCTGGTAAAGGGGCAGGTTCCCCATGTGGATGGAGCGGAGACGATGGGCCAAAATCATGAGTGGAGGAGACTGGATGCGTGGTGCGAAATAAAGACATCATCTCATCATGTTGACGATGGTTCTTAATCTGCTCAGCCTCCATTATACAGCGCATAGCCTGTAGGTCATCCTTTAATCAAGTAACTCTAGGATCTACATAGGATGGCTCAGGTTGTCGGCGGCGGCCTCGTCGGTGCTGGGGGTCCACTCCATGGCGTCTAAGCAGTCTATCACGCTGATAGTCCGAAATATGATTCCCGGAGAAGCCCCAACTGATAACATCTACTTTGCTGATCATATGCCCGCCACAATACAACCATACCCTCTTGGTAGCCTCAGCTCCAAACTGTTCATGGGCATAAGCTACTCAAAGGGCATCCATTACTACCTTGGATACATCACCATGTGATGGAACTGAAGTCACATCAAGGGGTGCCACATCAGAATCATGCTCTGAAAAGTGGGTAGGAGTGGTGGCACTACAAGAAGAAGTAGCCCGCTGAGTGGAAGAACGTGCTACCTCAGGCCGTCCTCGTTGCCCAATACTACCGGTTGGACGAACAATAACACTACCATCCTCTAAAATATACCGGAGTATGCGATGTTGACGATAAGGCAGCTGCGCCCTCTCACAGAAGACCTCTGGGTACTGATGCACTAGAACCTTCGTTAATAGTTGACCGAAGGCCCTATGTTCAAGTTGGGTAGCCCACACGTCAAATATGACAACCCCCCAGTTAACAGTTATACTACTCTCAAAGCAATATATTAATTTTATATGGTCATTGGGGATAGAGTCAGTCCCTGACATCTAACAGCATATACATTTTCCAACTATATTTGCCACAAAGCGTGTTCTCCCCTCAAAGCCTACTTTCCTGTGATATCTCCTTTTATGGAATTCTGGATCATTGTATCCTAATAGCCAGCCCATGCCCCTTATTTTCATCGTTGGGGGAGGATTCATGCCAAATTCCAATTGAAAAGCATCATTAATGATAGAGGGGTTTACAATTACTTCTAAATCATGAACCATCGAAATTAGCATTTCCTCTCCATCTCTCACCTCCACTTGCACATGATCATAAAACTGTGCAAGGTCATCTTCCAGAAGAGGAAAAGGGTCGGCTACAAGGTGGCAGAGTTCGGTACGCTCGAGCTGAGCACGAACATCTTCCATCCATGGGATAGTAGACTGAACAACGACTTCCCAATCAAGGATTTGGCCGGCATAAACCTAGCAGGAACTAGCAGTAGATGTCTTCACCTTGGACTGTCGAGCAAATCGAGCCTTGGAAGCTATGAGAGAAACGAGCAGGTGTTCACGTGGAGTGCTGGAGCGTCCACTAGGTGTTTTAGGGTTTGGGATGCTCGTCAATCGACAGAGACGAAGACGCGAGCCAGATAAATGAAACTACGGGCACGAATGTCGATGACGCTCAATGTCGTGCACGATGCCTCGCTCACGACTCCAAAAACATTCACGATGCAACATTGGATCACACGTATCGAGCACATATGAAATAAGTTTGCTCGATGCTACTGCTCGAGACTCACTCGACATGACTCGAGCATGAGCATCGAGCTTCGTCTCAACCAATAGCATCGAGCAAAACTCGAATGAGTTGTGCTCGTGCCTTAGCTCGACGCTCAATGTTGAGCGAGTCTTGAACACAAGCCTCGAGCACAACTCATTCGAGTTTTGCTCGATGTTATTGCTTGAGACGAAGCTCGATTCTTCATGTCGAGTGAGTCTCGATGAGTTGTGCTTAATGCTCATGCTCGATTTTAGTGCTCGAGATGGAGCTCGATTCTGCATGACGTGTTGAGTCTCGAGTACGAGCATCGAGCAAGTGTTTTTTCGCTCATTTTATTTTCGCCGACGTGGAATTGGCCATGTCAGCCGGGGTCGTGGCGATATCGCGAGCGCGGTTGTACGTAGCACTGCCCTTCATGTTATTATCTATGTGCAAATATACTGCGCCATATATGGCACAACATTGTTGCTGCGATATCATTTTTCTACGTCTTGCAGCCGTAACTCCCCTGCATGTAAGGGCTCCCTTTCCTTTTCCCGGCGCCGAACGCCCCCCCTTCCTCGGCAATGTGTGAACGCACGCCCCTCCTTCCTCGGTGCTGAATTCTCCCTTCCCTTCTTCCCTGGCGCTACGAAAACACGCCCCCCTCTTCCCCGACACTGATCGACTCCCTTCCCTCTTCCCCGGCGTTGCACCAACGACGCCTCTCTCTCCCCCCCCCCACCCCGATCTAGATCTGATGGAGGCCATGAAGTACGCCGTGATAGAGGAATATTTTAATAAATGAAAATAAAAGAATATGTTGTATAACATTAAATTTAATGCAATGAGTTATGAAAATTATTGTATCTTAGTGTAAAGTTATGAGTTGAAAATGGGTCTGGTAAAACATAGCGTATTAAGGACTAGCGAATTTGGACTACATCAAGATGACGAACCATATATAAGTTCTCAATATTGATATTCAATCAAATTTATAACCGGACTAACGTGGCATGATATCAATCATATTTTTTTTTTTAAATCATAGCTTGAATTGCGCCACATCAATCTGGTTGTGAATCATATGGTTTAAAAGTTTTATCGAGAAGTTCTAGAGTCACATAATGACAACGTTTTAATGAGCAAGGAAGTTGACCATATAGACACAATGAACTAGAACTTTTGGAATCATGAAACTTATAAATGATAACGTTTTATAGTAGCTAAGCTGGACCATGTTAGTGTTGAGAAGTTGTCCCACATGGAAAGAATTGGGGAAGCCAAAGACTTTAATAAGGTGGAGCAAGCCTGTAAAATATCACAGCGCATTTTAAAGCCATGCGGGCCGATGTGACGAGCCCAAAGCGGAATATTATGACATGCGGGCGGGCCTACACTTTGGCCCGATCTTAACAAGTGGTATTAGAGTTTGATTGTCCCCTGGAAAGGTATTCCATGATATTGAAAGTCTTCTCAACATGGTGTGATCGAGCAGCGTGTTCCATGGTGTATGGCAGTATACAAAACCTCTGTCACTAAGTGATCGAATCAGCATGATCTCAATCAGGTAGAGCTGCAAGGAAAATTTCATGGTGGCAGCTCAGATCCATATAGGTGTGTTTTATGATGTGGTTTGATGTGTGACAAAGGGGGAGATTGTTAGGAAGTTGTCTCACATGGAAAGAATTGGGGAAGCCAATGACCTTAATAAGGTGGAGCAAGCTTGTAAAATGTCACAATGTGTTTTAAAGTCGTGCGAGCTGATGTGGCGAGCCCAAAACGGATAATATTATGACATGCGGGCGAGTCTGCACCTTGGCCTGATCCTAACAGTTAGTATAACGTACGCGGAGTTCTTAATCTTATAACAATAACCTTTTATGTCAAAAAGACTACATATGAATTGACTTCTTTTATCTTGTACATGATTTAATGGATTGGTGGCTAACAAATAAAAAGATTACATATGAGATATTGTTTCAAATAAACCTATACAATCATATATTAAGAGTTCTTTTGTATTTCTCAAAATAGAACAATAGTGACATGCATTTCAATTAATAAACCAAATAACCAATCATTACACCATTCAATTTGTATTCAACTAAATACAACTTTTTATGGACTCATGTTTGAAATAAAGTAAATATAATCAACACAATAGTCACATAGACAGATCAATATATTAAATAAGAAAAACATCCTTTTATGGTATGGTGACTTTGTTAGTCTTTTTTAGTTTGCAGCATTTGAAAGGTAATTAACAAAGTAGAATGAGTAATAAACTTAGTAAGACCTACCAATTTACATCACATTACAAATTAACCATACATAGATACTATATTTTCAGTGTACTATACAAGTGTTGTTATAGTGTAATTCATGCAACAAACATAAAAATGCAAAAATAAAAAAAGTCATACACCAGAGCCTTTAGTCTTGTCTCAAATTGACCATCTCGTTCCATAGTACAAACTTAGTTCATATTACAAATCATTCAGTTCCATATTACAAGCCATAATGACAGAGTTTGTCACAATCCAAACCAAACATTAGGTCTAAGCCTGTTAAACCAGTAATATTATAATATACAACAGTTTCCCAACTTAAGATCATTAGTCATATTGAAATAGTGGCTTATTGTAATCCTATTTAAAATAAAATTAAACTATTATAACATAGGATTAACTCAAGTTGTTTACTGACCGGAAGACTTAATGAAAATTGATTCAACTTATTATTAGAGAACAATTAACAAAAAAGACTAAGCTAATGATATGAGGTTTGTGTGAAATTAAAATAAAACTAATGGTATAAAACCAGACTAATCCATGTTTATTTATTTATTTTAAATAAATATGATTTTTTTTTGTTTTTTAAAATTTTAATTTTAAAACCATATTTTAAAGTTTATGTTTCTAAACTTTAATTCTAAAATAAATAAGTTTAGGGTCTAGCTATTAGCACTACAATAATAAAATAAATATTATTATTGTTATTTATGTTATGAGAATGATTATATAAAATAAAACTAGGGAAAACTATGAGAATGATTATGAACTATAATTTTAGATGGTATTCATTGTTTGTTGTTTTTATTTATTATATGAAAAAACTTTTATTAAATTTTAACAATATTTGATGGATGAGTTTTTATAACAAATATCTTTTTATTTAGTTTTTTTTTAAAATTATTTTACGTAAAACATTGTAAAATATTTTTTGAACCATTTGCATTCTCAAAAACTGGAAAAATAAGTATTTTTTAAAATTATTTTTATTTGTAAATATTTATGTTAGAAAATATTTTACGTGCAATCAAATAAAGCCTAAAGAAGGTCTCTCCTTGTTGTTATTATTATTATTATTATTATGCAAAAAATAATTAAGACCTAAAAGCTTGACGTTATTTGGTTATTCAAATACAAAAAATACTCTTATTAGGTTATTTGATACCTATTTTTTATTTTAAAAATAAATTATTTTTAAATGAAAAAAAATAAACATTAGGATGTTTTCTAATTAATGTTTTATATTTTCATGTGTTTTCTTGAGAGGTCTTTTGAAAAAAATCTCCCTACGTTATCTAGTTTTTTCCAACGTGATATGCTTCCCCTAAAGTACAAAAGTGAAAAATACATTTTACAAAAACACACAGAAAATAAAAAAAATTTAATTTAACAAAAGATACAAAATACTTGATTGTTTTCGAATATAATTTTTAAAAATAGAAAACCATAACACCAAATTACTAGACATGAAGACAAGTGGGGCCATCATTGTCAATAATCTCCGCAGAGATGATGATTACTATTTATTGTCTTCTCGGGAAGGATTGTAATCGGTACCTATTTACCTTGCGTGAAGGGTCAACATTGGCATCTAAAATCACATAAGCAAAGTGTTACGGTATTGACCATTAGAACTTTAACCATCTGGGTAACACTTCAGTCGTGAGCATGTTTGCCTTCGATGTTTTTGGTGTGACTTGCTGGTCTGGTAAACCTCGGTGAATTGTTGGACAATTGACCATCTTTAATAGTACAATGGTGACCTTAGTAAACACAATGGGTCAATATGAACCTTCATTAGCACATTAGTTAACCTTACAGACAGTAGGACTTGTTTAGCAAGTCAGTGGAGCTTTGTTTAACCAACGTGTTTGGTTGGGACCACAGGCGTGTCCATTTAACAAATGGCGCCAGCGCCTGTGCGGAGTTTGTGGCTTTGTGCTCATGGCATATCTTTATCCTATTATTTAATTACGCTGGTTGGGTTTAATAATTTGGTCATAAAAATACAGAAAAGCAAATCCCGAAAATAGGAAGCAATACATTGCAGAGCGCACACAACACAACACAACCTTCTTCTCCGTTCGCGATTCCCTTCCCTGCACCAGCACACAGCAGAGCTTCCCTGTGCGAGAGAGCACAGAGATAAGAATTATTGAGAGAGAGAGAGAGAGAGAGAGAGAGAGAGAGAGAGAGGGAGGAGTGAGAAGGAGATCCATGGCGTTCGTGTCGTCTCGACAAGCACTGCAGTGACCGGGTGAGTCTCGAATCCGATTCTCTAATGAAAAAATGAGTCGGCCGAACCGAAGATCCCAAAACCCTAGAAAAGTTCGCACTCTCTAGCAGCGCATTCCAACCACGGTGTTGTGGTTGGTTGGGCTATCGCTGTTTCGCTCCCCACTTCACCTAACAAATCTCTTCCCTACGTAGTTCGGATGCCGTCCTCACAGTGTTGTTTGTCCGTAACTTCGATGCCATTTTTACGATTCTCCTAACGTGTGTTTGCGTGCTCATGTATTCGTTTGCGTTGTTGTCTGGGACATGGTGTTTCATCCTGGATTTGGGTATTTCTGTAGATTCTATATTGAGGCTATGGCCCTAGGCTTATGCGTTTTCTGATTGGTTTGGTTTTTTTGCTTTGAATTAGAGGAGTTTGTTGAGGGATGTGATTGGTTACTTTGAGGTGAATGGAGAGGGAGGAGGCTTCTCTGTAAATTGTGATAAGATGGCAGATACAGCATCTATGACTGATGCTATGGGATCTAGATTCAATTCATTGGAGCTGATTGGAAGGGGCTCATTTGGTGATGTCTATAAGGGGTAAGTTTCTCTAATTTGGCTGATTGGTTGGTTTATGTTCATTTAATTTTACATTTTAATTTTTTCTGATGGATAACAAAAAACTTTTATTAAGAAGAGAGCACACAAGAAGTGCACTGAGAGGAACAACAAACAATAGAGGGATAAATAAAATAAAATAAGCATAAAAATGAACATCTCGCAATTACATCCAAAATACTAGAGAAATTTTACATTTTAATTAAAAGCATTCTGCAAGCAAACCATTTTAATTGTTATATATGGGTTACCAGTGATTTATATTTGTAGTATAAAAGTCAAAGTATTCAAAGTTCCCCAAGTCTGTGGTATTTCCCAATTGTTTACTTTGAATGTAGAAGCTAGGATAGGGATTAAACATAGAAAAGTAATAATAATAATAATATTATTATTATTAATGTTTTGAACAATCTGGGACAAACTTTGGATATTTAGGAGTTACATGCCTTTACCGTGTATGTTAATCTATCAATTCCATAATTATTTTATATTTGCAAGTCCATATTGCATTTAAAAAAATATAACTGTGACTCTTTGTAAATGTTTTGAATGAACAATAGTTGCCCTGTATTAACAAAGCTAAAAGAATATAAAGTTCTGGCCACTGTGAAAAGTAAATACCTTGCATTTCACTCCCTCCAAATACTCCAAACAAGGCATTAAGGAACATCCTGTCGAATCACTGAAACATCCTGTCGAATCACTGAACGCCGCCCTACTCTTCATATCCAACAAGAGAACAATGCACTAAGGGACAAAGACATCACCCAATGAAAAGCAAACAAACCTATGACCATATCCCACAACTCTTGAGCATACAGTCAATGTAGAAAAAGATGGTCTACATACTTCGTTGACGCCTTGTACATATAACACCTATGAACAATAACATAACCATGATGTTGCAAATTATCAACAGTTAAAATCTTTTCATGCACCACTGTCTAATAAAAAAGGCAACTCTAAATTCCAAGGAAAGCTTTCAGGCCTAGTAGGGATAAGGATAAAGTAAAAGAGCTTGACCTGGTAGTCTTTGTCCCGATTTGGACGCTGACATATCGTATCTGAAGCATTCCTTGTGGGAAGGAACAGAATACATGTCAAAAAAAGAGTAAAGGCCTCTAATTCTCAATCTTGAGCAACTAGAGAAAACAGCACCTCCCACTGCATTGTAAAGCCCCTCACGTGAAGCAAATAAGCTACAAAAGCATTAGGAAAACATGCAATCCGATAGAGCTCCGGCTAAACAAGCTTCAAAAGAGACTCCCCACACCAATTATCATTCCAAATGCGAATGGAAGAATCATCTTCCAACTCAAAGATCACAAATCGAGAGAAAGAATTCCATCGCGAGTAGATAAATTTACATAAACCTATTCTATGAGGTTTACGAGACATCAAGGATATCCAACCCTCAATATTAAAATTAAATAAACATATGACGATGGTGTTACATCCATCACGAACAGGAAATGAAAAGCCACAAACTAAAAATATAGGAAAAACAAATAATGTGTAAAGTCCAAATAAAAAGACAAAATAAAAAAAATACGGTGAAAATCCCCCAAAAAGGTATTCTCCATCCATATAAAAATGATATACCAAATCTGTCACATGGGTTGATTCCTATAATCTCTCTGTCCCTATGAAGAGGGACCCTTTGGTGAAATGAAAGCATCACAACATGCCAAAAGGCGTGTCAAAACTTTTTAGCACTAATCTTGGTACAATCCTTGATGGTTTGTTGTGGTACTTGACAAAACATTGTCGACAACCACCATGTCTGGTTGATATAACTCGTTTATGCAAAAAATCCTCAATGAGCTTTGCTAGTTATTGTGGTTAGACAAAAGGAGGGGGAGGTGGTATAGGGAATGAAGGAAAACTGGGATTGGCTCAGTAGGATTAACATGCTATGGTGAGGTAGGTGTAGCAAGGGAGAAAGAGGAAAGGGGGTAAGGGGGGGGGGTGTGTGAAGAGGTTCATAATATAGAGTAGATCTTCCACATTGAATAAAAGATCAATGCCTATATCACTTGGGAGATTCAATTCGTATGCATTAGTACTTCTTTTGAGCCCAAAATGGACCTAACCTCTTAGTTTGCCCTTTCCTCCAAGTGATAGGAGGTGGTCTCTCGGCTTGTATTGCAACAACACTATCATTCTCTTGAAACTCTCTTGATACCTGCAATGAACATATGCACAGACTTTTAAAGAAAACAACAAAATGAAATGAGACAAGTAAATCTAAAACTACCTTCGCAACTTTACACTTAAAGTGATGCATGATCCCTCAAGCATGTGACAATGTAGAAAAAGGAAAGAATAATTTTTATTGCTTTAATTATTTTTTTCCTTATCACAACTTGCAAATCATGAATGTGACGTGCAAAAAACTTTGTAGACCAAGTTGACCTATATGCAAAGGGAAGAGGGTCTCGATCAACAAGTTTCCGAAGTTGGTAATGTAAGCTTGGAAAGGGCTCAACCCAGTGCTACCTAGACACATGTTTACTACAAGACACTAGATTGAATCGCCTTGACTCCTATTAACAATCTCACTATGGTTGTTGGTTTGCGGATGATAAACAATGGATAGCTTATGTGTGTATTAAGTTTCTTCTAGGGGGGTATTCCAAAAACCACTTATAAATTTCACATCCTTATCAAAAACAATAGTCAATAGTAAGCCATGCAATCTCATAACCTTGGTAAAGAAAATGAAGCCAACATTTGAAGCTTTATTGGTTTTGTTGTTGGGAATAAAATGTCATTTTTATAAAATGGTCCACCACAACAAAAACTAAATTATGGTCCCTTTGGGTCTTTGGTTAAGACAAAGTCTATACTAACGGGGCATGAGGGATCGGACGAGGGGTGTAGACTTGTGTTTTGTTTTTGACTTTTGGGCCATGTTTCGTATGCTGGAAAAGAAATGAAAGAAATTATATTTTATTCATTTTTCGTCTTTGGTATGCAAAGAAGAAAGGAATCGACTATTTTTGTGGGAATATTATACTTCCAAATAGGGTAAATTGATTCATATACCAGGTTTACAAAGGTTTTCCTTCACCGTTTTTGCCGCCCTCCTCTTCCAAGAAGCACATGAAGCAGTCCCCTTCCTCCTGGTATGACCAACCTCAAATCCCTTGAATCGTTGGATGTCTTTCGAAACCTTCCCTTTCATGTCTGGCTTGGTTTGACTTGATCTTAGCTTCATTTCCACGTCCGACTTCTATGCCTCTCGGCCTCACTGTGACTCTTGGATGCCGTGAGGGTCTTGGCGTCCATGATCTCTCGAGCCATCAACTGCCCCAGCTTTGCCTGCAGCCAAAAGGGATTTCGAATATGGTTGGATCACAGGCCTGAGATCCCCTGACAAAGTTGAAGGTGGTCAGATGCTTGACCGTCAAACCGAATCTGCAATGACCAAGGGATATCACCCACTGGTTGAAAAAACTTGTTGACGGATGAGGCAGTGGCGGTATGAGGTAGGGGTCATGGACCGAAGAAAGAGACCAGGGAAGGACTTGGGACACCTCGTTGCGGTGAGGGAAGACTAATCCGCCATCTCTAGCACTTCCGACATTGAAAATACTGGTTTGTCAAACTAGATCTCATGTTCAACTGATCTCAGTGTTGTCCTTTGACTAAATGACTCAGCTTCAATTACGTTAATTTTTCCCCCATCGAGTAGGTAGACGACATTGCCGGCGAATGTTTCCAAATTTGAACCTAGAGAGATGAAGAAGAAGATAAGATTTTGTTTTATAGATTTTAATAATTATAAAGATGTTTTTGTAATTTAGTCAATAGATTACTATCAAATGCATTAAAGGTAATGGACCATTTTATTTTGTTTTTCATATCAATTATATTCCATGTTGATTTCATTTTCTCTACTTTGTTTTTTTGTACCAAACATGTTATTAGTGGTTTGACGTTTCAACATTTAAGAACAATGTGAGTTATGGTGGCAGCCCTCTTAAGACTAGGTCATTTTTTTTTTAATTCAACAATTGTAATGGTCTTACCTTGACCAGGGCCAGCCTTGGACTTTGAGAAGCCCTAAGCGAATTCATGCAATGAGGCCCCTCATATTTAAACAGATTTGTATCAAAATTTCTTTTATCAAAGTGTACACACAAATTTGTATCTATTGAAATTAAGAATGAACGACTAACGCACAGTACTATTGCTGCAAGGGTGTCAAAAAGAAGCTTCCAGAATTTTGCGCCCACTCTTGGTTACGAATGACGGAACTTCGATAAGGCTTGTCATGAAGGTTGCCACCTCCGCCTGCTTGGTCACAGCAACCACTGGCGTTTGGGTTTTGGTTCATCGCAGGCCGAGAAGGTTGTCCGTATTGCCAGTTCCAACCAGCTCCTCTGTGGGGGTCTCCTCGAATGGTATTCGGGAAGCTGTGGGATCCACCATGTTGTGTGACAAGTGAGGTTTAAAGAAAGTGTTAAAAAAAATGGAGGCCCTCAATTTTTGGGGGCCTCAAGCGGCGGCCTAAGGCTGCAAAAGCCAAGGGCCGGCCCTGACCTTGACCAACATATTTAGCTTAATCTCATGCATGCAACTTGTATAACTAGTCATGTAACAATGTACTAGGATTGCACAAGCAAGTACCCTTAAATAGGTAGCTGTCATAGACCTGAATGTCACTAGAGGGCGGGGGATTAGGATCCTGGTACTAATGGATAATGCACTCAAATCCTGCAACATTCACTCTCATAGTCTCATGGAGTTGAAAAGAAGGGATACCCTACTCAATGCATCGTTAACTTCATTCTGATTCTGTCCCTTTGCAACGTTTAAGGGCAAAAGAATATTCTTGGATATACTCCACCCGCTTTACATGCCATTCACTTAGCTTCTTTTGGGAGTGAAAAGTTTTGGAGCATCTGATGATCAAAGTAAATAACAAATACCCCATGTAAGAAATAGTGGTTCTAATACCTTAAAGCCTGAACTTTGACATAAAACTCCCTATCATAGGTAGTGTACCTTTGATGGGCCTCGATCAACTTTTCACTAAAGAATGCAATGAGATTACCCTCTTGACCAAGCATTCCTTCTATCCCCACATCACACCCGAGGAATTACATTCTAACTCAAGATGTATTATTGATCTCTACAAAGGCCTGGGCAAGTGATTTAAACCAAATGAACTCTCCCTTCTACAAACTACTTGTAATGGTTGCCATAAAGGTAGTAAATTCTGTTATGAATCTTATATAAAATGTAGCTAGCCCATGAAAATTACGGGCCTCATGAATATTGGAGATTTGAGAAAAGTGATTTTTTTTAAAATATTTCTTATCTTACAAAGAATACAACGCTAGGTTTCCTTGATATATTAGAGTAGCTAACTTGTAGGAGTAAGACTAATTAAAATATCTAATATTTAATTTAGGAGACTACAATAAAGCATAATATGTACATTATAAAAACATGGTTTATTTTCTAAACAAGCTCTCATTAACCAAATCAGTAAAATTATCAAACATTACCAAACGTCTCAAACCATGGTATAATTAGTGGGATGTTGTATAATTTGATTTGATACCTTAATACCTAAATTATCATATAGCTCATTTTCTTATATATATACCTAGTCATGTATCGTATGAAGATAGTAGTAAAATAATAATATTTTCTTCCATTTGTATCAATTTATAAGCTGCATCAAAGTGTTCTCAATGAATGCAGCTAATGGGGTTCTCACATCAACATTAGGGCCAATACTGTGCCTCCACAACGGCAATGAGACCTAACATCTCAACTAAACTCGATTGGTTGATGCAAACAAGACAAAACAAATTTAAAGCAGTCCAATTTGGGCAAATTTTATCTCTGGACACATATACAGCAAATAGGAAAACTATAGTGCCACGCTATCAAGCTTAGCATTATTAGTGGTGCTGATATCCCAATGTAATAGATTAATACATGATGCTGCACAAATTTTGCCTATTCATACGAATGAATTCTTTAATATTGCACTAGGGTTGTTAAACGGGCGGGCTGGGATGGCCTGCACCTAGCCGGCACGGGTTTAGGCTCATTTTTAAACGGGTTATAATTGTTAAGCCCGACCCAGTTTGCATACGGGACGGAGGCTGGCCCGTTTAAATATATATTTTAAATAATTTTTTACTTTAAATATATTATTTCTTTTGAAAAATTATCGGTTTTAGTTTCTATGGGTCAAATACAACCTTCGCACAACTTTGAAGGCGACCAAACTTACAAAATATTTGTACATTATACAAACTTTTAATAAATTAACTAAAAAAATGAAAAAAATAAAATTAAAATAAAGAGCTCATTCTGATATGCATATAAATAGGTCAGATTTTCTAGGTCCTACCCGCAAAAAAAGAGCTGAACTGCATGGCTTGAAGTCCGAAAGCCCGTTTAACATCCCTATATTGCACCTATGTTTATGAAGAATAATTAATAGCTAATTCATTAATGAACAATGTTAATGATTGTGTTCCAATAAATGATTGACAACAGTGGAAGCGAAATTTTTGTGATTGAACAATGTAAAATATAATAGTACATAGTGCATCCTCTAACGGGTTTTACACCATATATTTTAATTATTTATAGATGACTTGAATGATTATGAAAGCGCGTAAAATATTGATCTTTTCATTCATGGAATTCAGAAGCCACAATAATTCCATTAAAAACAATTGTTTGATGTTATTTAAACCATATATCCAAATTGGATTTCTATAAACTCACACAACAAATAAGTGGTAAACATAAAACAAAGGTTTAGATAATGATAGATTTAGTAAGGAATATAGAAATTGTCTCTAGGGTGTTATTCTATGTACACTTATCATCTTAACAATATTGTCGGCATTTTCTCATTATTTAATAAACCATTTATGGTCCACTTTTATATTATAAACAAAGACGCATGGCACAAAAGTTTGGTGCACTTATTGTGCTCATCTTTTTGTCTCATTCTCTACTTGTTTATCATCATATGATGTTGCATATAACACATTAATTAATTTTCTACAAACTATTTTGGTTTCTCATTCATAAAACCTTATTCTTCCATTAATTATTCCACACTTTTTTTTCTCTCCCAATAATAAGTTCTTTTCCTTTTGTTAAGAAAGTTATTTTGTAATCCTAGCATGGCAATCTGTCTACTGGAAAGCTAATTGGATGCCTTTCTTTATGCACAGCTTTGATAAGGAGCTTAACAAAGTAGTTGCAATTAAAGTCATTGATTTGGAAGAATCGTAAGTTTACAGTTTGGTATTTTCATTTTTCATTGCTGCAATATTTAATATTCTTACATCTTGTTAATAACTCATTGTTTCCCTCGTTTACCATATTTATTGAAGTTCGTAGGGAAAGTTGAAGCAATTAGTGCAAAGAGCTTGTATAAATTGTATGCTCCACTAGCTGCTGCTCAATTCATTTAGCGTGTTATTTAAAATTGAATAATAATTCTCGCATAGAATTGTTCAAATTTTGAGAAGGAGCTTATTGATCAAAGGGCTTTACAAGAACTTCATAGGAAAAAGAGCTTCTCGTGAAAAATGGATGTGTTTAACTTAATAATATAGAAAGAGCTTTACTTCCAATAACATGAGGTTGGCTATATCAATTAAGACAAATAGAATGTTTTTATTTGATTCAATATAAGGATCGTTCTTTTTAATCATTTTTATAAGTTACCATTCTTTTTTCCAAATTTAATAATTCCACATTCTTTGTTAGCATTTCCATTCAAGTCATTTTTGGTTTTTCTCTTAATTTTTTACCTTGCTCAATATCAATTTTCAACACCCTCTGAACATATGCATCCAATAGTCTACGTCCTAGCTCGCTAAACGGTCGCAAGGGATTATCACTCATCCTATCTTCAAGTGGAGCTACCCCAATGACATTACGGATATTCTCATTCCTAATCTTATCTTAGTCTTATTATACATTATCTTAATATTTGCATCTCAGTCACACTAATTTTCTGTGTATGTTGTTTCTTGTAAGTCCAACACTCTATTCCATATAACAAAGAAGGTGTAATAATCATCTTATAAAACTTATTGACGTATTACAATCATACAACATATCGACACACTTTTTCACTTGGTTGACATTAGCATCAATCTCTTTGTCGCTCTTAATTATTGACCATATGTATTTAAAATATTTCACAGTATCTATTGGCTGTAAGTGTGATTACACTTTGCTTGTTATTTATTCTTTTTCTGAACTTACATTGCATATATTTGATTTTCAATATGCTTATTTGAAATTTGCGACCTTCTAGAGTTGGTCTCCTTACTTCTAATTTTTTCTTAATATCTTCTTTAGTTTCGATCAACAACATACCACATAGGATATCCTCATTAATATGTTTTGTTATCTCGTTTAATATTATTATAAAGAGGAATGGACTCGAAGTTGATCCTTGATGGATTTTTTTTTAGGGGTTTGGGAGGGAGAGATTGAAAATTTTTTATTAAGAAAGAAAGGATAGAGGGCAGAGTCGAGTCTCCCCATGCAATACAATGAAATTAAAATAATGAGTTCAGCTTTCTCACCTATCCATTTAGTCTCTTGAATGCACATAATTTTAATATTAATTATCACCTTAGCTAATTTGACATACCTACGAGATCCTATGTTTCAATAAGCTAAATGTAAACTACGATTATGATTTTTAACCAAACTCTCTTGCCTTAGCTTATTTTATACCCCATCTAGGCGTTGATGTGACATGTTATTTCTGGGCAACAACCTAACAATCCTTGTTCATTTATCATTGCTTTTGGATCTCAAGATGTAGCATGTCATCTAATGCTTTTCTTATGACACGGTTCATATTAAAAATGTGGCATATTTTTACATTGGTGGTTGTAAGCCTATCACAATCTTTCTTTTATCCTGCTTGGACTTGCGGTGCAAGCATAAACAAAATTTATTATTTATTTATTTATTTTCAGGTTACAGGAATAAATTACACTAGCCAATAAAGTTGTGTAATTTATTATAATTATAGCTACGAGGAAAGCAAGAATTTTCATTATTATATTTAAATTTGATTTAGAAATATAAAAAATAGCCTATCAAATTCTTTAAAATGTGAAAGAAAAAGTTAAAACAAAAGAGATTGCACAAGGTGTCAATGCCAATTTTCAGGCTTGTTCATTTGCAAAAAAATAAAGAAATTTCAAAAATAGGTTTTAATTCGGTTTGCAAATGCATGGGAAAATGGAAAGGCTGAAATTGTCACTCCAAATTTCTGTTTTTCAGAAAGTTAAATAGTTTTTTTCTTTGGATCAATATTTTCAAATGTTCTTTTCTGGTCAAGAGCTCCTCTAAACTGTGCTTGAGTTGAGTCTATATTAGCCCCTCTCTTCTATTTCTAGTTCCCTTTTCAATGGATATAGTCCGTGGATTCTGGAAAGAAACATCAGGATTTTTCCTCCACCAACAAGCTTGTTTTGTTTTTCCATACCACATACTAAGCCTAACTTTCATTTCAGTCTTAAGTTTGTTTTTTGCTTCTATCAATCTGTTGTCAGTTCTCTATTGACTTGTTATCACAACTTTTACTAGGGGAAACAATTAGTCCAGATTTGGACATTGCTCTTCTTCTAGGATTGTTTTCCCCAGATATTTTACTCCGGCAATTTTTTTAATTGCATATAACGTGAGTACACATGGTATTGTTTTCAAAGTACTTTGTTTTCATGGAAGATTTTTATAAAATGGGTTCTTCCTCTTTCTGCAGGGAGGATGAGATTGATGACATTCAAAAGGTAATTTTCCTTGATTTATTTGTGAATTAAATGTGCAAAATAAATTAGTGATAGGTTGCTCATCCACCGCATCTTCTGTCAGGAAATTTCAGTTCTATCCCAATGTCGTTCGCCATATATTACTAAGTACTATGGTTCCTACCTCCATGAAACAAAGCTTTGGATAATCATGGAATACATGGCTGGTGGCTCTGTTGCTGATCTAGTATGTTACCATTACTACTTTGTCTATGTTCAATGTAAGAAATATGAACCGAAACCCCTGGATTTGAGGTTTTCTTTCTAGCTCACAATATTCTATCAATATTTTACTGTGCGTGTATGGCTGGCTAGCCTTGAATATGGAAGCCTTCTTAAAAGACCAATGAAAGTTCTTGTAAATGGTTAGTAGAGTGCTTATAAAAGTGTTGTAATGCCTATTGGTGTTAATAGTTCTTGCCATTTGGTGTGATAATTCATCAATAAACAGGTAATACAATAACATAGAGATTTTTCTTAAAAACCAGGTTACTAGAATGTAGAAAGTTCCCCATTTCGGATTTTTGTTTTGGACCTTGATATAAACAATATAATAAACAGCAATGAATGTTGATTAGATGGCAACATATATGGTTTTTTTATAGTTGGTAGTTGTGTTGATTTTTCTTATAACATGTTTGGTAAGTAAGAATGGAATGGATTATATAATGAAATCTATTCTCATGGAAATATTCATTCCCATGGGAATCTTAATACCACAATGGGAATGTTAATACCACAGAGAAGGTAAAGTTGATTTATTTCATCTATCAGGTTTTAGACTATTCCCTTGTATAAGAAATCAAATTTTCAATGCTGCCCTCCCATGACCTAATGGCTGCTGGTTCGTTTGACCCCATGAGTAGCTAGTCATTTATGAAGGCAATTGGTGCTATTAGAAGAGGTGGTGGCGAAGGTGAGTGGAGGTGAATGAACGGAAGTGACAACAGCGTGGTGTGTTGTTTGGCAGTGGTATTGCGAGGCTGTGCGACCCGGTCTCATTCAGCGAAATCCACTAGTACTCCACCCCTACTCTCTGCTCCTGAGGTTGTTGCCACAACTGCCCTTTCTCATTAACACATGAGGATTGAAGATAGAAAAACATTACCCAATGCTTCCTGGTTTCCAAGTTCTCCTTTCGCGACGTGTTTAGCAGCATTTGAATTGATGCCATTCGAAGCCGAAACCCAACAAAACCTCAAAGCACCTCAAGTTCACAAACAAATCTCTGCATAATTATATCAAATCCTCTATATGTAAACCCTAATTAACACACAATGCATCTGCAAAAATGGGAGCCAGTTATAGGACACTCTAAATTCAAATGACCTAATTGATTTGATCAATGGGGAGAGGAGATCGAGGATTCAAAGCTCAAATCAATTGCGGTGTGCAATGGCTATGAGATTTGAAAACATGGAAATTGCAATTGAAATTGAGTCTCCGATCTAATGAAAGAGAGTAGGTTTAGTTTTTTTAATTTATTAGGAATTTTTAGACAATATTTAATTAGAGGTATTGGAGTAATTGATTATTTTGCATACTAGGAAACATAATGAATCATTTCATTTTGATTTTCATGTTAATATTATTTTTTAATGATTTTATTTTCCTAAATTTGATTCCCACATACTAATCGAGCACTTATTGTTTGTCATTTTGTTATGTTAGTAACAATTTGGCTCGTAGCATTGTTACACCCAAGTCCATACAAATTCTATATATGCACCTATTCTCTTAGTAAGAGAATTGAATAACATTATTATTCCAAATAATTACATGATATTAGAGCTTGGTTAACTTTGGTTGCTGATGGAATTTGGTTGTAGTACTTATTGGTTGCCATAATTATCTCCGGCCACCATCATTGGAATCCTTTTTTGATCATGTGTTGAAATCTACTGGCAAAATTTTCAAATGATCTCATTTTTCCTTTAAATTTAAGAAACAATGTTGAGTATCTCAAAGCTCCTGCAAACATTTTTTTAGATTTAGAGTTCATTTTTCATCCGATTTTAGATTTGAGACTTCTGCTGTGCTCGTTTTTGAATCTTACATCTATCATGGACATGCTCGCCAGAGTTTATGGCTGAAATTTCACTCCGGTCACCAAAATTCCCTGTTGCCTATTGGAATTCATTATTGTTATTACTTCAGGGCTGTTCTTGATTTTTCGGATTTGTCTAATTAATTCATCTAATCCTTTCTTGTCATTAATTCATTTAATCATTTCTTGGAATTCATTGTTGTTATTCCTCAGCCTTGCTTATTTAGGAATGGGGGATAAATCAATGGATCAACCAACCTTATTATTGTAATATGTATCTGGTTTTTCCGATTTACAAATTAATTTGGTTAAAACTTGATAGGACTAATTATCCTCCAAGGCTCTTGGTAAGTATCTTTTGATCACAAGTCATTATAAAGTTATTGGGGATAAATCAGATGGGAAAGACTGAAATTCAACAACTCTATGCAAATGAGTTGCTATATATGCTGCTTTACGTACTCTTACGTGGGGGAGTATGGAGAACATCAGAACACGTTTCGCCATTAATTCATAGATTGTGATAGTGCTCATGAGATATGGAAAAAATTTGAACTCCTTTGCTCTAGCCAAAATAATGAGTCTTGTTTGTGATTTTTGGGAGGAATTATTTGAGCTTCACCTTGGAAGTTTGACTTTTGCGGATTATTATTTCAAGCTACCTCCTTGATTCAGTGTCTGCAACCTTACTTGCCTACTTCTCAGGATTCTATTGAAATTAACAAGCGCTAAGATGATATGCTCATAATGTTTATTCTAAAGAACTTGGGTTCTGGTTTTACCTCACTCCGACAACAAATTACTTGGAGTATAGTTTCCTTTATTAATGAAGTTTTTCCCCACGCCTAGTGATGCACGTCTCATGACCCTATATTGTCTTGCTAGATACTATTACCATGGTGTCATAATCTACACATGGTGGTTGTGGACACGATTGTAGCCGAGGCCATGTTTTCTTATGCGGTTGTTATGTAATCTAGTGCATGGTTTTGTGGTTTGTTCTCATTTCCACAAACTTGGTCACATGGGTAATCCTTGTTATTCACTTCATCCAGAACTTTGTCCTCACCGTCGTGTGTTAAACACATTTATGGGTAGTGAACATATGGTTCTAGTGAGCGGTCGAGTATGATGCAGTTTTTCAATCTCAACAGTATAGTGCTCTGTGTTATCCCACTGCTACATTGGCATGACATGGTAATCCAGATCCTACTTGTTTATTGTCCGATACTTCTCGTCATTAGGTTCTTGATTTTGGTGCAACCCATCACATGATTGGTGATTGTCGGCTCTTATCTGCGATCTTTTATAGTCCATCTAGATTTATTACTTTTTGTCTATCTTGTGATTAACTTTCTATATAGTTTAATATCTATAAGCTCTCTCACTTATGACCTTGATTACCTTGTGATATTTTCCTCTTCGTCCTGTGTTTTAGGATCAAAAGACTGATGTTGGATCGGTAGTGGGCGTGAGTTTGGTGCTCTTTATTTATTGGATCAGGACTTTGTGGCAGTCACTACTACATCTTCGAAATCTTCAAATGCTTACAACTTCACTATCACCTTGGTCATCTATTGTTGGAAGTTTATTTTGATCAAGACTTCAAAGGAAGTTTCGATGACAATCTCGTAGGAAGTCATGATACAAGTATCAAAAGAAGGGAGTTCTGATTCAGTATTTCGATTCATTAATGCGGTCAACCAGACAGTTTGGATTGTATTTTTCTAGACTTTTTAGTTTCCTAGACTATAGTTATTATATAGAATATAGTCATTACACTGGCTTTTTAGTTTTCCCACACTATATTTACTAATTATATTTATCATTCGAGTTTCTCGGTGTTTAATTTCTTTCTAGGTATTGATTGTTGTAAGATCAAAGGTCGGACTGCAGTATATATATTTGTAAATGCAATGTGTTAACAAAAAGAATGAAAATATTTTTTATTTTTCATATGGTATCAAAGCTAAGTTCTTAGAAAAACCTTAGTTGAACCCTCAACCCTCTTTTTTGACCTTCATTGCTGGTTATTTCTTTATTTCTTGGCCTCCATTGCCGGACCAGCCTTCATTGTTGGCAGTTCTTCTATTTTTTAGTGATCACCTTTCATTGTTAAAGAATCACTATGTTCAAACTTGTAGAGAATTCTGCTACAAGTCTACAACACTTGTAGAAGAGATTGGAAGGAACACCCCCTCCTACAGAATACAGAATATTCAATGAACATATAGGCTGGATGGGAAGAACTACCTAAAAGGAAAGGGGAAGATCAGTCATCTTATGGGGATATGACTAAAACCAGGAGATCCCTGATTTGAATTCTGTGATGAAGAAGATTCCATGATGGCATGGCTATGGAATTCTATGATGCTAGAGACTAGCGACACATGTATGTTTTTTTTCCCATTGGCAAGGATATCTGGGATGCGATCCAACAAATCTCAAGTTTATGAAGTAAAGGTGAAGATGCTCGCTACAAAACAAGAGACTAAGTCTATTACAGAATACACCAATGAATAGAAATTTATGCCAAGAGCTCGATTACTATAGAGTAATTAAAACTAACTTGAAGATGCCACTGTTCTAAAGAAATTTATAGAGCAGGATCATGTCTGATTTTTTGGTTGGGCTTAACCTAGAATTTGTTCTAATCATGATTCAAATTCTAGGCATGCCTGAAGTATCATGTTTTATCGTAGTTATGGCGCTGGTTTGAGGTGAAGAAAGCAGAAGAAGCTTGATGCTTGAACCCCAAAAGACAGATAGCTTGGTGTTGGTGGTCGGTGGTGATAACCCAACAATTTGGCTATGGTGGCAGCCATGCTGTCATAAATGAGGAGCATACATCTAGAGTTGAGAATAAAACATTCAATTGGTAGAAGATCCAGAACCAAAACAACCTATGGTGCACTTTTTTGCAAGAAAGAAAGCCATACCCATGAACGATTCTGAAAATTTAATGGCAAATCTCCAAGCTGAGAATGGAGTCTGAGAGAACTCCCAAGTATAATAGGCAAGTTCATGTTGTTGTTGTAAGACAAAATGACATAGGATCACATGAGATAAGTAGTCTCAGTCAATGAGAAGCTGAGAAAGTGTGATCTCTTTTTGGTTATCTTGCCAAACCTTAGGTTATTGTTCATTGGCTTATTCAGGTGTGTTTTCTTCCTCTTTTAGGTTAAATGTTTAGGATAAATCTCTTACCATTTCTTGGATTGTGGACTCCAGTGCTACTGATCACAATCCACTTCTTGGATTATGGACTCACTCACCAAATGTTGTTACTACATATTGACCATACCCCAACAATAGATAGCCAGCATATGTGTACAACTAGTGTGTTAACAAAAACAGGATAGAGATTTCTTTTTTTTAACACCTATCAATATGTATTCTTCTTTAGTTTTCATTTGTCTCTATCGAGTTGTCAATTATATAGCATGCCAATTAGGAAAACACTATTGTGTCTTTTCCCGCCTGTGATGGGACTCGTGTGTCTTAACAGTTTGAGTTAGTCCACTCCAATGTTTGGAGTCCTTATCATATATTTTTGTTTGGTATCAAGTATTTTGTTACTTTCATTAACAACTATAGTTGTTATGACTTAGTTAGATTTATTTGAAGATTGAACTTAAGTCTTCCTTCATTGTCTACTTTTTACCATGAAGTACTTAGTCAATATAGTATAACTATGAAGTGTTTGCCTAAGAATAATGTTCGTGAATACTTCTCTACATTTAAGTTGCTCCTTTTCTCGAGTCACATGACATTATTCAATGCTCACACTCCATAAGGAAATGGGGTTGTTCATCGGAAGAATCATCATCTATTGGATATTTCCTGTTGTCTTCTTCTTCAAGCCAATATGCCCAAACAATTTTGGGGTTAAGCTCTCCTCATATCTGGTTATCTTATTAACGATCTATCCTTATTAGGCAAGATGCTACTCCTTATAATGTTCTCCATTTTGGCTGTTTTCTTTGGTAAGTTGGTCCTTGGATCTTTGGATGTGTTTGTTTCGTCCCCTCACTGAGCCCCAAGTCTCATATGTTATCTCCTCGCGTTGAAAAATGTGTTTGGTTACTCCCGCACTCTAAAGAGGCATTTTTGTTATAATCCTAAGCACTGTTAAGTGTGTCTGTTTATGTGACTTTCTTTGAAGACCAAGTGCCTCCCCAATTTGAGCTGTCTATTGTGGATCTTCCTATTTGCTCCACCTACTTCCTCAACGGAGCCAATATTGATAGCCACTCGTTGAACTTGAGCTTGTGCCATTGAAGCTATTTACTAGGCCCCCTCGATCGTCTGATCCTCTGGAGTAGTATGTCCCACCACCTCTGGTAGATGTCTTTTGTCTTTAGACTCTCGAGTTTCTTATTGCCCATAATACATGTTCTCATGAAGTTAGCTAATATCCTCTTTCCCATTATGTTTCTTATATTATCCTCTCTCCCTATATCCCTACCTTTGTCTCTTCTCTTTATATCGTGTTTGTGCTGAGTAGTGTGCAGGAAACTTTTACTTATCCAAGGTGGACTTGTGCTATGTAGGAGGAGGTTGATGTTTTGCATGCCAATCAGATTTTGGATCTATTTCTTTACTTCCTAGTAAATAGGTGGTGAGCTGTCATTGGGTCTATGTGACTAAACACCATCTTGATGGCCCTGTGGAGCGTCTTAAAGCTCGTCTTGTTGTCAAGGGTTATACTCAAACTTATGACATTGATTATGTTGAGATGTAAACTTTAACTTAGCTACCCTTTTTTGTTGGCTATTAGACCAGTTGATGTAAAAAATGTTAATTCTTTTCTTGGTGATCTTCTCTCCCAAGTTTGTTGCTTAGGGGGTGAAGCTGTGCCATTTGTGGAAGGTACTATATAGTTTGAAGCAATATTATTGAGCTTGTTTTGGTTGATTTGATGATGCGGTTGCTTTTGGCATGCACAGATGTGGTGTGGATCATCCTGTGCTCATTATGCATTCTAAGGATGTGTTATTATTCTTTTGGTTTATGTGGATGATATTACTATTACTGGAGCAACTCAAACAATTCCTACAGTTAAAGTTTAGTACTCAAGATTTGGTTTGTCTCTCATATTGTCTTGGAGATGAAATTCCTTGTTGCTGGTGTCGCTGTTTCTTAAAAGAAGCATACTCTTGATATATTATCAGATGTTGGATTTTGTGATTGCAAGCCTGCGGATACACCCATGGATCTTCTTGTTAAGTTTGATAATAAAAAAGGAGATCTCCTTTATGATTCAGAGGAATACTAGAGCCTAATGAAAGTAATTATTTTACTATTGCAGTTAGTGTGGTTAGCCAGTTCATAAGTGCTCCTTGTGTTCCTCATTGACAGGCAGTCCTTTAGATTGTTCAACACTTGAACAGAGCTCTAGACCAACCAAGGTTTGTTTTCTGCAATTGAGGGAGGGCATCTTCACTTGTTTGGGTATTCTGATCCAGATTCCTTGGAAGTAGCTGGTTATTTACATATAGATTGGGATGGATATCCTATTGATCGTCGTTCCCACTCTGGTTATTGTGTTTTCTTGGGTGGAAATCTTGTGAAGACCAAGAAATAATTTGTTGTTTCCTGTTCTAGTGTTGAGGCTAAGTATCAGGCCATGACTAATGTAATAGACGAACTACAGTGGATTAGGATGTTGGCTGAAATTGTGCAACCCATGGCACATGTCTACTTTTTATTTATGATAATCAATCACCTATACATATTGCTAACAATTTAGTTTTTCAATAACAAACAATCTAGTTTGTGAGAAGTTGCATAGTGGGAACTTATGGCTCATTCATGCACATTTTGAAGATCAGCTTGCCGGGTATCCTCACCAAACCTCCTAGGCTTGGTCATATTTCCTGTATTTGTAATAGATTAGGTTTGTTTGATATGCATGCCTGAATTTGAAGAGTGTTGTTTTCTATATTTGTTAGTGGTGTGTTGGGCTGTAGCTTAGTTAGACCTAAGCCCTTACAAATTCTATATATGTTCATGTTTTATTAATAATAGAATTGAATAATAATATTATTCCAAATAATAGCTGTTTAGATCCATGAATTGTCTTCTCCAATAGAAATAAAAAAAAGGAGGGGAGGAGAGGGTGATACTATCTCAGTTTTAGTCATCCAACCAAGTTTGGGAGTGTTGTCTATTTTACGTCTCTTTTGCAACAAACCCTTCTCCTATATGAACACTTCATGTGAAAATATTAGCATGTTGGATTTAATGAAAACTTTGAAATTTAGACTGTAGAGTAGTAAAATTTCTAACTTTGAGAGTTCTTGGGGACCCGGAGAGTACCTGGAAACCTAGTTCCCATATAGGTGTTTCCCCTTTTCCATATTTTGTTCTTTCCATGTTATTGTTGTTGTTTTTATTAGCAATGTATAATAACCGAACATGTCTTGTATTCATCTATTTTTAAAATGAACTCAGATTTTTGTCTAGTTAGTTCTGCTTGTTTTATCATCTATCATGTCTTCTTCCTTTCATTGCCAACCGTGTTCTTCTAATGTGTCTTTTAGTATTTTCTCCTTTTGCGATGGGACTTGAAATTGGGGGAAAGTAATTAAATAATTCAAACTGGGCCATAATTTTGCTTCTAGTGCAGTTTTTCACATCCAAATAAGATAATAGGATAGCAGTTTTTCATTAATACAGATTGGGATTCTGCAGATCCAAGCAGGCACACCACTTGATGAAATGTCAATAGCGTGCATTTTACGTGATTTACTGCATGCTATTGAGTATCTCCACAATGAAGGGAAAATTCACCGAGATATTAAAGGTTTGTGCCCTTCATTGAATTAATTCAATTGTACTTTTCTCTTTGAAGTTCCCCTGGCTTACTGATACTGAATAGAGCAATCAAAGTATTGAATAAAAAATTTCATTATCTCTGTTCGATAGTCTTACCTGCAAAATATAATATTTCCTTGCCCCTGGGGCTTAGTGGATACCTGGATGAAATCTCATCAAGAAGGAAACATTTTTTCTTCTCCGTTATACATGACCTTGTTTCTTCTTTTGTATGATTTTTTGTGCATTAACAACCTCTATAATGTATTTTTTGGCAGCGGCAAATATTCTGTTGACAGAAAAAGGCGATGTTAAGGTTTGTATATAGTTTTTTAAGCCTTTTATTAATAATCTGGAATTATAACTGCTCTCGCTTGACCTGGCTAGAATTTACACCCCTTGTTGCCTGCAGTTCCATACATGTGCTGAAGGAATCTCTGGTTTATGCTTGAATTTTTATTCCAGGTTGCAGATTTTGGAGTTTCAGCACAGTTAACAAGGACCATTTCAAGGAGAAAGGTAGTGATGAAAATGTGTATTTCTGTGTATATATTATTCATTATTTATAGAATATGCTCAATTTTTTCCGGGGGAAAAAATTATTCAAGAAAAAAATATGCATCTATATATATTTGATATACACTCATGTGTATATTTCTGTTGCCATATATATATATGCATATATTTTTGATATACATAACACTAGATTGATGCAGTGTTTATGTTATTAATTAAGTAATTGCATGAAAAAATGGATTTATTTCCATCAAGGCAACCATACTGAATGCTTCATGTAATGGATGAGGCAATATTCTAGCCTACGTGAAACTCAATATTATATTAGCTGAGACCCAATTCATCGATTTTCTGGGTTAGGCTGACCCCTAATGTGAAAATAAAGAAGAATGATAAGCTGTTGGGATTGTTTTTGTTTTGGTGCCTTTGTTGCAGAATTCGCGTTTACTTTAAGTATTTTATTATTGTAGTTTTGGAAAAAAATTGTTTTTCATTTACTTTACTCTTCGGATGGAGAAAAAGTGGGTGCAAAGGAAAAAAAAAGGGTGGGAAACACAAAAAGTAGTTTCATATGTGTTGGGTTGAAACAAGGAGAAAAACAAGATGACTGTATTTCTGTGTGATCTAGCCCAGATAAAAACAAGATGGTTGTTTTTCTGTGTAAGCATGACTCCATGTTGGCTGAAGACCTCAGTTGAGAAGTGGAGGAAACCGAGATATCTTATTTTCTTGACTAAAAATACCGTGTGGTCCATTTCTATTAAAATATTTCTAGAGAAAAATAGGCCAAGAGAACAAGGAAAGAAGGTGAATACAAAATGCTTCTTATCACTAATTGATTTAGTGAATTGCCTTCCTCTTTGATTAAAATTACAAGTATGCTACTTATTTTAACTTGTTTTTTCTTTACTGGGTGCACACTAAGTTTTTCTAAAAGATATTCATTTAAAATTGATCATTGATGTTTGCTGATTTATGCTTGGATACATTATGGCAAGACCCACATCAGTTTACATACTTGAGAAATATGTGCCAAAATTCTCTCTGCACTAATATTTTAAATAACACAGACATTTGTAGGAACACCTTTCTGGATGGCTCCAGAGGTAATACAAAATTCAGAAGGGTACAATGAGAAGGTATCTCTACTGGACTCTGCTTTTCCCTTTTGTTGTACTCTATTTATTTATTTTTCTAGGCAGGGGAGGGTATGTTATTACAATGGCTTGGTTGTGTTCTTTGATGCTGTTTGTGTTGACCCATTTTGATCCAAGAGTAAATGGCCAATATTTGTGGCCCTTATTTCATGCAGGCAGATATTTGGTCTCTAGGTATAACTGTGATTGAGATGGCAAAAAGGGGAGCCTCCCCTTGCAGATCTCCACCCAATGAGAGTTCTTTTCATCATACCTCGAGAAAATCCACCACAGGTTTACTCGTAATCTGTAATGTAGGATCAATTTTTGTTGTTGATTGTTTGAACCACAGGTTTACCCTAGGTATCTTTTTGTTTGCATGATTGAAAGTTATTTGGATTAAACTGAATTTTTAAAAAGATTTTGTATATTGGCAGCTAGATGAGCACTTCTCTCGTCCTATGAAAGAATTTGTGTCATTGTGCTTGAAGAAAGTACCTGCTGAGGTACATACTTCTCCATCACAATTTCCTTTTGCTTTCTTTTGCCTTTTTAGTTATTTTGGTTGGCTTGATAGGATATTGCTCATTATATTTGAAAGTATTTTGTCATAATAGCAATGATATTTCGAGTTATGATTCATATAGGCAGCCGGGCTAAGAACTAGCAGAAATGCTAAGGAATGGTCCTTTGTGGGGTTAAAAAGAAAGTATGCTTTTATAGTTCATACTCTGTACACTTTTTTTTGTTGGTTCTAAATATGGTTGTAGGCAGTGGTGGTTGCTCAGTTGCCTGATTTGGCTAATTTGGTTCCTCTTCTCTTCAAGCTTCTTTTTCTCCCTGATTGAAAATAAACACTTGTACCATTTTTAGTTGCTGCCTGAAGATTGAGATAGTTGAAGTTGGTATCTTACGTGATCTTGCTGCATTGATATTATGAGAAAAGTAACATAAAGGCCTAGTATTACCTATGCTATGACCAGAACTGTTTAGATTTCTTTAGAACCTTGCTTATTATTACTTGCTCCTGCTGTAGCATCTAAGTGTCCTCTGAGAGAGGACTTGAGTGCTTTATACTTTCTGTAAACTAATCTTATATTATGGCTCTGTGAAGTATTTATATTGCGGGAGAAATGGGTAATGCAGTATGCTTTTTTGAATCCTTACTGCCTTTTGGTTTTAGGCCCTTAATAAATTTCCTAGGTTGTTACTATCGAATTTTAGTTCGAGTCTACCAACTCCACATTCCGTTACATGCACCTCCAAAGAAACAGGCGTTGCTACTGAAGCCACATCAATAGCATGTCGGACCAGCTTGATCCCCTTTGGAGGGAAAATCTCAAAGAATGTTCTGCTTTTGTCTTTTGTCTTAATTACGTAAATTAGTTATGATGGGGATAAAATATTTACATTGTTAGGTTACTCTTAACTGGTAACTAAGAACATTTCATTATTTACTCTCTTAATTGCAGAGGTCAAGTGCTAAGGAACTTCTAAAGAACCGTTTTATCAAGAATGCTAGGAAGAGTCCAAGGCTTTTAGAGAGAATAAGGTGCAGTGTGTTGTTGCATGCCTTTCAGTTTTTTTATTAATTAACATTGTACACAGGCTGTAAAGCTTTTCTGGGGTACGCATACTGTGGTAATAAGGATCAGGATATGCAATTGTTTTGGCAACATTGCAATTTTCCATTTCTGGTCTTTAAAAAAAATTTACTTCAGAAAATATGCCTCTCAAATGTGTTTTTCTTGAGTATATGAATGCAGGTTCAACGAAATTGATGGAAGCTTTTGCAAATGATGTCGCAAACAGTTTCAGAAAATATATAACTATATTGAAAAAGAAATGGGAAATGGAAACATTACAAAGCAAGCATTTAACTTTCGTCTCCAAGATGGTTATGGAACAAATTGAATTTTGAATGATGCATTAGAATCTTTTATGCCTGCTATGCATATCCTTTATTTCACCCGTCGATCTCATTTTTTAATTTTTTAAATGGTTAGGCAGGAAAGCTAATTATATTGCTCAATTCAATTATAATACATTCAGATATTTTTATCTAGCAGAGAGCGCCCAAAGTACCAGCTGAAGGAGGATGCAGAAACACCTAAAGCATTTGGTGAGGCATCTGGCACTGTTAAAGTTACTAGGGATTTAAAAGGTGAAGAAACTATTGGAGCAAGGTGGGTTAAACGTGTAAAGTCCTTTTTATTGATCTTGTTTTTTGTTGATCCTTGACCTATAGTTTGTAATGTACAGTGGTCAGGCTAAGACCCTGAGAAATGCTGGTTGGGATTTTAGCATTGGCAATTTACAAGGTACAGGAACTGTTCGAAGTGTTGCGAGAACCCCTCAGACAACAGAAGAAAAGCCAGACGCTTCATTTAATCAGGCTACCCAGAAAATAACTTCAGACACTGGTCGCCAATGGTTGGCTGCACCTGGAAGCTCACTTCATGAGACGTCTGAAAATTCTTTCAGGAAAGATTTAAAAGAATCATTCCGTGATGAAAAGCAAGATTATTGCGATGAAGATGTAAGAGTATTGCTCTGTTTTTCAGTTTTTTCCCATCCAAATTCCCGATGTCTGTTGCAATGAAACCTCCTCTCTTCACCATGACACTCCTTGTTTCCATTGAACTTTTTTCTTCTTGTTCATCCACCCTGTCTCTTTTATCATTAGTTGAGTGTGACTTCTTGGATCTTGGTATAATATTGGATGAAGAAGTGTATTCATTGATTTCAATTGTCACAGTCAAATTTCACAGGGTTAAGTGTGGTTGAAGAGCCATTGGTTGCATCAGGGGAATTTTCTCCTGTAGGGTTCACTTTGATCCAGCGGAAGTTTGTTAAATGGAAAATACCTTATGTTAGCTATATTCCTTTGCTGTGTTTTAATGGCCTTGTGAACTTCACCCTATCGAACATGGGGCTGATAAAAGTAGGCTCTATGACCCATGTTGGATAGGGTGGGGTTAAAACACCTAAAGAGCTAAGGCATGATCCTTGTCTAGTCACTACATTTTGTATTTAAGAATTATAGAAATTTAAAATTTTAGGCAAATTGTTTAGTTTTTTATTTTGTTTAGTTTTGGTTTATTAATTGTTTTGTGACTTGCAGATGAGTTTGGGAATGTTTCATGCATCATACTATACCCTATATTTTTCTCTGGGTGGGCTTGCTTTTCTTTTAAGATTTAAGTTTCTTTCAAAATTGTTAGGAAGAATTGTCTGTAAGTGGGTCTGGAACTTTTGTTGTACGATCTCCAAGAGGATATTGTTCAGCTGCACTGTTCAGTGACAAGAGTACTATGGTAAGTTTTTGGTTTTGTTTTAAATTTGATGTGCTGCATTTATATATATATATATATATGTATGTATGGATGGATGTATGTATTTCTGTTAGTGTTAGTTAAGTATTTCCTTAAAAAAATATTTTGTTGTGTTGTGCTACTAACATGATTATATATTACATGTTACATGCAGCCTAGTGGTGTGCATCCTCCTTCTGAGGATGCTTCTGTAAGTGGCACAATCGTTTTCCATGGACAACATGATTCTGATTTTCCTCAAACTCCAAGGTCCAGATTGGGATTCCAGGAGAGGACCTCTAGTGCCTCGGAGGATAGTGCTGCGAATCTCGCGGAGGTAGTTTTCTTCTTTGTTCAAAATTCCTGTATTCCCTTACTAGTGCTTATTTCATAATTTTGGAAGAAGTTGGCGGTAATAGTTTGATAGCTCACGAATGCTGATTGTATTGAAATACTATTTGGATGATTAACCAAACTATTGTAAATTATTGTAAAGTATAGTTTTATTTTAAGATGCTCCCCTGTTTTTTTTACCCTTTGGGTTTTCTAATTAATTTAGTAGGTTTAATTCCTTTGGTTGTTCTTATTCTGTAAAATGGCTGATGTTTTTATCAGGCAAAAGCTGCAATTCAAGGAGGATTGAACAAAGGAAATGTCCGTGAGAGGTCTGTATATAGCAAGTTAAACAGAGATGGACAAAACTACAAGAAAACAGATCAAATATTAGATAGTTCGGACTCTTCCAGGTATATCTAATATGAACATGCATGAGTTAAAGGGATGGTTTGTCTTATAATGTCTGAAAATGACACATCTGTTTAGATATTCTCGCGAATACTTTGATGCCCCAAAGGTACTTACAAGATCACGCCCGCAAAGTGATGAAGAAGAAAGGGCAAGAACTGCTGCAGCGGCATCATCTGCTTCATTTTCACTTTTGCTTATGCCTTCTATAAAAGAGGTGAGCATTTCTTTTTTTGTGCACGCACATTTGCATAGATGTGTTCGCAAGTGTCCATGTGCATTTTTACGTGCTTCATAATTTAAAATTTTAATATTTTAAGGGTCTGCAGAACTTGACAGATGTCAGTATGTTTCTAATAGTTGGATCCACATTGCAGTATCTTTATTCTCTCTCTCACTATTTGTAGATATTTTAGTTTGACAGATGGAAACCTTATATTCTTTTTGTCACTAGATTATTATAGTAGTAGTGCGGGCCTTTTAGATGACCTACCATTAGCCTAGGGCCTTCTAAACGCCCTAGGGTTTCAAGTGACCTTCAAATACATCTAAAAAAACTTTGAAAATGTGAAGTTGAATAATGTGGGTCCTAATGGGGTGAAACTTGAAAGAGTAAAATACACTCCTATTTAAAGACTATTTTATCGAGGAACTGGAAATTGTGAGAAATAAGACAGATCTGGAAAATTTGCTATATATAGCCTTTGAAGTTTTTTTTTTTATAATTTTGTTTTAACTTAATCAACTATTAAGACCACTATCTACAATATTTTTATCACCCCAATAGAGCCCTTTAAAGTTAAAATTAAATTCGAGGAGGGTTTTACCCGTTCTCTCTTAGATGGGATCCTGTTTTTTGCTCTCTCTATTGAGGATAGTTTGTTGTTGGATCGACCTTTCTTGTTGGAGGAGGTGGAGTCTGTGGTTTATGGTTTTGCAGGGGATAAGGCTCTTGGCTCGGATAGGTTTCCTATGACTTTCTTTTAGTGGGACTAAAGTTTTTTGCGGGATGATGTCATGGCTGTTTGCCAAGAGTTCTTCGAGCGTGGTTGTTTTGCTCGAAGCCTTAACGCTACTTTTATTGCCCTCATTCCCAAGAAACCTTAGGCGGAGGAGGTGAAGGATTTTCGTCCTATTAGCCTGGTTGGTAGTATATATGAAATTATTGCGAAGGTCTTGGTTGTCCGGTTAAAAAGTGTGTTAGGGATCATTATTTTTCCTTCCTAGTGTGCTTTTGTTCATGGGCGACAGATTTTGGACTCGATCCTTATAGCCAATGAATGCATTGATTCTCGGCTTCACGCTTTCACCCCCGGGGTTCTATGTAAGCTTGACATCAAGAAGGTTTATGACCATGTTACTTGGACCTTTTTGTTGTATCTTCTTGAGTGGTGTGGGTTTTCCCTTACCTAGCAAAGGTGGATTGCTTTTTGTGTGTCGTTGACTCGTTTCCAGTGTTGGTGAATAGATGCTTGGGTGGTTTCTTTTCTAGCTCTTGCGGGCTCCGGCAAGGGGATCCTCTTTCTCCTTGTTGTTTGTTATTGTGATGGAGGCTTTCAGCCACTTACTTGATCGGGCTCGGCCTGTGGTCTACTCTCGGGTTTCTCGGTTGGCACTATAGTGCATGGTTCCATGGTTATCTCTTCCTTGCTTTTTGCGGTTGGCACTCTTATTTTTTGTGAGGCAAATCCTATGCATTTGTTTCACTTGCGGGCTGTTTTGGTGTGGTTTGAGGTCATGTCGGGTTGAGGATTAATTTGGGTAAATCTATTTTGGTTCTAGTGGGCGAGGTCCCTAGTGCGGCAGCGTTGGTGGGGATCCTTAGATGCAGGCTCTCCACTTTGCCTTTGACTTATTTGGGTCTTTCGTTGGGCGCTCGGTTCAAATCCTCTGCTATTTGGGCTCCGGTGATTACTTCTTTGGTGCGTCATTTGGCTGGTTGGAAGCGGTTGTATCTTTCTACCGCGGCTGACTTACTTTACTTAAGAGTACTTTGTCCAGCTTGCTCACGTATTTCTTGTCCTTCTTTTTCGTCCCTGCTTCCATTACTTCTCGCATCAAGCAGATTCAGCGGCAATTCCTTTGGGGTTCCTCGCAGGTGGTGCATAAGTATCCTTTGATGAGTTAGACTTCCATTTTTCGTCCCCTCTCTTGTGGTGGGTTGGCTATTCGTCGTATTCGGACCTTTAACGAAGCTCGCTTGGGAAATGGCTATGGTGGTTTGGGGGTGAGCGTGACTCTCTGTGGCAACAGGTCATTGTGGCTAAATATGGGGCCTTGGGCGGTGGTTGGACCTCTAATCCCTCTTGTGGTCCTCATGGCGTGAGCCTTTGGCAGTTTATTCGATCTGGTTGGCGGAGCTTTGCTTTGTTTGTGGCTTTTGGGGTGGTTTATCGTGAGTTGTTTCCGCCTTGCCACTGTTCATAAGGGCTTTGTGGTTGATTTCTATTCAGTTCATGGTTCGGGGGTGTAGTGGGAGGTTATTTTTTCTCGGCTCGCATAGGACTAGGAGTTGGAGGTTTTTGCTTCTTCTTTGAGGTGTTGTATTCTGCCCCCTTGCGTCGTACTTGTCCGGACCGTTTATGTTGGCGTCCTGCTGTGGCTCAGGGCTTTCGTGTGTGATCTTTTTATGCTGTTTTTTTGGGATGCTTCCCCTAGAAGAGTGTTTGGAAGGCTCTGGTTTCTCCTCGGCTGGCCTTCTTTGCTTGGACAACGGTTTTAGGGTGGATTCTGACTGCAGATAACCTGTGTCGGCGTGGGGTGATGATTCCTAGTTGGCCTTACATGTGTAAGGCGGCCGGGGAGTCCGTGGACCATCTTCTCTTTCATTGTCCTGCTGCCCACTTTCTTTGGGACTTCGTCTTGGGGCTATTTGGTCTATCTTGGGTGATACTTCACAATGTTCATGAGTTTTTCTCCTCCTGGCGAGGGTGGGTGGGCAGGAAGTCTGCGGTCTGGAGCGCTTTTCCTCATTGCATTATCTGGTGTCTCTGGCTGGAGCGGAATGCTCATCTTTTTCAGGGTTTTAAATGCTGCTTGGATGAGCTTAGACTTTGTTTCCTTCGGTGCTTTTAAGATTGTTTAGCTGAATCTGGATGCTTTCGTCTTTCTTGTCTTTTTAATGTTATCTCTATTTGTTATTTTTGAGCTTGTCTTGTCCCGTGCTCTTTGTGTATTGCACTTCTTGTGTATTTATTTTTTTAATAAAATTCACTTATAAAAAAAATTAAATTCGAATAGTTACATTTGACCGTAATTTTAACTCTAGTTTGTTTATTGGTTTTTGTAACATCATGCGATGGTAATTTTGAAAAAGGGTTTGGAAATGAAGAGTGATTTGGAATCTCTTCTCTCTGATGCACCTGCAGTCACAGGACACAAATAAACTACATGCATGCACAAGACTTATGATGCTTAAAATCACATGTTTTAACCTTGGAGCGTAAATAAAATGTGCGATCTCCTGTGTCATCAAGTTTCTAGCAATTGTTTTATGATGTTTGCACCTACATTATATTGCTGCTTCATGTAGGCTGTTGGTGATGAGTCAGAAGGGTATGTTGCAAGTGCAGTTGCAAATACACTAATAGATATGGAGCATATGAAACCCGGATCTTGCGATGTTTTTATCAGTACGCTGCTTAAAAGACTAGGAAGGTTCAAGTTTAATTTATTATGGTTTGTGCATTCTTATAAATTTTTAAACAAGTGACTTCTGAAGTTCCAGATTGAATGAACTTTGTGCAGTTCGAAGCACTCTTCATTGAAAGATCTACAGGAGCTGGGAACTCAAATCTTTACAAAGCCCCAGGCAGCTCCTGAAGAAGTAGAAAATGTGACTGCAGAAGCTGACAGGAGAAAAAAGCAACAGACGAAGGAACTGAACTCCAATTCAAATTTAAGCCCACTCGCGAGATTCTTGCTCTCAAGGTTCGGCCAGTAATTGTATTTATTTTTATAATATATTTTGAACAGAAAACCAAATTACATACACCTAGCTAAGAAACATCATTCCCTATTTGAATTAACAACTCAAGCCTGAAGTGATGTGACTTCGGATTATTTTCATTGGCCTGTCCTTTTCCTTCTTTCTGGATAAAAGAAAAAAAGAAGTGCTGAAAGTGCTTTCAAATCAAAATACACTTCCTGGATAATAATATAATTCTTCAGCACTGAATGTGGCGCTGGGAAATGTTGTTGAGACACGAGTACTATTAAAGGTTACATGGTTTTGTGTTTTTCCTTTTTGTGATGCAGATGGCAAGGGCAAGTTTCAAGAGATTTGAACCCAGCATGATAAATGTTTGAAGTTTGAACAAATTTTGCAAGTTTTTTCTGGTTGGTTTGCTTATTTATGCATTGCTTCCATGTACATATCATCATAAACCAACTTGTAGTCATATCTTCCATAATCAATCTCATTATTTGTGATTGCATTCCAACTTTTGTGATGACCAAGGTTCTGTATACTTCTGTAGAAGTTCCCATGAATCACATCATTACAGTACAATTGTAAAATTGTAATATTAATGGTATAACATTGATGCCATATTAATAATTCTTTTCTGTATACAAAGAAGGTATTTTCTTTGAAATTGTCTCAAGTTTTCCCTAGACAGTACCTGTATGCTCGAGAGCTTTATGAGATTCGCAAAATCAATAATACTACATTTGTCTTGTGACAGCATTAGTTAATTTTACAATTCAATTAAATTTTCTGCATGCCTTTGACTTTGTGCTGGTAAATTTAATTTTCACCTGGGTACTGTCATTAAAGGAAATACATTGTTGGAGTCGTCGCTTACCTCAATACAGCTCTGCTGTGATTGCCTGGTCCGTTGTCACTTGGAATCAAAGCTAATTTGTATGAAGGTCTGTTTCATATTATTTTGTTTTCGTAGTTCAAACTTGTCCATGAATAGTCATTAAGGTGTTAACGATCTCTCTCTCTCTTCTAAGTATTTGCTTAGAAAAAATGTGAAAAAACACTATTGAGATTATAGTTTAATTTTTTTTAGCAAAACGAAATTTTAAGCCTATATAGGAGAAATACAATCTCTAATTCCAAATAAGGGATTTGCTATCATAATTCTCTGTTCGCTTCTTGCGTTTGATTATCATTTGCTATAATCTTCCTCCCCTTGGGTTGCGGCTGAACGTAAAAATGATACAGTAAGCTGCAATTGATTGAAAATGAGGCTTGCAAAACAATCAAGTAATTATGATATTAGCTCTTCAAACTCTAATGCATGCTAAATCAAGTTAATACAATTTCTACTAATAAAAAACATGTTTTACTGTATTTTTCTTAATTAAAAATTAGTACACATAAAAAAAATATAGTAGAAACATATTAAGTTAATTTATCTTCATAATGAGAAACCAACATACTCAAAATAGTAAATGCTTCAAGAGCCCCATAATCATAAACTTACAACTAATAGCAAAATATGATATATGTACCGTTCCACTCGCTAGCATTAATTTCCTGAAAATATGTCCAATTGTAATGTTAAATTTTAAACACATGACAAAATTCTATAATTGAAGTTTTCATTTACTAGGTTTTTACATACCAAAAAAATTTCGCATTTACAAGTAAGCATTGGTATTTTCAACACCATGAGTCAATGGGTAATTTAATCCAACTTTACCTCCCTGTATAAATATATAACAAACATTACAACCAAGTTTTCAATACTAATCTATTGTTTTTTTAATTTGTACAATGACCCGTTTAAAAAAATTACTAAGAATAGTTTTTACATCAAGCAAATAAAAACCTTTAAAGCATGACAACATAAAATCTTAATTGTTTCAAACTTTCTCCCGCATGAAATTGTCTTCTCTATAAATTAAAAAATATGACGTACTTAACAAGCACAATTGTATGATGAGTATATGTACCAACAAATCATCTTGACAATTTTTTATCATCATTGTTGATGCAAGATCATATTGATCCTAAAATATTATAAATACCGCGGGTGTATACACTTGTACGACTTGTTCCAATAATGGAGAATTTGTCAAGCTCAACTTGGGAAATTCTTGACTAGCATTAAATTCAGCCTTAAACTCCTTTTTATCTTGTCTATTCGACCACCCTCTAAAAATGTTTAAAAAATTGTACTATATCCAAATTTAGTTTTAAATTAGCATTCAAGTCTCCATTCAAACTTTCACTAAGTTGGGTACTTTGCACTCTTCAGTAAGTGTTCTTCATGTAGCACTTTGCCCATTTTTTTCTTCAATTCATATATGCCATCTGTCCAACTATGATTAATTGTAGCAAATTTTTTAATCATTTTCTTCATGTTTTTTTTTCAAATTCATTCTTAGTTTCATACTCAAACCTACAAGTTTTAAATACTTGAAGTAAAGAAAAACCATCTTTCACCAAATTCTCCAAATTATGTGCCAAGTACATAATTCATGTCAAGTGTCAAGCATAACCTTATTTATTGCCTTTGTCGTTGCAAGATCCCGATATGTAAAGATCATTTTGGGCTTCTTATTTTTGCATGAATCTAAAAAGCTTTTCAAAATCCATTTGAATGATTCTGTTGTTTCATCATATAAAAGTGTAGCTCCAAAAACTACAGCCTCTCTAAGGTGATTAAAACTAGTACACCCTAATGGTCTTAGAGCTTTATTAGTGTTATATGTAGTGTCAAAGTTCATCATATCCCTAAAGCCAACATATTTAATAAGCATTATCATATCAGCCTAAAAAATATTAGTGATTTGTTCTTCATTGTCCAATTGTGCCGCATAATGGAATAAAGGATTTTTATTCAATTGTTACTAAAATCATCTTAATAAACATTTGGTTTCACCATAAATCAAAATTTTTGTCATCATGTTCTAAGGTGATTTTGTTGATCACGGTTAATGTATCCAAGATTAGCTCTTCCTTCACCCTCTCTACTCATCAACTCATAAGTCGCTTTTGGCTTCATTTTAGAAGAGGATGCTAAATCAATCAATTTTGCATGTATTTCTGAATTTTTTTGTTAAAATCTCATCATATAAATTTTAGATGAAGTATATAATTTTGTTTTAATACAAAATCAAACACTAACTTTCTTATTTCTCGCTCTAATTTTACATATAATCGTAAATAACAATTACACCTTATATCACACCTTATATCATCACGATTACAAAATGCCAAGATTATTTCCTACATGTCGATAACCTTCCAAATGAATCCCCTTGATGTTACCTTTCTATCCTTTTTACTTTTATTCATGTAATGTTTTCTAACATCAAAGCTCATTTACTTTCCATAATTTAACTAAAATTTCCATGCATCTTCTATTGTATCAAATTTCTTTCCAACTTGAGGTATTGCCACAACATTGTTTAGCATTTCCCCCTTGAGGTTACAACATGTTTATCTCATTATAACAATAAAATCCAAACAATGACAAGAGAAAACTACAAATGGAGATTGCACCTTGGGTGAACCTCCCAATTCTTGTAGATACTTAGAATAAAGATAAATACAATATGAGATATGAGTAATCGTAGTTCAATAAGAATCATATCTCTCTGTAACCTTTCACAACTCATATACTCTATATGTAAGGTGTATGCAGGTACTTATTTAGTGTCACATGTAAACCACAAATTCAACAAGATAAATCATACAAACTCATTTCAATTAAGCCTCTCAAGCATCAATCTCAACCTCTCATGTCATCTCAAACAAGGCCTCTCATGAACAATAGCCTCTTAGGTTTTTAATCAAATCTAGCCTCCCAGACACCATAGTAATAGCCTCCCATGCTTTTAATCAAGGTTGGCCTCACATGCATAAGTCATTAATATGTACAAGAATATAAACAATCATGGCATCACATGCATATCCCAATTATATTAAATCAAGACAAAGCATACATTGCTAGTTAGACTTCGTAAGACCCCTTAAACTTATAGGTTCACAATCTTAAAATTTCTCATTAGACTTTTCACAAAACCTTCGGACCAAATTGCAAAGAAAGGACAGAAAAACACTTTGTTTGACGAGTACCTTGCTACCCAAATATTTTCATCTTCAAATATTGACTCATACACAAGTAGAGATGGCAATGGGGTCGGTGGGTATTGCCTTGCCCCGCCCTCATCCCCGTTTAAGATTTTAATCCCCGCCCGTAACCCGTCGGGGATTATATTACCTTGTCACGCCCCGAATTCCAGGGAACCCGGAACCGGGTACATGACTTCCCCTTGCCCGCACCCGAAAGGTCAAGGGGTTGGTGACTAGCACCAATAGAGACTACACCGCGGGTGCTTGTCTCAAATATGCAATCCCGTACGATCATACATCAAGGGTAATCCCGTACTTTCCCATGTATCATCATGCATACAAAGAGTCAAAACATCATACGAGACCTCACATCATACGGTATGCAAATACAACCGTCCACGGACCCATGTCCGGGATATCACATAAAACAATACGAGAATATAATCAGATCATACATCGAGTAGTGGGCGTCCTCCTGGAAGAAAGTCCTCCACTAGTCTCGGGTCACACCCGAAAAGGGTAAGCAACAAGTAGGGGTGAGCGACAAGCTCGAGGTGACCCTAACACTCCACATCATGCAACACATATAAGTCTATACTATATGCTCGGTGTACTCGTGCACCGTGTAGTGTGCACAATCATCGGGACTCACCTGCAACAAACATCAGACAACTTGTCCACAATCCTCCATGGGATCCCAGCTCAGGGCACTCGACCCTAGCTCCACGAGCTCAACGGCTCAACTCAGGCCTTACCGTCCACACGCGCAATATGCCCGGCCACGTCGCCACACACAGCCTCGCCATCGGTGCATATGCTCGCCACGTCAACCACATAGCACCATTGGTGCATCACGGTGAGAACCCAAACAAGTCACGGAGTCCATGCCCCAATACCTCACACCAACATACTAACATTTGTATGGCATGTCATTCTCGACATTTCCTTTGGAACCGTAGCCGGTCTCCACAAGTAAATCCTCAATCCTTGATTTCTGAAGGAAGTACCCATAGCAGCCTATTTTCTTGAAATCAAAAGTCCCTGGCATTGGGTTCCCATAGCATAAATAAGATAATCCGATTTTTGGGGATTTTTCCGAGATGTCTAACCCCACTTTCCAAAAATTCACCACTACGAACTTTTGGGTTTTTCCGAGATTTTACACTAAAACCCAATTTTCACATTTTGAAATAATGGGAATTAATTTTTCTAGTATTTTTCTTTGAATCCAAATGGGGGGTATTTCGTTATTTACATTGTAACTTAATACTTAAATGTGGAGAGGAGGCATAATGGTTTACAATGTAAATGTCCAGTGCGATGCAGCTTGCACCGCAATGAACACTGTTTCACTCCTACGGATTTGATGCTGCGGACTAATGCTACTGGAACCATTGTTCCACTCTTGCGGACCGACTACTACGGAACCATTGTTCCACTCCCGCGGACCGATGCTACGGAACCATTGTTCCACTCCCGCGGACCGACTACTACGGACTCATCGATCCGGACCAATTCCTCCGGACTAACTACTCCGGACTACCGATCCGGACTAATTCCTCCTGGACTCGATCCGGACTAATTCCTCGGATCCTGGACTAATTCCTCCGGACTAACTACTCCGGACTAATTCCTCCGGACTAACTACTCCGGACTCACGATCCGGACTAATTCCTCCGGACTACCGATCCGGACTAATTCCTCCACGTACTGATCCGGACTAATTCCCTCCAGCTCACTGATCCGGACTAACACTCGTTCACTTAGTCCCGGAAACACACCATTCACTTAGTCCCTGGAAAAACACGTCTCACTTAGTCCTGGAAAAACACTATTCACTTAGTCCCGAAAACACTATTCACTTAGTCCCTGAAACACTGTTTACTTAGTCCCGGAAAAACACTTGTTCATCGTCGTTTTTGCCAATTTTCTCACTAGAACGGCAACCCAAAGAACCCCAAACACTCATAAACACATTTATTTTGATATACACCCCATTACACGTCTTAAATAACTCTAAATTTCATGTAATCAACGAAATACCTCTTTTATGCATTTAAATCACAAGATTCAACCAAAAATTGGGTTTCCCCCCAAATCTTAAGGTTCACCCCCAAATTCCATGATTTCACCCAAATTAAGCATGCTAAGCCTACTATGAATCATATAAGGAGTTAGAATCACCTACCTGGAAGATTCTTTGCGATCCACGAGCTCCAATCGCCCCAAAATCACCAAGAAAGCTCTTCACGCTCTTCACCCTCTCTCTCTCTCTCTCTTGCTCAAACACGCACGCACCAATAATTGGAAATTAAAGAGATAAGGCAGTTCTTAATTATATATATACCGTTGCCAATAATTGGCCTCCCAAAGAATAATTGGAAATAATTGGCCTCCCAAAGAATAATTGACCCGAACGCAATAATTGACCTCCCGAGGTCACGAACTCCAAATTGAGTCAAATTATCGTCAAAACGCTCGAAATAACGAGCACAACACTGTTTAGATATTATCACACTCAAATGATTGCTCAAACGCAAAGTCAACCAATAAACCCCAAAAAGTCAACAATCGGGTCAAACGGGGCCCTCGACTCGAAATCGGGCCCAAGTACGGTCAAAATGCTCGCATCGACGGCTACACTACCGTCCAGGATAGTTACATTCCCACGGAATGACTCTCTCAAAACTACCCAAATACGAGTCTTTACATCCTCCCCACCTTAGGACTTTTCGTCCTCGAAAATAAAACACAAGCCCAAAAGACATAGCAAAATCCAAGCTCAAGCACCGCACAACAACAAGACACAAAAAATATGATCATCAACATGATCACCAACCACACAGTGCAATGCAACTCACAACAAGCCAAAAAAGGCTCACACGATGCCAGGATGCCAACCAACAAACAACAAGCTAAACCACATCTCAAACAACATATGCAAAACAAATGCATAAAACATAACTCATACCTCAGGGAAGGTCCTCACATCCGCCCCACCTCAGGACTGATCGTCCTCGAACAGTCTCAGGATGAAGAACCCGCATCCTGGCTCTCTTTTTCCCAAGTCTGCTCCTCCATGCCTCGGTGTCGCCATAACACCCGAACTAGTGGGATCGTCTTGCCTCGCAAGACCTGGTCCCGCTTGTCCAAAATCGTGCCGGCATCTCAACAACGGCACCATCATCGCCCAAGTCTATCTCGCGATAGTCCAACACATGAGAAGGATCTGGGTGATACCGTCGCAACCGAGACACATGGAACACATCATGTACTCGAGCCAACTCCGGTGGCAAAGCTAACCGATAAGCCATCGCGCCCACGGTGGTAACAATCTCAAATGGCCCCACAAAACGAGGGGAAAGTTTGGATCCACGTCCAAACCTCCGATGCCCTCTACGCGGTGAAACCCGCAAAAATACACGGTCACCCACCTCAAACCGCAAAGGTCGACGCCTCGGTCTGCGTAGGACTTTCGCCTACTCTGCGCCGTTAACATGCGCCGCCGAATCAATCGCACTATCTCTCGTGGTCTCTCGAACCATATCGGGACCGAGAACCGCTGTCTCTCCCGTCTGTGCCCAGCACAAGGGTGATCGACAAGGCCGCCCATACGCCGCCTCATATGGAGCCATCCCAATCGTGGCTCGATAACCGTTGTTGTAAGAGAACTCCACCAAAGGAAGGTGAGTCTCCCAACAACCTCCAAAATCTAGGACACAGGCACGCAACATATCCTCGAGTGTCCGAATCGTCCGCTCCGATCGACCATCCGTTCGCGGGTGAAAGGTCAGACCGAGGTTCACCCTAGTACCCAAGGCTCGCCGCAATCGTCTCCAAAACCGAGATGTGAACCTCGCATCCCGATCAGATACAATAGACAATGGGACTCCATGCAACCGCACAATAACATCAATATACCTCTCGTCCCAAAGTCCTCACGGGTCTGTCTCTCGAATCGGAATAAAATGTGCCGATTTGGTCAACCGGTCGACAACTACCCATATCGTGTCGTGTCCCCTGGAACGAGGAAGTCCAGTGACAAAATCCATGGTCACGTGGTCCCATTTCCACTCGGCACCGGCAATGACCGCAACTCACCAGCTTGATCTCGGGTGCTCGCTTGACTCGCCGACGAAGGTCAAACACCTCCTCACAAAATCAGCAAGGCCTTCTTCAGCCTGGCCACCAATATCGCCTCCTCACGGCATGGTACATCTTGGTCCCACCAGGATGTACGCCTAACCTCGACCGGTGAAATTCCCGAAGAACCTCCTCCCTGAAGAGAAGTGGGAACTATCAGCGACCCCTATACCTCAATATATGCTCAAGATCCTCGCCCAATCGAAGATGCTCGCCCTGTCTCGAATCTTGTCTCGATGACCTCACAATCAATGTCCCCCACTTGATCCTCTATGATCCCGGGCCGCAACTCGGGGATCGCGACAACAACACCGAGGGTCCCTCGCCCCTCACCGGTCACCATTTGCAACCTCATCGCCGCTAACCGACCCATCATCTCCCATTCTTTAATGGCACAGTGGGCCACCACGGCCCCCGCTTCTTCCTACTCGAGCATCTCGCCACCACATTACCCTTCCCAGGGGTATACATCATATCAAACCGAAATCGCAGGTGTACTCCACCCACCGTCTCGCCTAAGGTTCAGGTCTCGCCGAGAGAAGATATATCGCAAGCTCTTGTGGTCCGTATACACCACAAATTTCTCCCCAAGGAGATAATGCCGCCACTCTTTAAAGCAAAGATCACCGCAGCCCAACTCCAAATCATGCGTGGGATAGTTTTGCTCATGTGGTCTCAATCGCCTAGATCCATAAGCAATCACCCTGCCGAGTCCGCATCAACACACAACCAAGACCCACCCCGGAAGCATCACAATACACCTCAAAAGGCACACCCTCCCCGTGGGAGAATCAAGATAGGTGCCGAGGTCAATCGTGCCTTCAGCTCCATGAAAGCACTCTCACATGCATCGACCAAATGAAAGGAACTCCCTTCCTAGTCAAGTGTGTCATAGGAGCCGCCAACCGGGAAAAATCCTCCACGAACCTCCGATAATAGCCTGGCCAAACCAAGGAAGCTACAAATCTCAAACACATTCGTAGGCCTCTTCCACGACATGACCGCCTCAATCTTCTCAGGGTCCACCGTGATACCCTCTGAAGACACCACATGCCCCAAGAAGTGCACCCGTTGCAACCGAAGTCACATTTCGTGAACTTCGCGTACAACCGATGCTCCCGCAAGGTCCGCAACACAACCCGCAAATGCTCCTCATGCTCCCTCTTGGTCGCCGAATAGACCAAGATATCGTCGATGAACACCACAACGAACATATCTAAATATGGAGCGAACACCGGTTCATCAATCCCATAAACACCGCTGGAGCATTCGTGAGCCCAAACGGCATCACAAGCCACTCATAATGCCCATAACGACAACCGAACGCGGTCTTAGGGATATCTGCCTCCCTAACCCTCAACCGATGGTATCCGGACCTCAAGTCTATCTTGGAAAACCATCTTGCACCTCGAAACCGATCAAACAGGTCATCGATCCTCGGCAATGGATACCGTTCTTCACAAGCCACTGGTTCACCTTCCGGTAGTCTATACACAACCGAAGTGAACCATCCGCCTTCTGCGAACAACACCGGAGCGCCCCATGGTGAGCTACTCCGCCTGATAAAGCCTCGTGCCAATAGATCATCTATCCGTCTCTGAGCTCTCTAAGCTCGTCGGTGCCATCCTTGTAGGCCGCTAACCTGATCGGTGTTGTCCCTGGCAACAACTCGATTGAAAACTCTACCTCCCTCACGGGTGGCAAACTAACCAAGTCCTCGGGAAACACATCCGGGAACCGATCTACAATGGGTGGCAAAAACAGCCTTCCCCCTCTCTCCTCCCTGTCAACCAACGTCAAGCGGCTAACCGGTGGGTCACATCACCCCACCCATGCCTCAAAGGTCCCAACCCGCATGCCTCCTCGGTCCACTCACCCACAAAGACACCCCCGCGTGCCCTCTGGGTGTGAGGAACGTCACACGCCGTCGAAAACAATCAATCTTGGCCTCCACGGAGACCAACCAGCCCATACCCAGGATAACATCAAAATCATCTAACTCCATGATATACAAATCACACAACAGGTTAACACCCCCAAGTGTTACCTGGACAAGCACGACGTATACTCTCAAGTATCACAATTCCACCCAAAGGTGAAGCAACCATCGAGACCGACTCACTGTCTCCTGGGCTAACTCCAAGCCAACCACCGTAGCATACGAAATAAAAGAATGGGTAAGACCAGGATCAATCAAAACCGAACAAATAAGTATGAGAAATGATAATGGTACCTCTCACCACCGAAGGTCCTGCTCCCGGCTCGTCCACCGGTGGAACCTCCGCCTCTCTACCGGTAAGGGCAAAAGTCCTCCCTCGTGGTCCACCGCCACTAGCCTGGCCCATCGGGGCCTTGCCCCGCCGATCAACATGACCCTGTGCCTCCCGCCGAGGCCGCTGCACCGCAGTCGCGTCGCGTGCTCGTGCCGGCAGCACCGACCTCCGAGACGGAGCCCCACTCCCTCCGTCCGTGATCTCTCGACGAGGGCCTACACCGCTGGTCGAGCTAAGGGTAACACATTCCCTAGCTCCATGCCCTACTTTCCCGCATCGGAAACAGGTCATCTTTTTCCTTGGGGCTCTCTCGAGACATGCCCGGTCAAACCACAACTCCAACAGGTCCCTGGCCTCCTGTCGGTTGAACTCTCCCGGGGGCCCACCGCCTGGCTGGAAACCCTCTCGCACCTGCCTCCTCTCAGGCCGAGGAGCACCGCTCTCCCCCACTCGCCTCTTCTTGCTCGGACCTGCCGAACCGCCCGGCCTTCGGGCTCTCGCCCGATCCCCGACCTCGCTCAATAATGATCGCCTTGTCGACCGCCTCCCGATACCGGTCAATCGCACGGTTCCAACTGTCTTTTCAAAGATGGCCTCAAGCCCTGAATGAAGTCCCGCGTCTTCCGGCCTTCCTTTTCCCAAGACTCCAGAGCAAACCGCCCCAAATCGGTGAAGGCCTGCACATACTCCCCCCACACTCATGCTACCCCGCACAAGCTCATAATACTCTCTACGTCGAGCATACCGCAACGAGCCGGGAAAATACTCCCCAAAGAAGCGCTCAACAAACTCTCTCCAGCTCATCTCGATCGCCATGGACAGCTCTAGTGGATTCCCACCACCGCGTGGGATACCCAACAAATAGTGCGTCGCCACGCGCACCCGCTCCTCATCCTGCACCCCAATCATCTCAAAGATGTCCTCTCGTCCATCTAATCCAGTCCTCGGCTACCTCTGGCCGCGAACCATCCTCAAAAGTCCTGGGTGCGTGTTTCAAAAACTGCGCAGCCCAGTCCACTCCTCGTCGTGCCGGCTCTACCACGACCTCCTGGCTGGTGCACATCCCGCACCACCCTCGCCTCCCGGCTGCCGAGGCCGTGGTGGCCGCCGAGGCCGCTGTTGCCTCTTCAGCTCATCCACCTCTCTAGCCATATCCCTCATCGAGCCCCCGCATACCCCGCATGGCCTCCTGCAATCGAATCAACACTGCGTCAAATCAGGTCCCACAACGGGAGCCGATGACTTCGTCTGCGGGCTCTCGCCCCCGGTGCCCCGACTCTATCGTGGGCTCCTCTACCGGACCCTGGCCTCGGACAACCCTCCTCGGTGGTGCCATCACACCGGCTACAACAACAAACAACAAAGAACAAACAATCAATACTAGCACCGCAAGACAAACGACCATCAAAGGCACAACCGACTTGTAGGTTCTCACCACACGACCCCCGTAGGTCCATACCATGCATATAGCATCGTGTCACCCCTCGGGTACACCATAATCAAGTCCTGGCTCTCACGGCCATGTGCCATCCCCGGCACCACATACAAGCACATCACACACAAAGACAAGCTAGTGCCCTATATGCACACAATCATACCACTAAGCAATGCACCCCATCCCCATGTATGCTCCTAGGATGATCTAACCGACACCAAAATAACCTAGAATACATGTAAAGACCGCGTTGATCAGGCGCCCTCCCTAGCTTTTCCAAGTCACATGGAATCAATTAACCACCCTTCACTAACCTAGGTCCACTAGACCATGCTCGATACCAACTTGTCACGCCCCCGAACTCCAGGGAACCCGGAACCGGGTACATGACTTCCCCTTGCCCGCACCCGAAAGGTCAAGGGGTTGGTGACTAACACCAATAGAGACTACACCGCGGGTGCTCGTCTCAAATATGCAATCCCGTACACTCATACATCAAGGGTAATCCTGTACTTTCCCATGTATCATCATGCATACAAAGAGTCAAACAAATACACAGACCTCACATCATACAAGATGCAAATACAATCGTCCACGGACCCATGTCCGGGATATCACATAAAACAATACAGAATATAATCAGATCATACATCGTAGTAAGGGCGTCCTCCTGGAAGAAAGTCCTCCACTAGTCTCGGGTCACACCTGAAAAGGGTAAGCAACAAGTAAGGGGTGAGCGACAAGCTCGTAGGTGACCCTAACACTCCACATCATGCAACACATATAAGTCTATACTATATGCTCGGTGTACTCGTGCACCGTGTAGTGTGCACAATCATCAGGACTCAGCTCGCAACAAACATCAGGACAACTTGTCCACAATCCTCCATGGGATCCCAGCTCAGGGCACTCGGCCCTAGCTCCACGAGCTCAACGGCTCAACTCAGGCCTTACTGTCCACACGCAATATGCCCGGCCACGTCGCCACACAAGCCCGCCATCGGTGCATATGCTCGCCACGTCAACCACATAGCACCATTGGTGCATCACGGTGAGAACCCAAACAAGTCACGGAGTCCATGCCCCAATACCTCACACCAACATACTAACATTTGTATGGCATGTCATTCTCGACATTTCCTTTGGAACCGTAGCCGCTCTCCACAAGTAAATCCTCAATCCTTGATTTCCGAAGGAAGTACCCATAGCAGCCTATTTTCTTGAAATCAAAAGTCCCTGGCATTGGGTTCCCAATAGCATAAATAAGATAATCTGATTTTTGGGGATTTTTCCGAGATGTCTAACCCCACTTTCCAAAAATTCACCACTACGAACTTTTGGGTTTTTCCGAGATTTTACACTAAATCCCAAATTTCACATTTTGAAATAATGGGAATTAATTTTTCTAGTATTTTTCTTTGAATCCAAATGGGGGGTATTTCGTTATTTACATTGTAACTTAAGTATAATACTTTGTGGAGAGGCATAATGGTTTACAATGTAAATGTCCAGGTGATGCAGTTGCGACCGGCAATGAACACCTGTTTCACTTCCACGGATTTGATGTCGCGGACTAATGCTACGGAACCACTTGTTCCACTCTTGCGGACCGACTACTACGGAACTATTGTTCCACTCCTGCGGACCGATGCTACGGAACCATCGTTCCACTCCTGGATCGATGCTACGGAACTCATCGTTCCACTCCTGGACCGACTACTACGGACTCATCGATCCGGACCAATTCCTCCGGACTCATCGATCCGGACTAATTCCTCCCGGACATCGATCCGGACTAATTCCTCCGGACTATAGATCCGGACTAATTCCCTCCGGACTAACTACTCCGGACTATCGATCCGGACTAATTCCTCCGGACCACTGATCGACTAATTCCTCCGGACTAACTACTCCTGGACATCGATCCGGACTAACTTCCTCCCGATCCGGACTAATTCACTTAGTCCCGGAAAAACATTGTTCACTTAGTCCCGAAACACTATTCACTTAGTCCGGAAACACTGTTCACTTAGTCTGGAAAAACACTATTCACTTAGTCCCGGAAACACTATTCACTTAGTCCCGGAAAAACACCGTTCACTTAGTCCCTGGAAATACTATTCACTTAGTCCCGGAAAAACACTGTTCATCGTCGTTTTTGCCAATTTTCTCAACTAGAACGGCAACCCAAAGAACCCCAAACACTCATAAACACATTTATTTTGATATACACCCCATTACACGTCTTAAATAACTCTAAATTTCATGTAATCACCGAAATACCTCTTTTATGCATTTAAATCGGAAGATTCAACCAAAAATTGGGTTTCCCCCAAATCTTAAGGTTCACCCCCAAATTCCATGATTTCACCCAAATTAAGCATGCTAAGCCTACTATGAATCATATAAGGAGTTAGAATCACCTACCTGGAAGATTCTTTGCGATCCACGAGCTCCAATCGCCCCAAAATCACCAAGAAAGCTCTTCACGCTCTTCACCTCTCTCTCTCTCTCTCTTGCTCAAACACGCACGCACCAATAATTGGAAATTAAAGAGATAAGGCAGTTCTTAATTATATATATACCGTTGCCAATAATTGGCCTCCCAAAGAATAATTGGAAATAATTGGCCTCCCAAAGAATAATTGACCCGAATGCAATAATTGACCTCCCGAGGTCACGAACTCCAAATTGAGTCAAATTATCAGCAAAACGCTCGAAATAACGGAAGCACAAAAAACACTAAATATTAACACAAAAAAAACCAAAAAAAAAAAAACAAAAAAAAAACAAAAAAAAAAAAAAAAAAAAAAAAAACCCCCCCCCCAAAAAAACCCCAACAAAAAAAAAAAAAAAAAACCAAAACCCAAACCACACACTCCGTCGATAGTTACATTCCCACAAAAATGACTCTCTCAAAACTACCCAAATACGAGTCTTTACATGAGTCTCGGTGTAGCACTCACGACGGTGGGCTAAGTCTACACCTATTCCTGAGGTGAGGTATGGCGCCCGAGGAGGTGGTTGACCATATACCGACTCGGGTGGAAAATGTTGCATTGGTGTCCATGCAACATTCGCCTGGATGTGGTATGTCATGTCGCCGTGGTGGCGGGGTGTCCTCCGCCCTCCCGGTGCGGGCTCGGGTAAAGAGTGTTTACCTGGGTGATGTTTGCCGCTTTAGCCTTAGGCACGACACGAGCACAAGCATACACATATCATGCATGTTGTAGAGCGGGACGGGTCCGGGGAGACCGGATCCCTACCGAGCTATGGTTTGCTCACCCCTCCTATAAACCGTCCTTTTTTAGCAGGTAAAAAAAAAACCCCCAAACCGGAAATTTTTTTTTTTTTTTTTTTTTTTTTTTTTATTTTTTTTTATTTTTTTTTTTTTTTTTTTTGATTTTTAATAGGTTCCCAAAAAAAAAAAATTAAAAAAAAAAAAAAATTTTTTTTTGAAAAAAACCCAAATACCGGAAGAAAAAACACACCTTTTTCAACCCCCCCCCCCCCCCAGTTTTTAGAAAGAAGAAAGAGAAAGAGGGCCCAAAATAAAAAAATTTTTTTTTTTTTTTTTTTTTTTTTTTGTTTTGTTTTTTTTTTTTTTTTTTTTTTTTTTTTTTTGTTTTTTTTTTTTTTTTTTTTTTTAAAAAAAATTTTAATTTTTATATAAAAAAAAAAAAAAAAATAAAAATTTTTTTTTTTTTTTTTTTTTTTTTTTTTTTTAAAAAAAATTTTTTTTTTTTTTTTTAATTTTTTTTTTTTTTTTTAAAAAAAATTTTTTTTAATAATTTTTTTTTTTTTTTTTATTTTTCTCCTCCCCCCTCCCCCTCTCCCCCCCCCCCCGTGGAAGGAAATCGGGGCGTGACAATATGGTATCGTAGAGATAATTTATTGTTTTTCCCATTTATTATAGAAGATTTTTTTTTTTTTTTATTTTTTTTTTTTGGTGTATAGGACACGCCCGATCAACGTGGTCCTATCGGTTTTCTCGGGGTGTACTCGGGGGTAGTTAGACCAAGAAGTAGGGCACTTGCATTGGGGTTGAGGGTGCATACATGCATTGGCATTAGGGCACTAGTTTAATTTCAGTATGAGTATTGTGATTAGACATGCTATGTTCGTCGAAACTTGTTGCTAAAAACAAAATTTTGTTCTGTGAAATTCGGTGATTTTCTCGTGAGGCTTGTTGCTATGAATTGTCGTTGTGTACTTCGTGATTTACCTGTGTGTTTAAATGTAAAATGTTGCTTGAGTACCTCATGGCCCATGGGGATGAGGGTGTGTAGAGCTTGAGAGAAGCCGATCCTAGTTTGGTTTAAATGATGTAGACTATGCCTCCTAGGAGAGTAACCCGAGCTACTCCAACCGTAGAAGATGAATCTTCTCGGCCCGTGCCTGGAGAGGGAAGAGGACAACAGATAGAGGGCGATGATCCCCTGGAGCGGATCATGGCCCAAGTCCGGGCCCTAAGTGAGAACGTGCAAGGCATGCGTGAGGACCTCAGGGGAGAGATCCTAAACGAGGTGCGTCAGGAGATGATGGCACGACAGCAAGGCCACCCTCTCCACCCCGTGAGGCGTAACCTCCGTGTAGGCGGGAAGTGCCGGTGAGGCGGGGAAGAGGGAGACGTGTTGACGCAGCTCCGAAAGGAACATCCACCAAGGTTCAAGGGAGGAGCTAAACCTCTATGAGCAGAGCACCGGCCGCGGCAGATCGAGCATGTGTTCTCCTTTCTTCGACCCCGGGAGGAAGACAAAGTGAGACTAGCAGTCCGGCAGTTGGAGGAGGAAGCCTTGGAATGGTGGCTTAGCATCTCAGAAGCCGGGACATGGAGACCATGGCCTGGAATGAGTTCCTCCAACTGTTCCATGAGGAGTTCTTTCCGAGTCATTGCGGTGGCGAAGCGGGAAGAGTTCGGCAGCTGAGCAGGATCGCGCTCGAAGCGAGTATGAGCGAGATTTCCGGGGCCGAGTCGGTTTGCTCCGAAGCAATATCAAGGGAGGACCTGAAGGCCCATAAGTTTACCATGGGTCTCAAACCTGCCTGAAGCAAAGGGGTGGAGATCCCGCGACCGAAGACCTATGCCAAGTCGTGGACACCGCCAAGATTGTTGAGAGAGGATTAGAGGAGGGAAGACAGGCTCACCAGGAGCAGATGGGGCGAGAGCGCGCGCGACAAGCACGGTGAAACCAAGAGGCGGAAGGTTGAGCCCGGAGTGGGACTTTTCCCAAGGATGGGGGCCAAGCTTCAATGGCTCCGCCCGGATCCCGTTACTTTGGAGGACAGGGAGTGCCGCCGGGAACTTCCCAAGCGGGTGTACCTGTTGTGGCTGTCGGGGCACGTCAAACGTGAGTGCCCCAAGCAAGACTTGACGTGTCATAGCCTGTGGGAAGGTGGGACACATCGGCAAGGTGTGTTTCAAGCAAGGGGAACCAGGGAGCCTGGAAGCTTAAGACAAGGGAGCAGGGGTGGGACCCAATTTCGGCCCCAGCCCCTAAGCCAACACATTCGTGGCAGGCCAGTCAGCTGGTTCCGACCACACTAGGCCACAGGGGGAGAGGCAACCACAAGGAGGATCGAGGGGCGTCCCGGTGGATCGCAGCAGGAACAAAAGGGAAGGCAAGTGAGGCTAGCGGTGGGGCAAGCCAAGGCAGAGTGTCCGCGCTTACCTCAGTACCAGCTAAAATGGAGGACTTACCATCACCCTCCGAGGAAGGTGGAGCTGGACCTTCGGTGGTTCGAGGTACTATTCTAATATCTCGCACTGTTGTTGCTGCATTGTTTGATATCGGAGCTTCATGCTCCCTGATTGTTAAGTCCTTGGTGGAGAGCCTTGGACTTGATTGTGTGGAGGCTGATAGACCTCTGAGGGTCGAGTCCCCAATGAGAGGTATGGAGTTAATCCACCAAATGTGTCGAGAGTGCGCGCTACGATAGGAGAGGTTGACCTCTCATTTGATTTGTACGTAATGCCCATGAGGACCTTTAGTTTGATTCTGGGGATGGATGGTTGATGGCCTTTCAGGCTAAGATTGACTCGCTATAGGCGACGAGTATCGTTTACTACACCCACAGGATCTTCCTTGTACCCTAGTGGGTGAATGGGATAGGGATCGTCGGGAGAGCCGGACCGACGAGGGAGCTATGGGGCAATATTACCCATAGGCTTGCCACCCTAACCTTTGAGGAGGAAGGTAACTTAGAGAAAAGGGTGTGGCCGGATGTTGTCGAGAATTTCCAGGATGTCTTTCCTGGGGAGTTATGGAGTTGCCTCCACACGTGAAGTATCGAGTTCACGGTTGAACTGTTGCCCAGGGGTGGGACCCATCTCACAAGTAGCATACCGGATGGGACCTGCGAGTAGAGGGAGCTTCGGAAGCAAATAAAGGAACCGGGAGATAAAGGTTTTATCCGTCCTAGTACCTCACCTTGGGGTGCACCAGCTTTGTTTGCTAAGAAGGCGGATGGTTCGTTGCGACTTTGCATTGATTATCGAAGTCGAATCAAGTAACGGTAAAGAACAAGTACCCTTTGCCGCGGATTGATGACTTATTTGACCGGTTGAGTGGAGCACGGTGGTTCTCAAAAATCGATCTGCGTTCGGGATATCACCAATTGAGGGTCGGGAGCGAAGATATCCCTAAGACGGCGTTCAAGTGGGTACGGACACTATGAGTGGTTAGTGATGCCTTTTGGGCTCACGAACGCACTCGTTGTGTTCATGCATCTAATGAATCGGTATTTGCCCCATACCTGGATTCCTTCGTGGTGGTACTTATTGACGACATCCTTGTGTACTCCAAAACCCAAGCCGAGCATGAGGAGCACTTGGCCGTGGTGTCGCAGCGCTACGCGATCATCACTTGTATGCTAAATTTAGCAAGTGTGACTTTGGATGCAAGAGGTGCATTTTCTTGGGCATGTGGTATCCGGCGAAGGAGTTAGAGTGGACCCAACCAAGATTGAGTCCGTAGCATCTTGGAAGAGGCCCACAAATGTTTTTGAGATCCGGAGTTTCTTGGGTCGCGGGGTATTACCGGCGTTTTGTGGAAGGGTTTTCTCGGTTGGCGGCGCCCATGACAGCTCTTACACGGAAGGGAGCCAAATTCGAGTGGACGGACAAGTGCCAGCAAGCATTCGAGGAGTTGAAGACTCGCCTCGACTACTCCACCGGTGTTGAGTCTACCGCAGGAGGGAGTGCCATTCGAGGTGTATTGTGATGCGTCTCGCGTTGGACCAGGGTGTGTTCGATGCAAGAACGCCAAGTCATAGCATATGGCTCGCGACAGTGAAGTCCCATGAGCAAAACTACCCAACACACGACCTGGAGTTAGCAGCGATTATTTTTGCCCTGAAGTCTTGGCGACATTACCCGTTGGGAGAGAAATTTGTGGTATATACCGACCACAAAAGCCTACGTATATCTTCACCCGAGAGACCTAAATTTGCAACAACGGAGGTGGGTAGAGTACCTGCAAATGTTTGACTTCACGCTCTCCTACACGCCTGGGAAGGGAAATTTAGTAGCCAATGCGCCAAGTAGAAAGGGGAAAGCCGAGGTTTCCATGAGAGAATGGAAAATGATGGAGCAATTGGCGAGCTTGGTGCAACCGTCAAAGATGGAGGAGCTATCCTGTGTCCTCTCACCGTGATACCGGAGTTGTATCGCCGTGTCCGTGAGGGACGGCTAGGCGACGTGGATCGTGAGGTGATCCGAGCCCAGATAGAGGCCGGAGAGGCTGTCGAGGACCGGACAGAAGGAGTTGAGCATGAGCTGAAATTTCGGGGCGTCGATAAGTACCACCTCCCTTGCGTGAGGATGTGCCGAGGGAATTTCATCATTCCCGTTTGGCTGTACATCTAGGAGGAACTAAGATGTATCATGCCGTTCGCGCACGCTCTGGTGGCCGGGGCTGAAACGGAGTGGTAGCAGAGTTTGTTTCCAGGTGCCTTACTGTCGCCAGTGAAGGCGAACACCAACGACCGTCGGTCAATTGCGCCTTTACCCGTAGCCGAGTGGAAGTGGGAGCATATTACCATGGACTTCGTGGACGGGACTTCCTACCACTTCTGGGAGGAAGGACATGATTTGGGTCATAGTGGACCGCTTAACTAAGTCAGCCCATTTCTTGGCAATTCGAGAGCGCGACTCTATCGGCACATTAAGCCAGTTGTATGTTGATGAGATTGTCCGCTTGCACGGAGTGCCCTTGTCTATTGTTTCGGACAGAGATGCGCGGTTTACATCCCGATTTTGGGGAGGTCTACAGGAAGCATTGGGAACCCGACTTAATTTGAGTACCGCATTCCATCCTGAGACTGATGGTCAGTCCGAGAGGACCATTCAAACATTGGAAGACTTGTTGAGGGCTTGTGTACTTGATTTTGGAGGATCATGGGCTTCCCACCTTCCTCTGGTGGAGTTTGCCTATAATAATAGTTACCAGTCTTCGATTGGGATGGCCCCATTTGAGGCATTGTATGGCCGACCGTGTCGGTCTCCATTATGTTGGGCGGCCGGAGAGGCGGCTATGTTAGGACCTCAATTGGTCCAGGAGGCTACGGCAAAAGTTCACCTGATTCGGCAACGCCTTCTTACAACTCGAAAGCATGTAAGTCTTATGTAGATCGCCGACGCCGACCGTTGGAGTTTTTGGTGGGAGACCACGTATTCCTTTGTGTTTCTCCACGGAGAGGGCATAAGAGATTTGGGACCGGGTCCAAGTTGTCCCCTCGGTACATTGGACCGTTCGAGATTTTGAGCAGAGTTGGACCTCGCTTTATAGGTTGGCGTTACCACCTAGTTTGAGCAGAGTTCATAATGTTTTCCATATATCCCGGTTGCGGAAATATCATCCAGATCCACACACGTGCTAGATTGGGGTACCCTGGATCTTGGAGAGGATGTGTTCTGTTGTCGAGGCACCCATCCATATTGTAGATAGGCGCGAGAAGCTTGAGAGGTAAGACTATTCCGTTGGTTCGGGTGTTGTGGCAACACCGAGGGCCGGAGGAAGAGACCTGGGAACGTGAGACCGAGATGCGTGCTCATTATCCTGATCCGTTCGAGGACCGAACAACTCGAAAGAGGGGAGGAGGGCAAGCATCAAACTTCAACATAATCAGGTATTTGCCCAACTAGCCATCGCTACATGACCATGTGGAGTGTATAAATGTGTGAAATAATTTGTGATTGTTGTGTATTAATTTGTGCTTTAGGGTGTTAGAGGCCTATGCATTGGTTGTGATTGTTTTCTTTCATTCCACCTTTTCTTTTCGAGGACGAAAAGTCTTAAGGGGGAGAGGATGTAAGGACTCGTACCTTGAGTTAGTCACGTTTTGCCTTCCGAGTAGAGTTTTTCTAGATTTTGACCTAGTGAATGGGCTCAAATGAATTCACGTGCAAAAGGAAAGATGCTTAGAATGATGTCCTCTATCTACCACGAAGTTTCAGGCCAAATGGACGTGTATGTGAGGTGCACGTGAAATGGGTCCATTTCACGTGCAAGTGTGGTTGTCTCTAAATGATGCAAGGAGGCTAGGGGTGAAGTTTGAGCGCATTTGGAGTGCATATTGAATTGCACGTGAATTGGGGAATTCACGTTCAAATTGGCGTGCGGCCATATTTTTGCATGGTTCCCTTGGTTTTGACATTCTAATGATCTTTCTCCAAAGGACCATGTTGAAATTCGAGTATTTTGGCCTATATGGGTGCGGAAAGGTGTTAACTTATGTGATCAAAACTACGTCGTTTTGATCCTGCGATTTACTTAATCAAAACTACGTCGTTTTGATGTGGGTAGTGTCTATATAATGAGGGCTTGAGTTTGAGTTTAGGGTTCTTGTGTTCTTCTTTTGCTGGTGCCTTCACGCGAGAGAGAGAGAGAGAGAGGATCTCCCGGCGTTGCCATGGTGGTTCGCGTCGTTGGAAGGTGTCTAGCGTGGAGGTTAGGACAAAAGTCCGAGGTAGGGATTCATGTTCTTCCTAACTCTCCTGTCGTTCTAGGATATTCACCTATATATATATATGTAAATCCATATAGGTGTGATATCCTATATGGATGTTGGCCTTCAAGTGGCATGTTCCGTTGATTCCGATGTTGAATTTGGCCCGAGGATTTTCCGGGTTTGTTTATGCCCACCATGTGTTTGATGAAATGTCCGTGAGGCCTGCACACTATGTATTTGATAAAATGTCCGTGAGGCTCGCATGCCATGTATTCAATATAATGCCTGTGAGACCTTGTATATGGGTGTCCGATGATATACCTACGTGATGGTGTGTACCGTGTTTGATTTGTATTTGATTTTAAGCCCATGAGGCCGATGTGTGTGGCTTGTATCCGACCATGTTGGTCCTTCCGAGATAAAGTGTAAATGTCGTGGCCGAGTTTACATGTTGAGATGTAATGCTATCTCGTTTCGTTGATCCGTTTGAGATCGAAAGCTGAGATATGGGCCAGGCACAATAGCCGGACCCCTTTGAGATTTGACCAGGACGTGGTCCCGAGTCTCGGTGTAGCACTCACGACGGTGGGCTAAGTCTACACCCATTCCCGAGGTAAGTATGGCGCCCGAGGAGGTGGTTGACCATATCTCGACTCGGGTGGAAAATGTTGCATTGGTGTCCATGCAACATTCGCCTGGATGTGGTATGTCATGTCGCCGTGGTGGCGGGGTGTCCTCTCGCTCTCCGGTCCGGGCTCGGGTAAAGAGTGTTTTATGGGTGATGTTTGCCGCTTTAGCCTTAGGCACGACACGAGCACAAGCATACACATATCATGCATGTTATGGAGCGGGACGGGTCTGGGAGACCGGATCCCTACCGAGCTATGGTTTGCTCACCCCTCCTATAAACTGTCCTTTTGGCAGGTTTAGCAGCGGTAGGTGAGGCCGAGGAGCTAGGCCCCCGAGGCCGGGAATTTTATGTTATTTCCTTTGTTGTACTCTGGTTTTATGTGTTTGGAATTTGGTTTGGTTTTATTTGTGGCTTCATAGGGGTTTTTCCCCGACCGGGTTGTAATAAACATTTAGTCTTTGAAATGAAATAAAATGAGATGTTGTTATTCAATTTGTGTTTGTGTGCATGGTTTGGGAGCTAGAGCATGCCTCTTGGCATGTTAGCTGGTTGTGGGTTTGGGACAAAGACCCGTGCCGTAAGTCCTTTTTAGGTGCTTCGACCAACCCCTTGTCCCTTCGGGTGCGGGAGATGGGCGGTCACTACTCATTTCCAAGTGGAAGGAAATTGGGGCGTGACAAGAATGCGGGATATTTTTATGTGTTTTAATGGCTTTTGGGTAAATTCGATGAGTTATTGCATTCAAATAAGACCTAGATTTATGTGAATACCTTTCGTATTGGATGTGATGTCGATCGAGTCACTAGGAGTAGGGGTGTAAAATGGGTTAAAGCCCGCGGGCTTGCGGGCTTGGGCAGACGGATCGAGAAAACTTGGTCCGTTTAAAATGCGAGCCTAAACGGGTTGGGCCATTTAAGCTCGCCCCATTTAGGCCCGGCCCGTGCAGGTCTGGGCTAGCCCACTGGGTTTTTTTATCTATAAATACCTTAAAATTTAATATATATATATATATATATATATTATATAATTTTAATTGAGTACTTAAATTTCATATATGAACAATTGTAAAACAAAATTGAAATAATATTGATTTGATAAAATTATATTGATTATTTTTTAATTTTAAAAAATAAAAAATAAAAAATAAATACAAAAATACGAGCCAGCCCACGAGCCCCCGCAGATTACTGTGGACCGGGCCGGGCCGGGCTTTGCACAATCCGTTAAGAACGCGAGCCTAAACGGGCCGGCCCATTTAGGCCCGCCCCATTGCGGACCGGGCCAGGCTAGCCCGTTTTACACCCTAACTAGGCGCCTTACTAATTGGAGTAGTTAACAAAGGCGCGGAGACTAAATAGGAAGATAGGTTAAGTTTTTTTTTTGGGTTGTGGTTATTTATTTTAACTCGGCTTGTACTCTATTTCGTGGGTCTGCGTCGAAAATAATTAACCCATATAATTAACTCATTGGCGTCAACTTTATTTCTCTCTGTTTTGCTCTTTCCTTAGTTGCACTTGAATTCTCCTCCTTTGATATCAAATTGAAAAACAGAGATGAGGCGCCTATGAGCCATAAAAGAAGTTATATATTGGTACGTGGCTTCAAATTCCAATATACAGTACCTCATATATATTAAACCGAATCCATGTACTGTGTGTGTATGTATATATATATATATATATATATATATATATATAATCGATGGTTCCACCAAGAGTCCAAGATAGAATCTGCCAGATTACATGTTTTACACCAACGGAGCCAGAGGCAATTAACCACTATGCATGTTAATTTCCCTCATTAAGGTTTCAAATAAGGCAAGAAATGTATTACATCCATGCCAAATAACGGTCACAATTTTTCAAGAAATATATTTGTAACAGAGAAGATACAACAAATTAAGTTTTAAAAAAAAATTTAACTACTTTCTAGTTGTAACTCAGTAAGCTTTCCTTTTGGAGTCGGCTCCATGGAGTGACACTCCCTACACGCAGCCACAAATGACCGGAAAACTCTCCGGCCAAGCCCCGCTCGTTCTTCGACCACTGTCTTCTCCTCCTTTTGCTGTTTTTTCGCCGGCTTTTGATTTCTCTTCCCTCGCGAGCCGTCTACCGGCAGCGGCGCGATGAACTGCCACTTCTGCTGAGCCGGGGCGTACGCCTTCACCGCCGCAGACTTACCATTGCTGTTCGTGCCCCTTTTTGGGGTCATAACCGGCTGCGGCGGCGGCGTTGTCGGCTCGACCTCTGCGAGTTTGTTCTGCCTCCAGATCCGCCGCTCGGAGCTGTCGCAGGAGCTGGTCCGCCCGCTGCTCCCTCCGCCGGATCCGGAGGAGCTGCTGGTGCTGCTGCGGCTGTTAGCACTGTTGCTCCGAGACGACAGCGTACTGCAGAAGGAGTCGCGGCTGCTGGCGCTGCTGTGTCGGCCACCGCCAACGACGTTCGGCTGAGTCGCTGCCTTGAACGCGTGCGGTAGGAGCCGACCGTTGAAGAAGTGGTCGGCGGGCGAGCTCTTGCCGAGTTCTTTCGTGGGCGAGTCGGGCCGAGTCACGCACCCGAACTCGAACTCCCCCTCCTCACCCTCTTTGTCTTTGGCCTGGGCAGAGCCTTCTCCATTGAAGCCCAACACACCGTCGCGGTCGCCATCGACACCGTTGCTCGTACGTCCCGGAGCTGCCTCCATCTCTTGCCTTGAAGGAGTGAGATAGAACACACAATCAAGTCAAGTGGGAAACACAGGGTGGGTTCGTCGTTGCTTTATATGCATGTTGATTGATGAATGGGGGTAGGCCCCAAGACCCAATGTCTGGGACACGTGGCGAAATCAGGGTGGTTTAGGTGCAGGTCAATAAGATGGACTCTGTGGTCAAAATGATGCAGGGTTGAATGCCAACCCACGCCCAAATCTCAATTGAGAATGTAGGGATGCTGCAATTACATTAGAGGCGTTGATGGTCAAGGAAGAAATGAAACCTCTGATGAGGCATTTTTTTCAAGTGATGTCTCCACTTTAGTCAAGTCCATCGCTCATGGACATCATCTGTATGGCCACGATTACCGTTTCGTAAATTTCTTCGACATTCGTGTCCATATCTTCTCCGTTGCTTAGAAAGCAAAAAATCTAAACCTTATATCCCTCCCAACATCTTATATTTAAAATCAAAAGTTTAAATGATTTAAGCGGACTATTATATTTTTATTTAAAGTAATATTTAACGTTAACAAATTAACTCGAGCTTTAACCTTATCCATTTCTATAAATACTTGATGGATCACATTCGTTAGAATCATGAAGTCATTGTCATCCAATCATATTCTCCATCCAGATGCATACCTGATTAGTACCTACAATTTGATGGATCATGGATGCTAAAAACTCTATATGCAAATTCTTTTGCGAATACGTTAAGCTAGCAGCATCTCATTGGCAAATGATGTCTCTCTTTCTCACATATCAAAAATTCAAAATTATATTAATTATTTTATATTTTATATTAATCTAATTAAATATATCTTGACTAGTAGGCTATATATGTGTGTGTATAAAAAAATTCATTTCTTGCATATTTTCAGCCCTTTCAGCTTAATGCAATGCCCTTATCACTTGTACCGAAAGGATGGAGGGTATATCAATACAATTGATTTAAACCCCAAAAATATAGAATTATAACTTTAATGAAGAATTTTGCTCTTTCTTTTGTTTGCCTCGAAGGGATTGTTTGTGCTCCCTTATAAATACACGATCCAGAGAGGTTGCTTGTATCCCACCATAAATGCACAATCCACCTAATTATTGCTATGGCCCACAAATACCTCTTCTAAACAAGGTTACGATAGAACTATTGTTACAAACTAATTAATCACCATGTTCCCTAAAACCACTTTCTAAACACTTTACCAAGTTCACCGAAGTGACAAGTCTTATAAAATAACAAGGTTAATGGTTTATGTGTCACGTAACAAACCATCTTAATAAAATCAGATTGACTAACTTCTATGTTTGTACTTATTATGTCATTATGGGTGTAAAACGGACTGACCCGTTTAGGCCTGCGTTTTAAATGGATTAGTCAAAGCTAAGCCCGCCCCAACCCACGGGTTGGCCCATATTTTTTTAATTTATTTTTATTTTATTTTTTTTTAAATTTTAAATTAATTAATAAAATTAAATATAACTAATTTTATGAAAACTTATTACTTAATTAAAGCTATATAATATGATATATCCATTAAATTTTAATATATTTAGGTATAAAAATAAAAATAAAAAGCCCGCGGGCTAGCCTGTAGCCCACATGGGGCGGGCCTAAACGGGCCAGCCCGTATAGGCTTGTGTTTTAAACGGACCAAACCTTGATCGGCCCGGTCCGCTCCAAAGCCCGCAGGCGTGAGCCCGTTTTACACCCCTAAATGCCAGTGAGTTGGAAACTAGTTATTGAATTGGTGTTTAACTTTTTAAAAAACAAATTTTGAGGCACTACTTAAAATTTTCACCTATTAGACACAATTATATACATATGGTATCTCAAGCTCCAATTTCTCACACGCATGCAAACATACACAAGATTTTCTCAAACACGTATACTTGATAATCAAATTTAAAATCAATATACATAATAGTTGCTAAAGTCCCTAAATAGTATAAATCGAGTCTTAAGTAGGTCAATAGCCTAATAATACATAATCTCATGTACAAAGAAGGAGAATGCAACAAATAGGACACCAAATAGTAGCTTTAAAGTTTAATCCAAACTCTAAGACCTCTAGTGAATGCCAACATCTAAAATGAAAATAAAAAAATGAGTATGTATCATATCTCCAAATTTTAGAAAGCTTGAAACCAGATAAGTGATTCTCCATGCTTGCACTCAAAGGGTTAAGTAGTTGATGACAAATACCTATAAGGACCACACCCTGAGTGTTGTCCTTGTCCCATTTGGATAATTATACATCAGGGTATTCTTATATATTCACAATATAATACAAACATATAATACAAACATTATACACCAAATGTTACAACTATTTAAAAACAAATATTACATGTTTAAAACAAATATAATTGTTATAGATCCATGTCCGAGAAAAAATAATCGATACAAATTAACATATAACAAAACAACCAAGAAAGGTCCACCCTACATTAAGTGGAACAAAGTCTACTCCGCTCAACTAAAGTGCCAAAAACTACCTCCTATCAAACACCTTAAAAGGAATATCAACAAGTAATATGAGAACGAATGCAAAGTAAATGACCTACAATTTCATATCATCCGATAATTCTACCAAAACTTAAAACTACATGCTCGCGTATACATACACCAGTGTAGAACCCTAAATTACCAAACATATAAACCATACCAATAGTTATCAATGAGATGAAGTTAAGTCATACAAAATTGTTCCCTTCCACCAACTGACGCAGGATAATTCAAAAGCCAATGCCCAGATAATTTAGAATCAACTTTGTATATATACTAGACAAAGGTGAATAAACTTATCAATGTGGGACAAATATGCACACGAAGAACCAAAATAGTGAAAAACAGGGCAGATTTTGAAGTAACTTCAAAAATTCATAACTTTATCTACAAAGCTTCAATTAAGGTCAAATAAGTCTTGTTTTGCTCGAAATTCTATTAGTTATCCTCTAAAATTGGAATCACTCAAGCTTGTTTGATTCCTTTTCACGAATTTTGATTTTTTGTGGAAAAAAATGTATTTGTCATAAATTCTTCATTTCTTTTCGGAATTGAGCACGGTCAAGTGCATTGTTCTCCAAATTTCAGCCTCGATCATTAAGTACTAGCTCAATACACTTTGAATTTTCCTATAGAGGTGGGCACAATCCTCCCCGAAAGAGAAACCTTCACTAGTCACGGTTTCACTTTAAAAGGGTAAATAAACAGTAGGGTGAGCTATAATCTCAATAGGTGACTTACAACTCCATATCACCCTACTATGCAAAACAAACATGTATATGCTACATGCTCAGTGTACTCATATTGTGTAGTATACATGAATATCAGGACCCAGCCTATCCACAACATGGAGTCAACTTGTCGTCGATCCCCACTAGGATCCTCAGTTAAAGGCACTCAGTCCTAGCATTACGAGCTCAACAGCTCAACCTATGCCTCTTTAAGTTACACTTCGTTCTCCTCCCCAGCCGATGTGGGACTTGTATAGTTCAAGACTTCACAATCCACCCTCCTTAGGAGGCCACGTCCCCATGGGACTAGAACACCGACCTGAGCTCCAGCTTTGATATCATCTGTAATAGCTCAAGCCCCTATATACGGATATTGTTCTGTTTTGGGCTATTGCCCGCACAATTTTTGTTCTTAGTAGTGCCCACTAGCACCTCAAAACGCGTCCGCATATGAGAGGCATCCACGCCCTTTTTAAGGTACGCTTCGTTTTTCTCCCCAACCAATGCGGGACTTACAAAGTTTAAGAGAGACTTGCAAAGTCCAAGACTTCACATAACATACACTTATCATGTAGGCGTTAGGTTTGGTTGGATCGTAGGGTGGTGTAGGGTTGTAAATCACCTACTATGCAATTTTGCTCACCCATACTTTATTGACATGTTTAAGGTATTGGCTCATTAGTTGGAGGTTGGTCTGAAGTTAATTATTATTTATTTCGTATTTTGTTATAACTTGGTTTATGAATTTTGTAAGACATAATGTTTAGTTTTATTTATTGAATATCCAGACAAAGGTCCGTAAAAGTTATATTAAATTTATGACATGACTTTACTGTTAATAAATTATTTTTCTTAGTTTCATAGCATGCATTAATGTATAAGAATACTCCTGATTTACGATTGTATGGGTATATTTCAGACAGCACTCACTATGTAATCCACACCGGTGCAAGTCATCAATCCTTTGATCATTCGGGTGTGAACATGGGGAAGTCATGCTTCTAGTTCTTGTCCTTTCGGGATTTGAGGGCATAACACAAACTACCACCCTTTAGGCCCCTAAAAATTATGAGAAGCTAAATCTAGAACTGTATTCACATCACTGAACATGCAAGCAAACATCAATATCTAGTACCCTTAACAAGACGTAAGGATTTATTTCATACTCAAAACAAGAGTTTCAAAGCTTTAGAGCTAAATACAAAAAAGAAGCGGAAAACAATACAAAAAGGCTATTAATCAACTAAAATAGAAGCAATTTAGTCGATGAACACTTACATGACCACCTTGGCCTACCACGACTAAAAATAAGACTGAAATCCGAGTTGGTTGATCAAACCACTGTTCACTCGATCACCTTAATAAATTGAACCCCGTTAGAAAATGCTTGGTCGATCAAACGACCGTCACTTCACCCGACCAAGCCTTACTCGACCATCCCGGTCGACCACAACACCCAAATTACACTGGTAGACCATGTCACACGTTTTAGTTTACCAATCCATTTAATTGACCACATTGACTGCATATTCTGTCTAGTCCACTCTGAACACGTTGTTCAATGAAATTCAGTCCACTCTGCAACTAAAAATGTTGTTTTAATCCTCAATCCACCCTTAAAATAGGTTTGTAACACCTCTTAGCTATCCTAGGCTATAAAAACAATCTAAATAATCAAGGTTCCATGCTCAATTTTGGTTTTTCTCCCAAATTTCATAAAGTTCATGCTAACCTCATGAAATCATATTTAAATCAAGCATATCCAAGGATATAATCGATGACAAAAGCTAAAAACACCTACATGGAATGGTTTTTGTGGAACCAAGAAGCTCCAATCACCCCAAATGCAAGGATTCATCAAGTGCTCTCTCTCTCTCTCCTCCCCCAAGCATGAATGAATTATGTAACGTGAAAACTCTTCCTTTTTCTCTTCTATTTATATTTCATGTTATAACAGTAAATCCTCAAAAATATTAATTGACCTCCCAGGGTCACGAACTCTAACTTGAGCTTAATTACAGTAAAAAACACTCGAAATTACGAGCATATCGCCATCTAGATATTTCCTAACTCAAATGACCACTCATATGTAAGGTTAACAAAAAAACTCCGAAAAGTCAATAATTTGACCCATTCGGGGCCCCGACTCGAAAGTAGGCCTAACTACTGCTAAAATACTCACATTGATAGCGACATTACCGTCCTGATGTTTTTAGCCGTATCTAATGACTATCTCTCAAACCTATCCAAATATGGGTCTTTACAGTGGAACCTTTCACTTATTAGTGAAAGAGAAATGAAGTAGCTCACCTCAAACTATTATAAGTGTTTTTTATGTTCAATATTTTTTTTGGTATACATTGTGTTTATTTTCTAGCATTTTCTATATAAAAGGATTTCACATACAAAACTAATCTTTATATTTAACAACAGTTTAAAAACCTCCCAAGGCTATTTGAGTGCGTTTGATAGTAAATTTGATTTACTATGACATAATATAATAAGTTTACCACCTAAAAACCCTTTTAAACACTCTTGATTCCTAAGTACGATTTGAGTTTCACTAGTGTTTTTGTGCTTATATCTTTATAAGAGGTGCTATACTTTCCCACATACATCTTATTCCTTTCCATTTAATTGTTCTTCGAGTATGAAATGTCTACTAAAATGTATAACTAAAATGTCCCTCCACAAGGATTCACTTATTGCACAAATAAATATGAAAGATTTTTTTTAAAATATAAGTTGACCTAATACATATCGGTGAAATTGAGTTGAAGATAAAATAAAGAGATCACTGGTGTGAAAAATTATTTGTTTTGTATTAAAAATATTAATTTTTAGGTTGTAATTATTAATATAAGTTGTTTGGTAAGAAATATAAAATATGTTATGCTCTTAAGGATAATGGATTTTAGAAAAAAAATAAATTTTTGACTTTTTTTAGGCTGTTAGGTGTTTGATAGTGTTGATATTATTTGTCTATAACTATAGAAAAATGTTTGAATAACAAATTGTTTATGGTTTATAAGCTAAAGATCAAAATATTATAAATTTTAAATTTTATAATATTTTTAAGCACATAACAAACTTATGCTATGCAAAAACTAATTTATAGAAAAATAAAATTTCTTATAAGCTATAAATATAAGAGAGAACTTGTACAAATAAAAAAGATTTTAAGTTATAAGTAGATCATTTAACATCTTATAAAAATGAATTTGAATTAATAAGTAGGTTTCACTACTTATAAGTCTCCATGTACACCTTCATTTCAAGGGTTCGTTTGTATTATGGAAAATAAGTTAGGTTTAAAAAAAGTAGTGTGATAGAGTTATTTTATTATGTATGATTTATAATATCTTATCGATTTGGAGTAAAATAATTTTTGCATTTAATGATATGATAAACATGATAATTTCTTTACGGTTAAATTAATTACTAAGATGAAGCAAGGAAAATTGAAAATATTATATTAATCATTTTTCAGGAAAAATAAGAATATTACGAAACAGACAAGCTGTATTTTTTTTCCCACATATTTTAAGTCACTTGAAATAATATGTACGAGCAACAAGAAAAAGTTTATTTTCGTTCGTATATTTGTTTGTAATTATTGAATGCCGCGCTAGTCGGGTATGCAAATGTAATTTTATCATTTTAAAATTTAAAGATGCTCGAAAACCTCGATCCGACCCTTGAACCAACTCAAATGGTCTGCTGCTCGTTTTTCTTCCCTGTTCTCTGCTTCCACTCTAGCTCCCTTCTTCTCCGTTGCCGTTAGGGTTTCGCAGAGAAAGGGGATGGCGGGAAGCGAGCCGGCGATGGCGGGGATGGAGGTTCCCATCATCGGCAGCGACTCTGTAAACTGGATCGAGGTCTCTGTTCCAGCTACATCTTCTTCGTCACCCTCGCATGTCGCTCCATCTTCTTCTCCTTCTTCTGCGGAAACTCTCGCGCCTCCGCCGCGAGACGCGGCTTCGTGCGTTGTCGTTGGAGACCCCCCTACATACCTGACTTGGTTCACCCCCTCTCCCTCTTTCTCTCTCTATCGATGTTTCTCTATGTTCGCTCAGGAGTACTCTTGCTTTATGCTGTTTTGTCTTAGCTGTGACTGTCATTTGTCACACGCGGCATACGCACGCTCACACATGTCAATGTTGTTGCAATGTTCTTGTTTTTGGTATATCGTAGCTGCTATAGCGTTCTGTTTTTTGTTTTTGGCTTTTTAATTCAGGTTTGTACTGTTTGTGTTGTTATGTTTTGTGCTTTGAGTGTGCGCTTGCGCGCGCGCACGTTTTCTCTCAATCGTTCAAGAGTGATTTTTTTGAACCATTTAATTAGGGCTACTTTTGTTATTTGTGTTTCTATGTTTGTTTTGCTGGACGGGTTGCGCGGCCTTATCAGCAGATTGTTCTGTGGTTTTTTTAGAATGTGATTGTTACTTGTCTCTTAAACATCCCCACACATGGTATGCCATTGCTATTAAACAAATTTCGAGTAAGGCCACTAGATATTTGGCTCCTGTTTATTTCTTGTAAAATGGGGGCATGGAAAATATTCCCAGGTGAAAACATCTGCCGAGAGAATAACACTCCCGTAGAAACAGCTTCACAATAGTGAAAGTATTTTGCCAAATATTTTGCGCATACAAGAGCCTGAAAATACAGATGTTGACAGAACCTTTGTGCATCCTGCTTGCCTTTTTTCTTCTGAAAGATTGCAGTTGCTATAGTTTTTTTTTCTTGTTATTTTATGGAAGTGGACACACTGTTTTCCCCAAAATTACATGAATAGGCAGACACGCACAGCTAAATTTCTCCATGTATTTGCAATCAGTCTTTGTCCAGCAGCATCTCTGTTAAAAGCTCTCTATAAGAGTGCAAGACTCTGGATAATCGCACTTTCAAGTGCCCTTCTTCTTTTCTTGCTCTGTTTGATTTCCAAATTCAAAGTACACTGTTGAGGCTGCACTTGCGGTTGTGCATCTGAGGCTGTGTTTTCTGGAAGAAAATGACCTTTCTCGAATTTTAAATGGGTTGTGCACATAATTATTATACTTTGGTAACCTTACACAGAATACAATCTGAGCTATTTTCTATGCAACAGGAGGACTGAAAAGAGTGCACCTCATGTGCTAGAAATACTGGAGCTATCTGCTTGTAAAGAATTTCCAAGGTTTGGATTGCGAATTGTATTTCCAGATGTGATTTGTCCATTTGCGTTTATTTGCAGATCTGAGGTTTGTTCATTGCTGTTAAACTTACCTGGTTTAAGTTGATTGTAATTTATCTTGCTTCAAACTTATGAAAATGGCTTGCTCGTATTTGCAGATAGAACATGATTCGAAGAAGTTGTACCTTCTTTATGCATTGAGTGTCTCTGGAGTTGCTTACCTTTTCAAACTCGAGAGCTTTGCTCATTATGCAGCATGTTCTGTTTTCCCACTGAATGATTTCTCAGTGTTCAATTTGCAAGATTATTCAGTCCATGGAACAATAACATCAGTAGCAGCAAGTTTTGGGTGTCTTGTGATTGGGAGATCTGATGGGTCTGTTGCTTGCTTCCAACTTGGAAAGCTTGACCAGAGTGAACCAGGTATGAAGCAATCTTTCCTTCCTGTCTTTTTTTTTTTGTATTCAATGGAATGTGATGAACTGAGAAGTTCCTTCCTAAAAGTCGCATGTCCATACCTTTTCCATCTTCCTAATTCCTATAATCCTTCATGCAATATATGCAACTTTGTAAGACTAAATCCTTGTTTTACTCTGCTGTCACTAGTTTATGCTTTTTTTTAAATTCAATTTTCTGTGAATTTTGCCATGATTTTGTTTTGCGTGGCACTTTAACTTAATACCATTTTTTTATCCAAAAAACAATTAATTTAATACCATATTAGACTTGTTAACAATGGTGGGTTCTCTTTAATGCATCACTTATCGTATTTATAATGCTTTTCTTTGATTTCCCCTAACTGGAAGCGGTGTTCCTTCTCAGTCTTTAGTAGCATTCTCACACCATGTTAGTTTGCGATGGTTAAGGGTGGATATGGTTCTTGTTTTATTCCTCAGGGTTTGGTCATGAGCTGTGGGATGATTCTGGAATTAGTCGCTTGTGGGGTCTTATGTCAAGGTATTTTTGTTTTAAATTTAGTTTGATTTTTGAAGCCCAAGAAAAAGTAGTGAAGAAACATGATCAAACATCTTTATGTGGCATTGTTTATAGCAAAGTGATGTGATGGAACCATGTATTAGTATAAAAAAGAAAGGTAATTATACATAGATTGGCCTTCTCCAAACACTCGTAGGCAAGCTTTTCAAGGCACCATGGAGACCAAGTCTTTGGAGGATCTGGCTAGGTGGGGTGACGTCTAGATGGTGCCTAGGTCACCAAGGTGTTTGTAATATATATATATATTTATATAAAATTTTTTATTGGAATTTGTAATATTATAAATAAAGATAAAGCAAAAACAATTCTACTTAGTGCATAGATTATTAAATTTTAAAATTTAATATAATTTTACAATATTAAAATAAGCAAAGTGTTGAAATTTAAAATATAAATTATTGAATTAAAATTCAACCCGCCCAATTTGTTGCTTCTAGTTTATAAAATTAGAAATTGATACACTAAAATTGTTTTTAATATTTTCATTATTATTCACAATTCACATCCTCTTCGATCTTTGAAGTTTCTTCTCGTCCTAAGTTCAACAAGTTCTCATTTTTCACTTTCCTTGGTCTATTATGGCCTTGAAATAATATAAATGCTCCAATTTCTATATTAACCATGTTTCATATAATATCATTATTAGGATAAACCAAATTATTAGTTAAGTTGGCTATTGCTCCAATTTAGTTTTTCAAGCACCAAAATATTAAAAATGAAGATGCACATGTCCTAACCAAGTTAGTATTATTTGTTTTCATCCTGAATGCATGAAGAATACGAGCATGTCATAAATGAAGCTATTACGTTTGTTGCTTTGGTATTAAGAGTCTTGAATGTTTTTCTTTTCATGATCAATAAATTAGCAACCTTCTTGCAATTGACAACATAATTTGTCACTAATTGAATAACATTCTTGTCTCTTAAATCAATTACTTTCTTGTCAAACACTTCAAATAACATATTTGTATTTTGTATTTCATTGGATGCATTATTGAACCTAAGAAAGAAATTCTATCTAGAGAGTTGACAAGAAAACTAATAGTGTTGTCATTTTTTGTGTGTCCATTCATTAGACATCAAATAGCTATATTTTTTCCAAGAAACTTTGCTTGCGTTTGGTTCAGTTGAATTCATGTATTATTTTTAAAAATAGTGAGTCTGATGTGGGTCTATTTGAATTTAATAATAATATATATTAGAAAACTATTATTAAAAATAGTGAGTCCCATAGTTATTTTTAAAAAATATTTGTAATTATTTTTTATTTTTAAATCTAAACTTAATTCCGTTGAGAGATTCAAATAATTTTTTATTTTTATTTTTTACTTTTTATTATTTGGGCTCAACAAATATTATTTTTTAAAATTTTTTGGACTCAATTTAAAAAAATTTGCTCTTTTTAAAATGCATTCTCTCGCTTATCAAATATAAATTATTTTTAAATTACAATTCAATACAAACTCTAATAGAATTCAGATAACAAAATACAAAAATTAAAACTTGTACTAAACAGATCCAATGACTTTCATCTTTACCTTCAACAAAGGATCTATGTAGTTATGAATTGATAGAGGTTTGAAACAAGACCCATATTGTTGCCGAATAACTTCAACCAAAACTTTAAAACTCTTCGCCTTTAATGCATTAAAAGGTACATTGGTTTCATAAGCTTATCTTACAAAGTATAAATGAAGTTTATTCCTTTTTTATTTTTTTTATCCAATCTCTCTGCCGGGTTTGTCTCACAAAAGCATATATAGAACCTCTCACACCCTTATAAATGAGCACAGTTTTTCTTTTTCTTGAACTTGTCCTGAACTTGAAGATTTTGGTTGATGCTTCGACTCCCACTCCTAATTCAGTTATTTGAGTTTCTTCTTCTGATTTCTCTTCATCAACATCAACATTAAAATCAATCTCAGGCCTGGATATAATTTCTCATTTCTTTAGAAATTTCTATTGTCATGTTTGAGCATTCAACTGGATCACCATGTCTATCACTTAAGTGCTCTTTCACTCTTAATTCCTTTGGCATCTTTATAGCTTACATTGAACGTAGATTTTGTTATTTGAATCAGGCCAACACCCATTAACAAAGATCTTTGGACTTGACCTTATACTTTGGATCTGATTTTAGATCATAAACAAAGACACAATCAGGCCTGCTCAGTGTCGAGAGTAACATTGGTAGCCATTCCAGTTGTACTGTAACAAATATAACAGTGTCACATACTAAGTAAAGCATTCTGACTTAAACCCTAAACATGTTAAATTTCATAAATCACAAATGAAACAGTAAAACTAATTTATGGTGTTTAGAATCCTTAAAGCAAAATCGAAATGCTAAAAATAAAAATTAAATCAAATCAAATTAAACTGGCCAGGACAACCAATCTTACTTTAAGTAAAAATTGAATAAGGGGATTAGGTTAATAGGCTTACTCTCTGTTGGAGAGGGAGACAGAGCATGAGCAATAGAGAGGGAGAGAGAGGGCGAGCCAACAGCAACAATTGTTGATTCGTTGGAGAGGAAGAGAGAATGAGACAGTTGTTTTGCTTAGCGAAGGAGTAATTAACCACAGAGAACGGAGAAGATGTCACAGCCGATGGGAGAGGCATTTTTTTGCAGAGAATGGGAAGACAACACAGGAAAGTGGGAACCCTAGCTCGCTGAATGTGATGCAGGGATAGGAAGTCAATTCAAGATAGGAAGTTGACGTGTGAGCAGAAGTGATGCTAAAGCATCCCAAATTCAGTAAAAGTGCCCACTTTTCTCCTGATTTCAATGCGAAGCAAAAAGTGTCCAACAAAGAAAATTGATACAACCATACTAGAACTAGCGAGTGGCAAGAATATGGAGGGAACAAAAAAATCTGGTAGCAACACCAACCGTCATCATGGTCCTATTCTCAGGAAAAAGAACTTACATTTTAGCGACAAAGTGACCAAAGCAATGCTAAAGCATCCCAGATTCAGTCAAAGCGTCCACTTTTCTTCCATTTTCAAAGTGTAGTAAAACAAGGTAATGGGATACCACTCACATGCTTAAGCACCACTTAAGCGACACTGACAACTACAGTTTCAATTGTGATTTCTTCAAAATTGAAGAGGGTCATGGTTTCTTGCAAAAGTTGAAAGCTTTGAATCATTATTTTTCTCATGAATTTGCGTGTTGATTATCAGTTGAAGCTTGAAAGTATGGTTTCCTACAAAACTTGAAAGCTTTCTATCATTATGTTTTTCAACCATTTGTGCTTTTTTGAGGGAATACATAAATTTGTTGTGATTATCTCTTTGCAGGAATAAAAGCGTAGGAACTGTGCAGGATTTAGTCATTTTAAAGTTTGAAGGCAAAGAATTTGTTTTTGCGCTTCATTTCAATGGCATACTTAGAGTTTGGGATCTTTTTGACCATGGCAGGGTGTTCAGTCAAACCTTGAGCACAGCAATGTCAGCAGGCAATTTCTGTTACACCTTTTTGTTATAGTTATAGTTTTGAAATTTTAAAAAATTTAAATCAATGTTTTGATGTTGCATTCTTGAATTATTTGATGCGTACAACCATTTACAAATTATTTCAAGAGAGGTGTATGATGATTTTTTTTTTTGATAAGTAAAGAGAGGTGTATGATGATCACTTTTGGGGATGTTAGACTTTGCTTTGACTGGGGATAAAATGAGAGAATGTGGTCTAAGGTGATTTGGAAATGTGTGACTTCTGCCCAAGTGCTCTCATAAGAAGAAGATGATTGATACCTTTCCAGTTTAATGGGATAGAGGTAGACCACTTAAAACTTGGATGCAAGCTCTAAGAAAAGATATGAGTATTTTAGGATTAGGTGAGGGTGAAACAAAAAATAAAGATGAATGATGCTGTAGGATTCATGTCTTTGTACTTTAATTTTATTATTGTTTCATATAGTTGATCCCAAATTTTGGGATATAATCTTTGTCGTTATATTGCACGTGTATATGTTATATATATGTCTAGGGTGCCTTGACAAATTTATTGTGTTGTGTAGACCCTTTCATGTGTTGGTTACACATTCTTCTATGATAATATATACATACAAATGGGTTATATATTAAACTTAAGTATTAACATGGTGTCTTTAGACATAATGTTTATTTTGTTTGTTAGGACCTTTTATATTTCATATGTTGATTTTTTGGTGTTAATCATGTATGTTTATATATGTACTTATGGGGTACCTTGACAAATTTATGGTGTACGCTGTATTCTTTGAGTTATGCCACGAGGTTCACTCTTGCCTCGGTTTTGGGAACTTATATTTTGAATTAGGCTTGACACTTTTATGTTTCATATGTTGAGTTTTTGGTTTTAATCATTTGTGTTTTATATGTATCCCATGTGATCAAAATGTTTCTAAAGTTGAAATACAGGTTTTTTAGAACAGCTATATCGCCAGTTATGTTAAACGCCAATAAGTATTGAGCAATTCAATAGGAGCACGAACATAAAATGAGTGGTTGAGTTGTAAAAGTTAAAGTGAATGTGTGGTAAGACTGAAAAGATAAAATGAGGAATGAGGATATTTGTGCTTGGTTAGGAGTTGCTTTAATCAAGGACAAAATGAGTGTTGCCTGAGGTGCTTTGGACGTGTGACTTAGATCTTTGAGTGCACCAATTAGGAGGGGTGAAACGATTAATATAGTCACAGTTAAAAGGGGTAGAGGTAGGCATGTAAGTTATATTGGTGGATATGAGTTTTAAGAATTGATGAAAGAGAAGTCCTTGTCCTATAGTGGATTTGTGTTCTGTAGCCTTTTTACTCTAATTGTATTTTGCCTGTCTTGATATGGAGTTGAAGCTGTGATTGACTGATAAATATTTTTAAGGTAGTGATGTTTTATAATGGTTCATGCGGAGTCAATCTTAGAAAAATTATACTCTGTTGGTCTAATTAATGACCAGTATGCTTTTGTTTTTGTCCCTGAATACTGTCTACAATTTTCTGTTTTTTTCTCACGTTTTAGGCGCTACATTTAGAAGGTTATGGGTTGGAGGCGTCAACCATGAGACGAATATAATTCCTTTGGCTATCCTGTACAGAGAGTCATCGGTATGTGGTTCCAACTAAGCATTGTATACATGCACAATATATATACTTAATTAGTTTATATTTGGATGTCTAGTAACTCTTCAGGATTATTTTACATTTAGCTTTCTAGCTTTTGGTATTTGATATTTACAATGGTTTTAAAAAACTGTTTTAGGCAGATTTTTGCTACAAAAGAGGGATGCTGTGAAGGCTCAAAACTTTTTTTAAAAGAATCTCTTTCTATAAAATTAATTCTGCTGCAAACTGAAGTTCTTGGAGGCAATCTAAATCCGAGTTAATTCTTGATATAAACCGTCTAGATTACAAATGTCTTCTTACTTCCTTGGTGATTAAGTCGATAGAAAGTTTAGATACTATTGATGATTTATTGTTTTTTCCTTCATTTATTAGGCATTACCCCAACTGAGCAATTGGGGATGAACTCGTGTCTCACAATTAAGAAGACCAAACTAATTAAACATATCTGACCCAATGCTACCCCTTAATTAAAGTATTAAACTAATTAATTATGTTGAAGTACCACTGTACCAGCATTCTTGTTTTTGCTGTCCCTTCTAAAATTTTTCATGCAATCGGCCTTAATGTTATATGAGCCATCCCAAGGATATTATAGTACCAAACATCAGTGTACACAAAATGGGACCCCGAAAGCCAACAAATGTTTCTAGTACTACGAATGGAACTTAACTGGAAAAAATGACTACAATTGGATAAACTGAATTAATAATAATTGTGTAGAGGTAATCTTGGTGGCATGAGGTATCTAGGTGCATTATACTGTGTTGTTAAATAAATATAGAATGTAATTTTTACCTTTCAATTCTATTAAATATTTGGAAATCAATTTTCTGAGTTGTGCCATCTTGCTATATTTTTTGAGGAGACTAAATTGATTATTGTCTGTATCACTACTATTTTAAATATATTTCTTAGTAGCTTGTATTTCTTTTTTTGTGAGTTCTTATTCTTTTGCTTATGTTTTCTTTCTGCTGCTTATTGATAATTTTCAAAAATTTGAAGGAGGTTAGCTTGGAGATGATCTCAGTATATAGCTTCCACTTCCGTACCTCAGACAGAATTAGTTTTGTTTTGGAGCCTTTGATGCAGAATATCTCTTTGGAGGAGGTACAGTTTTTTTTTTTGGCCTATTTTTATGCTTATCTTTTGTAGCATTGATGTCTGTTATTTTTGGCTTACTTGCTAATGTTTTGTTTTCAGCAGGGTCAGCTCATCAATGTAAATTTTACTTCAGACAAAATTCTTCTACTGACAGAGAATGGGCTCATATCATACAATTTGTTTCATACAGATGGACTAATGTAAGTTTCTTTGTGACTGTCTCTTATCATAAACCATGCCTTTAGAAACTCTTCATAACTAATGTCTTGATACTCATTATGATATTATTGCTCGTTTGGAACGCGGGAACGGAAAGGAAAGGAAAGGAATCAAATTGCATTCCTTTCCCACGTCTGGTATGAAAATAGAAGAGGTAATAAAATTCCCTTAGGAATCTTATACGCCCATATGGGGGGAAATTGATTTTTCTCCCCTCCTCTCCCCTCACGGTTTAAAGGTTCCCTTTTTTAAGGGAACTTTATTTTCTTTTTTTACCCTTATTTATTTATTTTGCTAAACACCTCTCCCCCCCTCTCTCTCTCCTCATCGCCCTGCATCCCCTCCTCTCTTTCTCGCCCGCTGCAACCCCCCTCCCCCACCCTCCCTGCCGCCGCCCAACCTTCGTCCACCGCCCTCCTCTCCCTCCTCCCCTTCCCTGTCACCCGGTCCCCCTCCCCGTCGCGCACGCCAGCACCCCCCATTCCTATCGCCCGGTTCCCCTCCCAGTCGCCCATTGGCCGTCGTCCAGCACACCCCTTTCCCCGTCGCGCGCTCCCCGGCCCCCCCCCTCACCGTCGCTCGGTCCCCCTCCCCTTGCACGCCCCCAAGCACCCTCCCCCCCCCTCCCCATTGCGCGAGCCTAGTCCCAGTCCGTCCCTCCGCCGCCTAGATCCCGCCCTGCCGCCCCCTATCGCATGTCTGCCGTGAAGACGACACAGAAGACGATAATATTAGTTGAGAAGTAGAAATTAAAAAAATAATTAATTAAAAAATTAAGAATATTTCAGTAATTTTTGTAATATATTACAAAAATTTCATTCCGTTTTCCATGTCAATTTCATTCCCTTAATAATTTCATTTCTTCCAATTTTATTCTTGCGTACCAAACGAGCCCTTAGGATTTTCCCCACAAAACTTAGTGAAAATTTTGACTTAAATAGGCAGCTCTTAAAAATTATACTTAGCAAGCAGCTGTTAACATTCATTTGTGTTCAAGCTAATAATGGAGAAGGATAATGTTAATCTAGGGTTTAATTTGGGCCAGAATGAGCCAAATTTGGTGGCTGGGCCGCCACAGCTGCTACTCAGTGGCCTGAGTCAAATTTTAGAATATAGTATTTGATCTGCATTCTGCATTGAATTAAAAATAGATTGCACATATTTGTTCAATTTTCACTCATTTTCTTCCATTCGTGCAAAAAACCGTTGTATATGATTATGATTTTTCTAGTTCTTGTAAACTCACACTAGTCACTTAAAAATCTATTTTTGTTGCTTGAATTTTATGAGTTAGAGCATTAATTTGTGGTATGTATGTATTTTGTTTTATACTTGGTCTTTTAGGGTTTACTTATTTCTTTGTGTAATAGATGTTTTTCTTTTCAATTTCATATTCATTTGTTTTTATTTGTTGATACCTGATTCCTAATTATGTTGTTAGGGAAGATGCAGACGGATATGCTTTGCAGGAGGCATTTGTTGCTGACCAGCTATTTCAGAATTCTGAACATTCCTTAGATGATCTTTTCTGGATCATTAATTCAATGCGGTGTTCTGTTAAGGTACTGTCACAATTATTGTTCCTATTAGGGGTGTAACTTGCCCTTTTTTAAACTAAATCTGTAATTTAAACCAAATCCAACCAGTTTAAATATTTAATGTAACTTCAAATTATATGAGATCGGTTTGGGTGGTTTTTTATTATTATGCTTTTTCAACTAGTTTAAAAATTTGTTTTAAGTTTTTTTTGATCAAAATAATTTATGTAAATATATAATAATAAATATAGTAATTATATTCATATACTCATTATAAGATAAACTTAATCCTAAAAGTGAAAAATAGATTACACAATATTACAATTTTCTAAATGCACGTCATATAATATATATACATATCAAATAGTCAATTTGATATATGTAAATAGTTGGAATGAGTTGTCAAATAATTAGAATATTTGATTAGTATATTTGATTGATGTAATTAGCGTTATTCCTGTTATTAGATTTTATACTTAAATTAGGTTACAGATGAGCTGTATATAATGCGGTTGTAATCTTTAATATTATGATTAAGGAAAATCATTTATTCTTCTATTTTTCTACTTGGTATTAGAGTAAAACCCTAGAGCTCCTCGTTGCCGTCTTGCAGTTGCCGACTCCCTTAATGGTTGACCTATCCTCTGCCTACGTCAAAGGACTTTCCGTAGCCTAAGTTTATCGCTCCATCACTGCCCCTGGCCGTCGCGATCGCTGCCCCTGACTGCCGCCGTTGCCATCGATTGCCTCCGTTACCGTCAACAACTACCAGAGTCTTACTCATAACCGTAACAGCGTAGCCTTCACGTTGTGGGTTACGTCCGTTGATGCCAATCCTACGGCCATTGTCACCGCTGACGACACTGTCGCCCCCAGCCGTCTCTGCCATTGCCGTCGTTATCATTATCATCTACAACCACGATCAGAACTGTAACAACGTAGTCTTCATGTTGTGGGTTTCTTCTCCATGGTTGATGCCAACCCTAGTCTGTTGCTTCCGCCGCCGCTATTGACGCTGCCTACTATTTTCAAACAAGCTGGCCTCTCATTGTTACTTGATTCAATTTCTATTGAATTAGGAGAAGGTAAAGACTTTCCCTCACCTAAACTAGAAGCTAAGGACTCCCCCTTATCACCTATACTAGTAGAATCCTCTTTCTCTCCTAAAATCGACACCTTCTTTTCATCCAACCATATGGTCAGCTAAAGCTTTCAAAAATCTAAATTGGCTGCAGCTGGGAGAGGAATGACTTGCCTTCTACATTTGAAGGAGAGGACAACTTGCTGGGCTAGTAGAAGGGAGAGCTGCAATGCAATTCGAGAGAGTGAGATGATCTGTTTGCCCCTTTCAATCTGCCACCTGTAATGGTTTCTGCTGATAAGAGAGAGGCCACGACTGCATTTTGAGATTGAACTGTTGCCGTGGTTTTTTAATTTTATTTTTCTTCCTTGTCCTCTGTTTCCTTGTCCACTCCCCTCCCCTCTCTCTCTTTAAAAAAATAATCTGTTGTGATGGTCAAACAACATCTAGGTGGTCATGAATTAAGTTACTATAAAGAGGTGATTCTTAAGAGAGAAGCTCCTCCTTCTCTCTACCCTTTCTCTCTTTTTTTGGCGTCTCTTCGGACACCCTTCGGAGGCTGCCTCTGGCGGCCATTCGGATGACCCTTTCCTCCGGTGTGTCACGGGGTCAGGTTTCCTGCGCCTCTCAACCCATTGAGGCACTTAGCTTCTTTATCCACGGTTTGCTAAGCTCTAGTTTCCGACCAGTTTGTGTAAGGATAGCCAAATCCCTTCTTCAACGTCAAGTCCTCGACTAGCGGCGTGCTCCCCGCATTCAATCGGGTTGGCACGTCTGAACTCCGAAGGGGTTCCATCTGTTTTCCTCCACGAACTGCCTGGAACCTTCCGCTACGCACCATCTACGCTTTCAACCAATTCCTTTCCTTTACGTAGCACAAATACATTCCTGAATCATGCCACTAAGAAACGTTCCGCCAGCACCACGCTGCTCGGGTCGTGATATTCTCCTCCACCCAATCCTCGCAACGTCCTCGTTGTGTTTGTCGACATCTCTTCCCCGCAGGCGATGACATCGTTACCTCGACGCCCTCCTACTCGCCCAATGTCAACATCTTGGACATCACTTCCCCGCAGGTTGCAACACCTTTACCAAGATGCTCTCCTGCTCGCCCAATATCCAAAGGATAGGAGGTTTCCAAGATCGCTCCGACGCGCTCCTTCGTACTCCCTTGCCCAACTCTGTATCACACACTAGGATACTCCAATTCTATGGACGCAAGGCGTGCACGACACTATCGGTTGACTCACCTCTGTGAGCTCCCACCTTGGGATCACGCTACTCGCGAGAGTGTTCGGCGAGTCTTCAGGATATGGGCCGGTTCGGCTCTGATATCACTTGTCACGGGGTCGGCCTTTATAACAGCTTAACTCGTGCGGCACCTAGTTTCCACTCGTACGAAGAAACGCTAGGTCAGCTTAACTCGTCGCATTTGGATCGGAATCCATCGATCCGTTGTAAAGCAATTGTGTAGGGAAGCGCTTAGCGGAAGATATATTAAACGAAGGCAACAAACGATTGCATTAATTGCTTGAAAGCTTTACAATATCACTTCCCTACATATAGATGTTAACACTTTTTTGGCTATGTCACCAGGAGACATCATATATGATCGAAATCTAAAATCTCTACAACTTACTTTATAAGCTAAGTTACAACACTTTACAAGGAAAAAATACCCCAAAATAACTTAAGTATGCTAGGATAAGCCTCGGTCCGTGACAGGTGGCCCCCCCACCAAGGGCTCATCTTGTCGTGCCTTTTTAGTCCAGGATTATGCTTCCACTAAGATGGTATCCTTTAAATGCTTCTCTTCCCTCCTTTTGGCGTCAAAGATGGCATTCCGGCCATCATTTTCTTCGAGCAGGATATAGTTTAATCTGCATGTGATTTCTCCTTTACGACAATGCTGAAATTTGCTTCCGACTGGCCTTCCCTGCCTAATTTCCGTTGCTATTTTGATGATGAACATTTTTTTGGCGACTATGTAATTGGTCTCCTTGACTCGAAGACTCATGATTCGCTTTGATGTGGAAGCGGATTTGCTTTGGCTCCTTGCTAAGCTATCGTGCTTCATTCTCTCTTATCTTTACTGGATATTTTGGTGGATGGCTAGATATGATCTCACGAATGGGGAATTCTTAATTCCTATTTGGATCACTCTCCTCCATCTTCCTTTTCAATTCTTTCATCTTGATTTACTCCGGCTAATTGCCTCTTCCTTTGGTAAATTATTGGCGATGGATGTGTCTATCTCTACTCTTGCTTGCCCTAGTGAAGCCCGTTTCTACGACCGGCGACCACCTCGATGCCGCTACACACACCAGCAGCTGTCATGCAAACCATATGCCGCACCTTGAGGATGCTACTCCGACCAGCAGTTGTCTTGCCGACCATGTGCCGCGCCCCGACGACGCTGCACCCATCTTGATGACGCTGCCCCCATGTGGCAATGTTCCTCCGCCCATCGCCAGTTCGCTCCTCGGGAGTCTAGCCGCTGAGCCTCTATCCTCTCGCGCTAACACTATTTCTTGTATCCCTCTAGCCCTCCCTCAGCCCCAGCCCACACCAACTTCCCAAGTCCACATTCGAATCACTCACAGCTTGTTTATCCAGTCCAAGCCCACCACTAGCTCTTTCCTCTCCTCACTTACCTGAGCCAACCCTACCCGAGTCCATCTCCTTTCTTCCCTCCTAGCCCAGCTCTCCCCTTTCCCTCTCCCCACTCACCTAGAACCTTACCTAGCCATCTCCTCCTCTTCGCCGCCCTTCTCTCCTATCCTTATCGCCCCACTGCCTTCGAGCTTTGGCTTTCCTCCTCTTTGCCTAGCTTCCCTCGGTGTCCTTGGATCTCTCGCTCGCAGCCAGTCCTTCTCTTTCCTCCGACTCTTGCAAGCATCCCTCTTGCTTCCTTGTTAGATCTGCTCGATTGGTTGGCGTTGTCATTGCCGTCCCATCCTTCTCGACTGTTGAATTTTTCCCTGGCCAATGGCTTATTAGTCCTTGGCTGGGTTTGTCTGCCTGCCCTCTCCGGGCCTTTCTTTGGGTTGGCGGCTGCTTGTTTGGATCCTTCAATGCTGATTCTTCTGTGTTGGGATGATGATGCTGCGCTGGGTAGGGAGCTTCCGTTGGGTGGCTAGGCTGTTCAGCCTGCTGGTTGATGCTCTCTTTGGGGAGTCTTGTTCCCTTGAGTGTGTTTCCTGTTGTCTAGCCGAGACAGAGTTGGAACCGGTGTGATTATGATCCCACAAAGCCATTGAGAAAGTGTTAGGGGTGACTTATGAGGGATTTCAACTCGCTACCTCTGATTTGTTGCGGGATATCAAAGCTCGGCATAAGGTCCGAAAGACATCTGCCTCGTCTTTTTAGCGGTCTGCGAGCACCAGATCTAAAGGTGAGTGGGAGCTTAGAAGGCTTGCCTCTTCAGTTAATTATGATGCCAGGGTTTTTCAGACTTCTCGGCTGAGGTAGTTGGCTCTGTGGGGGTCTTTTTTCGTGCCTATTTTTAGGCTTTGTATTTGGCCCATGGTTTCCTTATAGTTTTTTTATTGGGTCAGACTATTCTTTGCCCAATTTGCTTGTACCTTTTCCTTTTGTTAATTTAAACTTTCTTTACTTATAAAAAAACATCTAAGTAGCCAAAAACATCCGTCCAGACAGTTTTGGGAGGAAGAAAATAGGTGACGCCTTTTTTTGTTTTGCCTGGATGAGATGGCTTTTCGCTGTTTTTTTGTTTAGATGGATGTCCAGGACATCTTTTAGAACACTGACTTTTTTTACCTAATCGGTGGCTTGAGGAATGTCTCTCACTTTTCATCAACTTTAGAGGAGAGGGGTCCCTGTGGTGTGCATATTACAGTTGTGTAACTTAAGAGGAACATGTTGACCGCCTTCTCTTGCAATGTCCACAGTCTGGACAGCTCTGGACATTTTGTTTATGCATCTTTTGACATTGTGCGGCCCAAGAGATTAGGGCTTTAGAATGTCCAATGGGTTAAGGGGCAGTGGTAGGGTAAGATTTTTCACATGTGCTATTCTGTTGGTTGTTGTCTCGGTAATTTGGAAGGAGTGGAATCATTGGATTTTTGAGGGGGGTGAGAATGAGATTCAACAGATTAAAATGGTGTTTTGTGGGATATTCTGTCTAATGTAGAGGCTTGCTGTAATTTGCATCGTCAGGATGGCTTCCTTGTTTTTTCCTTTTATTGCACTTTGTTTTTATTCACCATCTTATTGTTCTTAAATTGTCTTGTTTTGTTGATTAAAAAAAATATTGGTCATCTTGGAATTTCTCTGCAGAGCAAGTATCTGGGGTAGGAAGAAAATAAAATTCTCTAGTGAATCAAGTTTGTTCCGGTACCATGCCAATGTTAATGAAGGAGTGAGGGGGAGAGAGAATGAGCTGGAGGGATGAACTGTGATGCCCTAATCCATAGCTTATAATATGTAGATTATGTTCAGATTATTTATGCACATATGTTAGTATATCTGATATGAATATTTTCCAAAAAGTCTACCTTTCAAAGTAATGCTACCTTTGGTCTATGCACACTAGAAACCCATCTTCTCTTTGATTCTCTAGTTAATTGTGGTGCTTTCTTAATTACCAGATATTTTTTAGGATACAATTTTCCATTTTTTAATATGGTATAGGCTGTGTTTGGTTTCTACTCGTTATAGTTTGAATAAATTTTTGCTAGTTGTTCATCATTCTGATTTGGATTTTTGCAATAGTAGTTTTAAAAAATTCTGTTCTTGTATCTTTTGCAGGACCAAGCTGCCTCCTTCATATCTTCCATTTTCTTACGCAGGCTTCTTCATCCTGGTGTTCACCATAAAATTGTCATGCGTGCAACATTCCAAGATTTCAATAAACACTGGACAGATTCAGAGTTTCATTCCCTAACTGTTGATGGGCTTAAGAAGGAAATACTTTTACTGATGGAACATGAGGTCTTCTTTATTCTTATTTTTTTGTTTACTCTTATACTCTTATTCATCTACTTTTTATTCTCTTCTTTTTCGCCTGACTGGGAATTTATTTTCATCTCCATAGGGCTTTAGGGGAAGTTTTATGTCAATATTTTACCGGTGGAAAGTTTTTTGTACTCGTTATTTTGAAAATTGGTGCAAGAAGAATGCACCATATGGCATCCTTGTTGATTCCTCGAACGGTGCTTTTGGTTTAATCAGAAGAAATTGTCTCTCTCTTTTTCGCTCCCTAGAGGATATCGAGCTACTTATACATGGTCTGTTTGGGGAAGGATTATGTTTTACTGAGCTAGAGTCGCATCTGATTTTTTGTCACTTGCTTTTGTTAAGTGTTTATTAATCGATCCTTCGTTCACTTGTGTTCTATTATGCTAGGTTCTGTCAATCTTCGTAATATCGTGAGTTCATCAATTGATTTTTCTGATCTTGAATGGGAGATTCTTTTGGAAGTGCAACAATGCTTAAGCAGTATCAGCCATCAACTGGGCAAGGCAGCATCTGCTATATTTTATGAATCACTTGTCAGCATGCCAAATCGTGTAACTGAAGATGTTATACCTTGCTTGCTGAAGGTGTTGGAAACTGGTTATTCTCCATCTCCTGAAGAACTCCATGTATCCAATCTTGGGGTGGACATTGCTTGGGAGAAAGGATTGGCAGATCACAAGAATATAAGGAAGTTCTCCGTTAACCTGGCTTTATCTTTTCATTTTCTGCACAATAAAGCAACTACCTGGGAAGGAGTTTTGAATATTGTACAGTGCTATTTAAAGATCCTTATGCCTTGCAAAATTACGCAAAATCTGGATTCTGAGGTCATTTTGAATTCTAAGACATCCGTTTTAGTCCAAGCTACTGCTCAAGTTGCAGAAGTGATGTCTGAGTCTGCTCTCAGTGTACTTCTGTTATTGAGGTACCTTGTGAAAAACAGTGTGCAGGTCAGTTCTTGCTTAGTTTTGAATGCGTGTTTTTAAAATTGTTTGTTACTTTGACAAGTGCTGCAAAGGCCTAGAAACATAACACGCCTGATTGATTTGCATCACTGCTGTTGTTTCTTTTCCTAAAGATAGTTTGCAACGTTATCTTGGTTGGCTTCTTTTGTATTGCCTCACATTTGAATGCTATCATTAATTAACTTCACTGTTGCGTAGTGCACGGTTTGAAAATACGGGCTGAGGCGCTGCCTCATTCGCTTTGCTCTTAGACCGCGTGGAGGTGCCGCCCTGGAACCCGCGTTGGCTGCTGCCCGCCTTAGACGGATGAGGCGGTCTGAGGCGGGCTGATCCGCTGCCTCGTTCGTATGACATGGTGAGGCGTCTGCGACACAGACGACTCTCGACAATGCGTTTTAAATTCAATTTAAAAACTGAAAAGGGTATGTTGGCGATGCTAACCTATCCTTATCTCATTGCATTGCATCGTCGTCGTTGCATCTCAGCATCGCATTGCCGCTGTTGTCGCATCTCCGCATCGCATGACCGTCATTGTTGCCTCGAAGAGATGTCTGTCATCGTTGCCGTGATTTTTGACAATTGTCGCCTCTGTCGTTATTGCCGTCTTTGCTGCTATCGTTGCCATCATCGTCTCCGTCGATCCAGCATTCATTATCATTGTCGTCCATTGCATGTTGTCGTCCAACAGTAAAAAGCGATTGTCGAGGTGCATTACGTTGTACTTCTGTCTTATAGTATGCGTTGTTCTATATATAATTATTTTAATTTATTTTTTTATTTTAAGTTTCAATTATATTTATTCTTGTAGATAATTGTATAATGACAAATAATTAAAGAAAAGATTCTGATTGGAAATATAAAAATGAAATGTAATTGAATGACTCATCCAAAGATGATGATGAAGAATCATATTGGAATCCTAACTATCGTTCATTAGACATGAGCGATAGCTTATTGATGTAGGACTACAGATTTCATTTGATAATTATAGTATGATTTATTATTTTAAAACTAAACTTGCTAATTTTATTTTATATATTTTATATATTTTTAATAAAAATTGTCATCGACAATTGAGGCGCCCACCTCAACCATACTAAGGCATTCGTCTCGCCGTATAACATCAAATTCTTTCTATATTTTTGAACCTTGGTATAATGTAACAATATAATGTTGTATAATATTATTTTTTTTGTGGCTGTCTGTGCTTTTTGACCTATTTATTGCTAAAGTATTTTCTGTATAATTATGTCTAGAAAGTAATTGTAGTTACAAAACTGTAGTAATACAACTGTTGGGACTTGTATTTTCGTTTCATGACATGATTGGAAATGATGTTGTGGGGTTTAAGATTCATATTTGTGCATTTTTTGCTTCCAAAAACTTATTCTTCTGTGACAGCCTCTTTTAGTCTTATGCATTATTTGCTTCCAAAATCTGAGGAATGCCATGTCTGTCTCTCCACTTCTTATTCTTTGATGTTTAACCTTACCCAATTGAAAATATGTTCTTTAATCTGCCACTGATCAATTTTATATGCTTTGATGTACAATATTGAAACACCATAGATCTTATAAAAAAAATAAATAAATATTGAAACACCATAGATAACTCGCTTATTAAAAAGTGGCTTCTGTGTGTGGATGTATATGGAATTTGAAAAATCTTAATAACTCACCTATTAAAGAGTGTTTACCTACTTATGTTGTCCAAAAAATGGCTACACAAATTTCCCTGCTTGGGTCATGTAGATTAGTATTCTCAAAATCTAATTAGCACATGCAATTATGCCATAGTTCTTAGACGTAGAGTTTCCAAGCATTAAATCTGGTAAAGACCACTGTCTGTCTTCGGTCTATATTAGCTTCTATTGTTCCAAAGTGAATAATATATTTAGAGTGGAGAATTTTATTTTCCATTGTAATCATCATTTATTCTCCTACATTCTTTGTCCCTATCTCTTTTTTGTCTCTCAACTCTTTTCTTCACGTTTACAGTAGCCCTAAAACATCTCTTTCCCCTTGTTGTCTTCATTGGCACAATTGTCCGTTCCTCCTTAATTTAAAAAATGAGTTGCTCTCAACCATACCCCATATTTATGATGTTCCTTATCCCATGAGTATGGAATAGAACAATATGCGCCTATAGAGCGTGTGTATTGGTGCTTCCTAGATTCTAGTGACACATTTTTGTGGGTAAAAATACAACATCATGCTTGATTGTGGTGATAATGGAAATTGTCAGACCATATCTTGAGTAAGGAAGGGCATTTTATAGTTCAAATCATTTAAAAAAAATCTGAATATGCAAGATATTTATGATCATTACGTTATACTCACACTACTTATTAAATAAATGGGGTGTCTGTAATGCTTGTTTAATGTATTTCTTCCTATTATTTGTGGGCTTGGTACCTTGTTCATGATTTCCATACTCTTTTTGAATGGGATTCACTATCGGTTGCTTGTGGATTATTCATTTTATTTTATTTTTGTTTGGTAAGATTTCATTAATTCTGTCTTTCATTTTTTGATTTGTTTTGAGGCGCTTCAGTCTTTCTTTGTTCTGATGCATTTATCGTTAGTTATAAGGTCGTGACTATTTCTTTTGCAGATGCATATGCATCCTGATAATATACTTCGTATACAAAATGAAATGGTTCCTTTGGTGGAAGAGATTGTCACTGATTGGCTTCTCACTCATTTATTTGGAGTTACACCTTGCGAACCACTTGTTATTGAAGATTTCAGTTCTCAGCTGTCTTCATTACAAATTGGTAGGATTTATAATTCATAAACTTCATTGAAACTGATACCACTTGTAAGAAGCGCATATTGATTGTCTTAGCTCAATAACCTAGTTGGTGGAATTTTTCGGTAATCTACTTCGCATGTGAGAAAATTTTTAACATTAATTTCTGTGGGATGCCTGGCTTGTCACTTGGTGAGTTCCATGAACCCCCCCAACCCCCAAATAAAAAATGATACCCTGTTTATGGGCTGCTATTGAGCATTATGGTTGTTATGGCCAATATTTGCAAAGAATTTTCAGCTTTGCATTAGATGGTAGATTTAAGGTATGGATGCAGGCACCTACTGCCTTGTATATAACAAGGGAAAACTTTAGGCCTTTGGTGGATGCTTACTAGTTTGAATAATGTATGATCTACTTGTTAAATTGTATTTTTTGATAGTTACCTTGTTTGTTTGTGGTCCAGATAGCAGCTCCGGTAAGAAATCATGGAAGGAAAGGTTGGGGAAGTTTGGCGTTGTGTGGGCATCTATGCTGTTACTAAATTGTGGAACTTCATCTGGTGAACATACCCTTCTTTCTTTAAAATGTCTCCCTAATCCCCAAGACATCATTTCTTCCGTACGCTGCTTTTCCAGCTGGATTATTTGGGGTACAGCTTATGAAGAATCTTCTGCTTTCTCTAGCCGTGCAACACAGATTGCTTCGATATTGCTTAAGAATGGCCAGTATGATGCTGTTGAGGTTTCTTTATTCATTACCTTTTGTTTTTATTAATGATATATATAATTATATATATATATATGTATATAGTTCTGATAAAGGGAGAATGGGTGTGCCTAAATTTTTGTCATTGCCTTTTGCTTCGATATTTGCACTTTGTTATTTTATTAACCTTGAATTGCTGAAGCAATTTTTTTGCTCTTCCTCAGATTTTCCTTTGCATTGTGGATGCACATTTACAGAAGGAAAAAGTGTCCGAGTGTATTCAGGATAACGACAGTGAATGGTGCACACACCTCCATCTTCTGGGTTGTTGCTTTCTTGCTCAAGCACACTATAGATTACGAGGACTTTCAAAAGAAAAGAAACTATCTGATGCTGTTCGCTGTTTCTTCAGGTATATGTTGTATTGCACTTCATAAAAGAATACATAATCACTTTTTTTTTATTTTGATAATCAAAGAAATTGATTACAAGAGGCAACAAACTGGTGTCAAAGCAATACAAGCAAACTTAAAACAAGGGGATGTCAATAATTCCATTCGATGAAGGCAAGCTACAACAGGACGCTACATGTATCAAATACCAAAGCTCTCGTTTTCACTTCCTAATATAAAACACCAATCACCAAGCTGGTGTTCACTTTTTTTTTTTAATTGCCACAAAGTTTTTTTTTTGTTATGTGTTATTGTCTTCAAGAGGGATTATATGGTCAACACCCCAAGTTACCAAGAGTAGGAAAATCTAAAATATGGATACCTAATACACAAAGTTAATACGTAGAGCATATAAAAAATCTATTTAATCTAAATTCTGAAGGATATTAGGTACGATATTATAGAAATAATTATTATAATATTTTCAACACACGAACTAAAAGCCTCTGGAAAATGTTAGCTTTTGAAGATTTACCTTATAAAGTAACATTTGTAACCACAATTCTGAGAGATCCCGCTAGGCGAAGAAGAGGCTGGTAGAAGGTTGTAGCGAAAGAATCATCAAATGAAGATTGATTTGTAGTCATTGGTGAACAATTAATTTGACCCTAAATTCTTATATCATGGCAGAAGTAATGGTCAACTTACATAGACTTTAACCAATTATTGAATTAAAAACTAATATTAAGTAATTAGGATAAAATAATTAATCAAGGAAAAGATTAAAGAAAATTATCAAAATTAAACTAAGAAGCTAACCTAATTAATTGATATTGCCTTGATTTAAGTTGATAAAATCTCAAGGTTTTAGGTTTCATTCAATGGCTTCTAAGAATGTGGTATGAACAATTGGCGTTCTTGTTGATATTGTTAGAAACCCAAGTCCTAAATGCCTGAACTATCATTTCTAGTGGCTGTAGCCATGAACACTAGCTTAGGATGATCATGCCATTGAGAACCACAAAGTTGTTAATTTTGGACTAACTCCTTGTAAAGTCCTTAATCCCGATTTGGTTTTCCATAAAGCACATGCTCTCGTGAATATGTATTCCCTATTTTAATTATATGGAGTTTCATATTAATTACCTCACCTCAATTGGTGATGCCCAACTTGTTACAAGTAATATCAAGCATATAGAATCAACCTAGTCAAACATGTTATCTTATCCATCATGTCCAGCTTTTTAAAAGCAAAATTTATAGCTAGACCATGTAGTTTTTATAAGATTGCCATCAAGAAGTAGAGATATGGCTTGAGCTGCATCCCAAACGCCTTTGATTTTGGCTAAAGAAGCCTTTTTGAAGGACAATTCTTCAAATACTTCACAATTCTCAACATGTTGTCCCAATGTAGCACGTGTGGATTGGACATATACTGGCTGATGACACTAACTGGAAAGGCCACATTAGGTCGAGTCATTGTGAAAGAGTTGAGTTTGCCCACTAACCGGTGATACCTTCCTGAATATGAGAAAGGGAGTCCTTGCGTTTGTTTTCTTTGACCAGTAGCTTGGGTGGCTTGCAATGTTTGGACCGAGAGATACCATTTTACAAAAGATCTTTCACATTCTTATGTTTTTTTTATAAGTAAAGTTAGATTAAAAGATCAAGTACACAAGAAATGCATAAGGAAAGAGAATATAACAAAAGAGCACGGTAAGACTTTCACATACTTATGTTGAGTCATAACAATGCCTTTCCTTTTTGTTGGAGACCTTAATGCCAAGAAAATGTGCTAGAGCTCAAGTCCTTTGTCTGATATTTAGTCTATAAGAGCCCTCTAAGCTTGGTAATCCTCACTGTGTTACTGCCTTTAAGGACAATTCCATTGACGGAAATATATATATATATATATTTGATAGGTAATAAGAAACTTTATTAAAAACAAATTACACAAGAAGTGCACTAAGAGAGAAGTAACAAAAGAATAAGAAACAACAAAAGAGCAACACCCAACTCAAAAGGAACACCCATCAACAACATCTACAATACAAGAAAAACATGAACTTGAGGCAGAGAGCCACCCAAGAAGAGAACGCAAGACACAAGCTTTAAGCTCCACCACGCAAAGCATACAATTATCAAACAGCCTAGCATTCCGCTCGCGCCAAAGACATCACAAGATACAATGAGGAATAACACGCCAAAGTGGTGACCGGCGACCCACACAACCAGTCCAGCAAGAAAACAAATCAACCACACCTCGAGGCATCGCCCAAGGCAGCCCAAACAAACCAAGAAACATATCCCATAGCTCCCGGGCAAACAGGCAATGAAGAAAAATGTAATCAATAGACTCAACGTCCGCCTGACACAAGAAACAACGGCTAACCACCACCATACCACGACGGTGCAAGTTATCTGCCGTAAGGATCCTCCCAAGCACTGCAGACCAAACAAAGAAACTCACCCGAGGAGGGACCGGAACCTTCTAGACCAACCGCCACGGAAAGCAAGGAGGGGCGTCCGGGGTGAGAAGAGAATAGAAGGACCGTACACTAAAGCCAACCGTCGGAGCACAAACCGCCATGACCTTCGAGCACACCACACTCCAACAACGCTGAGAAAAAGCGAGAGGAAATCCATCGGGACCAGGGGCCTTGTCCCCGTTGCAACTACGAACAGCCTGCTCAATCTCCTCCTTCGAAAAAGGCCGGTCCAGCCACGATGTATCCTCGCGAGAAAGAGCATCAAAAGGAAGCTCGTCAAGAAGAGGCCGACGGACCCCATCCTCCCGGAAAAGGCCCTCATAAAAATGAACAATATACTCCCGAATAGCCCCTTGATTAGAAGACAAACCATTATCCAACTGCATAACCCCGATGTAGTTTTGGCGCCGGTGGGAATTCCCCAAACAATGAAATAATAATAAAACATTGAACCCGCCAAACCATATATATATATATACATATATACGAACAGAATCTGAGATTGCAACAAGTGGCTGAGTCTGAACTAATAAACCTTTGTAAGAGCCAGTATGTGTAGGTTCATCTCAACATATAAAAATTTCTTTCCCTAGAGCAACAGAAACATGATTAGTTGATGGGGGACCAACCACTGGAAGGTGTAAAGGCTCAAAAGTCGAAGCATCCAATGAGTCAGATATGGTGGTAATGGGTTTGGATGGTCAATCTGGAGTTGTATTTTGATGATGTACTTGACTGTACTACACATTAGGAAGGACTGATAGAAGATGAGGGTTCATGATTAGAAGAAGAAAATCCAGAGGACACTTGTTGGACAAAGAAATTTTCAATAGTAGAAGTAGTCTAATGAGAGTCAGCCTGCACAATGGTTTTGAATGATTGTGAGTCGGTAAAAACACTGGTTTTGATGTCTCACTTACCTAAGGAAAATTCGTGAGTATCATAAACACGGCATACACATTCAAATATTTTGGGTGTGAGCGGGAATGGAGTTTGTAAGAACTAATACTCTCAAGGACTGCAAAGGGTAGTCTACTAATAAGATAACAAGCAATCAAAGTTGTATCAACCTCATAGAACTTGAACGCGAGTAACTTCTAATACATGTTGATTCTTGTGTTTTTGCAACGTCATGCCTAAATCTAAATATTGAGTTTTAAGGATCTGATTTACCTTTTTCTCAGCACATTCAGACTTTTGCATGAGCTCATATTTTATAATTCATACCATTTGATACCATTTTGACTTATAAAAAAAAACTATTAATACAATTTGATAATTCATTAGTTTTTTTAATCGGAAAAGAAAGTTATTAACCAACGAAAAGGTGACAAAAGTTACATAGTACAAGAAAGCTTAACCAAAGAAAAGGTGACAAAGTTACATAGTACAAGTAAGGGGGTTATTCAAAATCCAGCTAGAGCAAGAAAAATTACAGCATGCAGTTATGCCTAAAATCAAACCCCAAAGTTGTCCTTTCACCTGTTGGACTGAGTTCTTTGAATTTTAAAAAATTCAGTGATTCCTCTCCTTCAATAGCACCCAAAAGACTTCCTAATGGATAACTCTCTAAAAATACTTCACTTAGGAAGGCCCCCCAAATGCATGCCATGCTTCAATCTAATAGCTCATGATATCCTGATTGACCCACTCAAAGCTAAACAAACAAATTATATTCCAAATAGCGTAGCCCAATTGAAATGAACGAGAAGGTGATAGATTTCCTCTCCTCATTTTGTTGCACATTGAGCAATGACTCACCACCAAAACCCTTTTTTGAAAATTGGTTTAATGTATGATTCTTGCCCAAATTAACTTTACAAGGGAAAAGTTCCAACTTCCTTCTCCATCGGTGTGCGTTGGTCTGTGGACATTGGTTGAAGCCATGTGGAGAAAACTACAAATAGAAAAGTTGCTACCTTTAGAGCACTTGTAAACCTCAGTATCTAGGTGCCTCTCTAAAATGATACAACTGTACAACTATTGGAAGAATGGCCAGAATCTTTTGACATCCTAATCTTGGGCATAACGAGAGAAGTAACATCCCACCGACCACACATGCTAAAGTGGTCAATTGTTCACTCCTTATTCAAATATAAACTGAGCACCCATTGAAGCATTTCCCTCAAAGATCTCTCTTCGTCTCATATGTTATGCCAAAACGAAATGGTGGATCCTTCACTTGGCTTCCAAGACACAAAGCGTAGGGATTGAGAATATGGAAAATACTGGATTTGTATACTTCACTTTATTACAGGATAAATACTCGATAATCCTGGTATTTTTAACATTCAAATACTTTCTTTAAACAGGTTTTTTTAAGAACTATTCAATTATAGATAAATACTCCAAGTGAAATGCTTTCTCAAAGTGCACCACCCAAACATTCTCATATAGTTTAATCCAGTTTTCTTTCCTTACTCGTTAGGGCAGCAATTGGCAGTGTTTCACAGTTTCTATTGTTCATTACCTTTTCCCCTTTTCTCAAAAAACATGCTCTTCCTTTTCTTTATTCTATTCATCTTGAACATAATCAACGTCAAGCTTCTCCCTGAAATCTCTCAATATAGCAGACAGGCTGCTAACATAGCCGCAGTGAGATGATGGATGCATTTGCAAGTTATGATCATCACCATTGAAAGTTTTTTTTTTTTTTTTTTGTAAGTATATTGCTTTTGTATTTCGATTAAGTAATTTTAGGATATATGGTAGGTATTTGATAATTTTTGTAATAGGATCTATCTACAGAAAATTCATTAGTTTTTTTTTGTTGTCTCATGTCTAGGTTGTAATTTATTTAATGTGACATTTTGCATTTAGTTTATATGAAGCAACAGTCCAATATGTTTCTAGTTACTCACCAATTGGTTCAAAATATCCTAAGAACTTGTGAAATATAATGCTTTCAATGCACTATGCAAAACATTGAATTGATGGTTCTGTAGTTATGGTATTGGATGAAGAAGCATCCATTTATGCTTTTAGTTATGCATTTCATTGTCAGTTTCATATCCTAATTTAGCTTTCTGATGATATATTTTCTTATACACATTTTTGGTTTTCTTGCGTGATTCCTAATTATTCTCTCATTATGGTATCAGAGCTTCATCTGGCCAGGGAGCTTTCCAAGCTTTGCAGAGGCTGTTGAATGGGATAGGGTTGCCCCCTCTTGATGATTTTTGTAAGCCTATTCTTCTTTAAGTAAGACAATTTTTTTTAAAGTAAGACAATTTTATTAGAAAAAGATCGCATAAGCCTAAAACAAGTGTAAAACATCATTTATTATATTCTTTCTAATTTATTCCTCTTCCACCTTTCCCAAAGCTGATTGTGCTTCAGCTGCTGCTTGGAAGCTTTGTTACTATCAGTGGACAATGCAGATATTTGAGCAATATAGTTTTAATGAAGGAGCATGTCAGTTTGCTCTTGCGGCCCTTGAACAAGTTGATGAAGCTTTTTGTGCAAAAACTGATAACGATGGGGTAGACCATTCTGAGGAGTCAGCAGTGACTGTCAAAGGGCAGCTTTGGGCAAATGTCTTTAAGTTCAGTTTGGATCTTAACAACTTCAATGATGCGTACTGTGCAATAATTTCGAATCCAGATGAAGAGAGCAAATACATCTGTTTGCGGCGATTCACTATTGTTCTCTATGAACGTGGGGCCTTGAAGGTTTTCCCCTTTGGTTTTTCCTCTCTTTTGTTTTGTCGTATCTTCTTTTGGCCTTCATTTGTCCCTAGGTTTATAGAGTGACCATATATTGCTCAAGTTACCATTTGACTAGAATCAAGAATATATTCCAGAAGTTTTTTTTTATGGATGTGCAAATTACAAAAAGCTATGCAGCACCTTTAGTTGCCTATCACACTCTATTTTGTGTGTGCAATGACTAATTTGTTTTTGACATTTTTTTTTTGTTTGTTATTCCTTGTAGTTTTTGTGTGCTGGGGAATTACCTTTTATTGGTTTAACAGAACAGACTGAGCAAGAGCTTTCTTGGAAGGTTTGTCCTCAGTCTCAAAGACTGCAAAAGTTTGTGGAAATGAGAAGGGAAAGCCCCTGTGGCTACCTTTCTTTTTAACACCACCCGTCTCCCCTTTCAGCTTTATGTTGATTTTCTCCTCTGTAAACTTTGCAGGCAGAACGTTCAGATTTATCCGCAAAGCCTAACACACATAAATTGCTTTATGCTTTTGAAATGCACCGTCATAATTGGCGAAGGGCGGCAAGAAACATATACCATTATTCAGCTCATTTAAAAACTGAAGCTGCTCTAAAAGATAAATTGCACCGTTCCCTTGCACTGCAGGAGCGACTGAATGGACTTTCTGCTGCAATCAATGCACTGCACCTTCTTCACCCTACTTATGCTTGGATTGACTCACTGCAAGAGGGAATTTCTCTTGAAGCTGAGCATTATCCTAGTAAAAAGTCTAAAAAATCAGCTGATGAACACTGTAAGTTGAGATGCCTCGTATATATAGATGTCTATATATCAAATAATTACTTCTTATCTCGTGTTTAATGTTTGATATTCTCATTTATTATTTGTTTATTATTGATTTTTAGTTTTTTTTTCATACAGCAGTCAAAGATGGTGTTCAGCTTCAAAGTTTGCAATACTCTGTTGATATCGAAAGACTTGAAAAGGAGTTTGTTTTAAGTTCCGCTGAACATCTGCTTTCATTGGCAAATATAAAGTGGACATTTGATGGTAATTTTTTTAAGTCTTTCAAACTGTTCAAAAAATTATAATTTCATCATGTAAACTTTGAAATACTTGTTAGTCTGTCTCTATGTTCAAATTAAGTTTATTGCATAATGGTAGCTTGTCTGTTTCGTTATGTTGTAAGGAAATTGAAAATTTTGATATATAATTGAGTTCTCAGACAGTTATTAATTACTTAATTGTTTGACATGATTTTGAGTATTCCACTTTTGTTCTTGTTTTTATATTTTGCTTCTTTTAGGTATCCAAAATGTTCCATCAGATCTAGTGGACTTACTGGTGCAAATGAATTACTATGATATGGCTTTTACTGTTCTTCTGAAATTTTGGATGGGTTCAAGATTGAAGAGGTTATTGGACTTTTTAGAAATTAAAATCAGATAATCTTTGTCCCATTTTGGCGCTTCACTTATGAGGTTCTGATATATTTACCTGTTTGCAGGGAACTGGAAAAGGTTTTTGTTGCCATGTCATTAAAATGCTGTCCAAACACAATGGACTTATTGGTTGGGTTAGTTCTGTTCTCTGTTCTTTCTCTGTTTAAGTTTTGCTAAGCTGTCTTTCATTGATGTAGGTTTGAGGCCTATTTTATCTTTCACATCATATTTGCTGGGGCCTTGTGTTTATCGTCAAAGGGTGTCTTTGATTTTCAGGAATGATATCAATTCACAATCCCTTTTGTTGACATCAACCAAGTGTGATGCTTATGGTCATGCTTCACTTCATGCATGTTCTCCACCTCAACAACCCAGGAGCGATAGTCAGTGGGAAACACTTGAGGTGTATCTTGTGGGTAACTTGCTTTTCTTCGTGTATTTTTTAGTATGTTTCTGTTGTTTTGAAAATTTGTTTACATATATAGTAGACTGCAAAATAAGACTATCTTTAGATACTGTATGAAGCTTATTATAAATTTATATGATGAAGCAGTCTTTAGATAATTAGATCCCGAGTGTATCACATTGTTGTTTTTCATAATGACACAGTTTTCTGATGTTGAGAAGATTTTAGAGCTTCAGATCTACCATTATTTTTTTTGTTACCTTTGTCCGTCGAAGACTGGTATTACATACCTAATTAAGAAGTGTTATAATTAAGTTATCCATAGAATCCGCAGCACAATTGTATGCATATATTGTTACGTCTCCTTTTCTCCCTGTAGTTATATTGAACTTGTTTATTGCTGAAAAGTTGATTCTGGTCCTGAGGTGATTCATTCAAGAATTCCATATTATAGGAAAAAGAGAGTTCATTGTAAAATTCCATCTATATTACTGTACAATCCCCATGGCAGAGGTGGTTTTTATGGTGTTTAAAGAGAGGATTAGTGGTTCAAGATAATTTTATTAGAAGAGTCTAGAACCTTAATACCATAGTTAGCTTAATATATTAGAAACCCTAATGGGCAAAATCACGAGCTGAATTAACACTTTGTTGAGCTGAAGCATAAATATTATGCTTGCCCAACCTGTTACAAATAGTATTGAAATGATATGGATTCACAATCTTGGTAGAAACATCAAGCTAATCACTAGTCTGGATAGGTTTTGTAGATATCTTTTGTTTTATCTTACGGCGAATACTATTAATTTTAATGTGTTTGGTTCACTCATGTCTCTTCACAATACGAAGGACCATTCGCGCGAAAGCAAAGTTTGCTAAGAATATGATAGAGTCACACTAATTCACTTGTCGTCTGTGTCATAGCTCTATATTTGGACTTTGTGCTTCTAAGACACTAAATTACCACTAACAAAAATACAGAAAACTTACCATGGATCTTTGGTAGCTAGCAGTGTGTTTGGCACATTATGTTTTTAAAATTGATTCAGTTTTTTGAAAAATTAGAATGTGGGTTCCAGTTCTATGTAAGGTTTTTTTATCATTAAGCTAAATTCAATTGTAGATTGAAGTGCCGATTTGAAAAATGTGGGTACAGTAGGTATTTTGAAAAAAATTGAAAAAAATCTTTTAGTTGTTTTTTGCTTTCAAATTAAAATTCAATTTTTTTACACAACACATTATTTTTATAAAAAAAATTCTCTCTGCTTTTTTGTGTGGCTCATTTTAAAAAATAAATGTTTTTTTTTCTAAAAACTCATGATTTCACTCATCAACATCAGCAAAATACAAATTTGTTTTTACAATCTTGAATTCAAATTGAGATTCAAACTCCAACTCCACTAGAGCAAATAGTTATGAAACAAAAATACAAAACCAAAATCGAAAACATGTATCAAACATCTTGGGAGATCTTGCCCAATCAACATCATGAAAGGCCTCCAAATTGGTGTTTTTGTGACCCAAGAGAACCCTTTATATAGCATGGTTCAGAGTCGCGGTCGCGAACATCGTGTGGACGTCACATTGCATCTCAAGTGAGATGCAACTTTAGGCATAAAATAATGTTTAATTTTTTTTTAAATCATAAAAAAATCAAACAATCACATTTGAATCATTAAATAATATAAATATATAATTTAGATAATATAATATGAGTTATTATATTCAAAAAAGCGCTAGTGCATTATTAAAATATTAAAATAAATATGTTATTATATTATTATGATTTATAATATAACAAATAAAATTTTGATTAACATTTAATTTATATAATATTTATTTAATAATAGAATAGGTAATTATTAATTGAGATGTATAATTATAAATAAAAATAATTCTTAATATTAATTTAATAATATTTATTTACTTAAATTAACTAAATGCATTAAAAATTATAATTTGAAATTAAATTTATAGTGCACTTATTTTATTTGACTTCTTAAAATAAAAAATATTATAATTATTGATCAAAATAATTTATGCAAATATAATAATTTAATAATTAATATCATTTTTATATTAATTAGTTTATATTATAATATTTTTATATAAAAATAAGATATAAATATAAATTAATAGACATAAAACATATTAAACTATTTTAATTATAATTTAAACAATAATTTTTAATTATCAATAAAAATTAGTTAACTATTAATTTTCAACTTTTTTTAACTATTTTTATCAATTAATATATAATTAATTATTAGTTATGAATTAATATATAAATTAATTTTATCTTTATAAATAAGCTATAATTATATTTATTATTTTCATTATTTTTTTTCTTCGTTACTACGACTTCGACCAAGGGATGACGGCGTAGAGGGAAAACAACGACGACGGCGATGCAGAGGGATGATGACAGCGACCAAGGAGGGACGAAGATCGACGATCGTTGCTGTGTCGGGACTTGGGACGACGACTTCGACGATGACTTGGGAGGACGACGTCGCGCGGGCGTATCGGTGCTCCTCAGTCGAGATCTCGGGCGTTTTCTCACTTCTCAGCTGAGATCTCGCGCGAGATTGACGAGATGAAAAAGGTTTGCGTATCGTCCCTGGATATTGGATCGGAACCCTTCGATATCATGATGTATCGTCCAAAATTTCACCTTCTCGGACGATACTGTGAATCATGTTATATAGTGAAGGATCCAACACACAAGACATAACATCTCGATGTGTAGTAGGAGATGACATCAATTGGCTTTTGATATGAATTAGAAGCAATGTTAGGACATATGAATATTAGGAACAATATCTTTTTCGATCAAAGAACAATATCTTTCAGGAACCATATGGTGAATATTAGGATCCATATGAATCTCCAAAGGCCAAGTGCTGACATACTAGTCTTAGTTAGTAGGTTGAGGACATAGTTTCTATGCGATAGAAAACTACCTTGTCTACATCTCGCTATTTCTATGCCTAAAAAGTAGTCAAGCTCCCCAAGGTCTTTATTTTGAAAGTACAGTTGCAAAGATTGCTTCAAGCGAGAGATGCCATTAGCATCAATCCCGGTTGGCATGATATCATCATCAGAGATTGTTAGCAATATCAAGCTTGAGGATCTAGATTAGAAAACATAATGATTGTGCGAACATTTCTTCAATCTAAATTATATAACTGTTTCTGTGGAAAATGAGAAAAATATTGAATTTCTCGTCTCACTTGCTTTTTCTCATTTGTCTAATAGATGAATATATAAATCTGGTTGCAATCTTTGTTCATACGAAGAATAAATGTTAGGAACTATATCATGGTTTGAAAAAACGTACAGAGGTGCCGCCTCAATACGGCGCTTCGACACTTTGGTAGCCAGTCGTACAGAGGTGGGCGCTCTGAACCAGAGAAAGAGCAACACCCGTTCTGGGCGTTCGAGGCGGTCCCCTCACTGTTGGTACGCCTGTCTCACAGGCGGTATGGGTTGAGGCGGCACAGATGACTCACCTTGTCTAACGATCGTCTCGCATGACGACGCCTCGCCTCGCCTTGCCTTGTCTTCGCCGGCGACTGTTGCTTATGATGCACATACACGTTAATTTGCTTAATGTATCAGTGTTGCCCCCTGCCTTACCATGCCGCCAGTTGTCTCGCCCTCGCGTCGCCATCGCTAACTCGTCATTGCATCAAAGTCTGTCAAACTCAAAATCATCGAGTCAATCGCCTGTCGCCCTACCATGCTCGCAATCGCCTCTCGGCCCTCGCTGTCGCTGCCTCGCATCGTCACGGGCGTCGTAGGTCGAAATCTATTGAACTCCAGTGTCCAACCCCACTAGTCGAGCTGTCTGTCTCTAGCCACCACACACAGTTTGTGTGAGTCGGTGCGTGATGTGAGTTGTGAGTGTGATTTAGTTTAGTTTATGGTATGTTAAATTGTTAATTGATTTTTTTGTTTTTGTTTTGACTTTCTTCACGGCTTAATCATATTGTGGTGTGATTGGTGCCATTTCGTTGCCTAGTGATTAACTATGGCTGTAGTTATTTATGTCATTGTCAATATTATGTTTGGTCTATATTCACAGTTAATTATAATTGTATATAAATAAATAATATATATTTTATCTAATTAATTTTATTAAATTAATATTATATTATATATTTATTTTAATCTAATTGTATTAATATTAGTTTTTATTTTTAATTATTTAAACTGCATTGTTGTCTATTGTTGTTGATCCTTGAACATACTTTCGTTTGTGGTGTGATGGCAAACAATCAAAGGAAGGATCAAGATTGAAATAAAAAAAATATATAAATATATTTGATGCAAATTTTGTGAAAAGAAAACAAATGGGAGTGTAAGACTATTATGATTGTAAGGCTAAAATATTTCTATAAAAGGTGTGATTTTTTTTATTTTTAGTATGTTAATATTTTTGACATAAATTTATTGTTTAAGGTGTAGGCGCCCGCCTCGACAGTACTGAGGTGCTCGTATATCCATTAGGGGTGTAAAACGGTCCGGTCCGTCGCGGAGCGGGCCTAAACGGGCCAGCTCGTTTATGCCCGCACTCTTAACGGACCAAAAAATATCCGGTTCGGTCTGGTCCGCATGCGACCTGATTAGTTCGCGGATCGGTTCATATTTATTTATTTATTTAAAATAATTATTATATGTTATTTTTTATTAAATATTTTTAAAATTTTAATTTTAAACCATATTTATAAGTATATATTTTAATAATTTAATTTTAAAAATAATAAATTTAAGCTATAGGTACTAATATATTAAGTAGAATAAGTAATAATATTTTTAAAAATATTTTGTAAAAAATAACAAGCCGGTTCGTGAACCAGTCTGTTTCCGCTTGGATTTGGTCCGCATTAATCGGGCCTAAATGGATCAGTCCCTTTAGGCCCGTGATTAAGATGGACCAACAATTTGTTGGTTCGGTCCGCGGACCGGACCGCGGTGAAGAGTTAATATGTAGATAATAGTGTGTGTTGGAGTTGTTCTAAACTAGAGTTGTGTGTCAAATAGATAAGCTTTCCTACTAGGCGCCGTTACAATTTCCCCGTCTACTGTAGCATCTTTCGCAGCTAGTCCAATTTTAACATTTGGGTCTGTTGGAATACCTATTGTTTGTATCCTGTCTTTCCAATTTCTTTGAGAAAATTGGTGTACTTCTGTTGTGATATGAAGATACCTTGTTGAGAGTGAGCCACTTGAATCCCAATAAAGTATTCTAGCCTCTCGATCTTAAATTCTTTTGCTAGACATTGGGTCAAGATCTATCAATCCTTTTGATAAGCCCTTTACTTTGTAACCTATGGCTCACATATCTCTTTCAAATCTTCAAAACCAAGCCTGTGGTAATTGTTTCAGGCCATACAAGGTTTTTTTTTTTTTAAGCTTACACACTACCTCCATAACTTGGTAGGACCTTCTCTAGATATTCATGTAAAAACGCATTTTTTATGTCAAATTGTTGTATGTCAAAGTCATAGTTGGCAACTAAAGAAAAAGGTTTCTAGATAATCAATTCTATAGGTATGAGTATGATCCTTAGCTATTAACCTAGTTTTATATCTTTTTACATACCCATATGCTCTATATTTTACATTGTATACCCATTTACAACTCACTGGTGTCTTATCTTTTGGCAAAGTCACCAAATGTGAGATATTGTTTAGTGCTTTTTATTTTCACATTCATAGCTTTTTTTTTTTTTTTTTTTTTTGGATAAAGCCTCGGATACGATAACTGGAATAACAATGATGTTTAGGCTAACAAGAAAAGATCTATGAGACGTTGAAAATTTATTAAAAGACACAAAATTGGAAGTTTAAATTAAAACTTAAAACCTAATTTGAATTGAAAATTGTAAGAAAAAAAAAGTTTGATTCGTGGTTCTGATTTCATAGATAAATCACATATTTTTTTTTTTATAAAATTGTGTTTGGTAGATGGATTAGAAAATTTTGTTTTAGTTCTCTCCTTCCCCTGATGTCTCCACTGCCATTGCTACCACAAGTGCCGCCACCTCACTTTCCTTGACAAAATCACCCTCCCTCTTTGTTGTCACCATCAACTTTGCCAAACCCCCTGCCGTTGCTCTCCCCTCTCACTTCCATCTGCATCGATGTGATCTACCCTAGCTTTAAGTCGCAGGTGCTGGATCTGCCCTCGTGTGTCTTCGTAGTATGTGTGCCTTCATTGATTGCTTGACTTTAGCAACCAGATGCCCCATCAGCCATGACGCCACATCATCACCATGATTGCCTCCCTCCAACCCTCCCTTCAAATCTGGAGCCGTAAGAGAGAGAGAGAGAGAGAGAGAGAGAGAAGAAAGTTGGGATTTGAAGTTCTATATGGGTCTAGGAGTCGTGGGCGGTGTTGGTGTGCGGGTTTGTGGTATAGAGAGGGATGTTGCCCAAATCTGGAGAGAGCCAGCATATGGATATTGGGGTTGGATTCAAAAACAGCCCTAGGACTGAAATGAAAAACAGCTGCAAAATTCAAGTTGTAATTTTGATTTTCATCCAAGTTTTGCGCACCAAACATGTTTTCTTTCTATGGGGCACGTTGTTTTTACGATTTGAATGCGGAATCCACATTTAAAATCAGTGTACCAAACACTTCATAAGCTTTCAAGCGCACAAGGGGTCCATTAGGATTGATCTTTATCACAAAGACCCATTTGCAGCCAATCGCTCACTTCTCATGAGGAAGGGACACAAGATCCCATGTCCCGTTGGCATCTAGGACAGGTTGTTCAACAAGCATTGTTGCGCTAGCTAAGGTGAACTAGAGCGTTAGACACAGTACGAGGGAAAGAAGCAAGGCTACAAGTAGCAAGAGACAATATAAGAAACCTAACAGTCAATAGGATGATTTACACAGGTGTGATTTCCCTTTTATTGAGCAATAGGGAGATAGAGATTAGATTAGAGTAAGTAGTAGTGATCTGAGATCCTAAACCATAGGTTGTATTTGTAATCCAGAGGGAGGACGTTGAGGGACAAAGCTCATTAGGATCCACCAGCTTGGGGAATGCAGAACATAAGACTCTGTCTCGAAGAAAGCAACATCAGCAAAGACAACATAACAACAGAGCTCAAAGGAATAACGTTGATAGACTTCTGATTAGATCCATCAAAACTCTCCAGTTAAATGTGCTTGGGCTAGAGTAATACTACGATGAGTATTTTTTATTAGGTTTTCTTTGTTTTTTTTTGTGGCTCTGATACTTTGTTGAAAGAGAGTTTTAGAAGTTCAAGATGATTATATTAGAGACTAAATGGATTTACATAGTATTATAAGAAGAGTCTAGAATCTTAATACCTTAGCCGGCCTAACACATTAGATACCCTAATGGGCTGACTAAGGTTCTCATCCATGACTAAGGTACATCCTGCTATTTTTTCAAAATTTCCCTGATATCACAAGCCTGTCAGTTTCGGGATTTACTTTTCCTTCTGGTGTGCTGATCCTATTCAGAGTTCGTCATAGATGAGATGAATCAAGAAGAAACCCATCTGGAAGGCACATCTTACCAGTACAAGTAAATGTGTTTATTGATTTGGTAAATTTATTAGTTGTGTTTGCCTGTCTTCCAATTTTTAGTTATTTGTTAGGCTACACCCTTATTCCTGCTATTGTAATTTTCATTGCTTTTTATTTAGATAGCATGAAATGAGAATGTAGATACTTTCAGTATGTTGTTGTTAGAATTCATACTGATCATCTCTATATTAGATTAGCTCATGGAACTTTTATTTACTGAAAGAATGTAGATACCTTCAGTATGCTGTGGAACTTTTAGAATTCGAAGTCCGGAACACTGGTTGAATTCTTTGAAAATTTGGATAGAATGCTTGTTTAAAATTATTTAAATTTAACAGGATTTTTGATGAATGGAAGCAATTACTTACAACCCTGACAGTATAGTGGTCCTTCCATTAGTTTCTGTGCATATTTAGATTTTTAGGCTTGGTCGGAAATTATTCTTTACTACAAGAATTCTCTTTATGATTCCAATTAGTATTAATTGAGGTTTTGTAAATAGTTGCCATTGCTCACAATATCTGCAAAAGCTTCATTAGTGTGATTTCCAGTTCAACTTTAGCAGAGTGGCTTTTGGATAATGTGTTGATGTTTTCTTTGCAAATGTGCCTTAGAGGACATTGATCAAGGGCATAGTTATGATGTTTTTTCTTTCTTTCTCTTTTGGATGTGTCATGGGTGTCAAGGGGGTGTGTAGGCCAAGATATTATGGCTTGGAGTAGGTTTCTGGCACAGGAGGAGTTGAAGTGGTTTGCGCATGTTGTCACTTTGGGTGTTGGATGTTTGAGAATACTGAGAGCCGTCTTTAGTGGGTGAAGATAGAGTTATGGGTTTTTTTTTAGTTGCTGTAGTGTGCTGTAACGTCCTTTGTTCTAACGGCAGTGCTTCCTTCTTGAGCATCTCTTTTGGAACTGATTGTGGATTCATCTCTATGATAAATACTAGCCTTATGATTTTCTCAACTATTCCTATTAATTATTGGGATGCGAGCGATGTTTTCTCTAATGTTTTAATGCAAGTGGTCTGCCTCTTTTTTTGGTTTGACAGTCTTTCTTGTAACAGGAAAAATATAAAGAGTTTCATCCAATGTTGCCGGTGATAGTTGCTGAAACACTTCTTGCCACAGATGCTCAGATTGAATTACCACTTTGGTTGGTAAATAGGCTGAAGGTAAATTTCTGTTCAAAGATTATATTGTCTCCGACTCTTTGGGGGATAATTTTATTATTGCATGATGCATTATCTATGAAGTATTTTCTTAACACTAGTAAAATAATCCACATTCATAATTATATATATATATATTTGTCTAGTGAAGGACATTCTGCCATCGACTGTACTTAAGAAAAGGGAAAAAACTTTGAAAGCAAGTGTCTCGATCTTCTTTTTCTTCCCCATTTCAAATCCTATCGTTATCCCTCTATCGGTGAAATCAATATTTAGTGAAGCTCGGCCAAAACTTCTGGAAATCAACAGTCAGCTTTCTGCTTGACTGGAAGTGTGAAACACTCCCAAAAGATACATAACTCTAATTTATCATCATAATGTATGTGCTATTTTCGAGTAATCCTCATATGCATTAGAAGTTGCACACCTCAGACATTGCAGTCCTGCCATAGGGCTCAAAGCTTTACTTAAGCGTATAGGTTTTCTGGGGAGGGCAAAGCCAATACATGCAAGTTCAAGGTTAAAGCAAACACTTCGACAGATGAAGTTTATGTTAAGTATCCAAAGTATGCTCTGGACGTGTTTCAAGCAAAAAATGAAGTTTTTAGTATTATTTTTATAATTAGCAAAAAAAATTCTTACCTTATGGTCAACCCAGCAGACCCAACCAAATACAAGTAGGTGATGACACCAGGCTCCAACCTTAGCATGATTGTGATATGATGACGAACTCAGGCAACAATCTTGTGGAAAGCACTATTTTTGGACTGTCTGCAGAGATGAGATTTGCCCGCGTGGTGCTAGTATCAACAGTTGTATGGACATCAATGGAGGCATCCTTCATTCCTTCTGCAAGAGAGTTCCCTTTTTGTTTTTGGGTAGATTGAAGGTTTGTCCTTGAACTTCTAATATGGGTGGCATAATTGACATTAACAGTGACTGGTGTATTTTGAGTAATGTCATCATCCAAGATAATAGCTTTTACTTTGGCTTCAATTGCAGTTCCAAAAGTAGAATTTGTCGGTAATTCTTTTGGATGAGTGTACTTGATCAGATCTTCCTTGTCAAAGCGTCTCAATTGTCAATGAAGAAACCTTTGAATTTCTTTGCAAACAAGCCCTAGTCTCTCATCAACTTTTGTAGTTGTGCGGTGGCATTTGATTGTTGCTGAGCAAGACCCTTACAGATTTTGTGTAGTTCAGCCTTGGTATTATGATCAAACTTTGTTACCTCATTTGGTAAACATCCCCATTTTTAGTCCTTGTTTCTCAAATTCAATCTCATTCCATCCAGTCCCCAATTATCATTCTCAAATACTACTAAAAAGCATGTTTAGTAATTAAAAGTTATTCCTAAAATATTGGGACAAAAAGTATGAAGGTTGTTTGGTAAAACTGTTAAACGACCCTTGCTATTGTGATCTTCAATTGCCAATCCACACATCTCTTCTCCCCCCTCCCTATTACAGACTGATGATGGAAGAGAGTTGGGATGATGGTGGATTTGCTATAGCTTGGGACAGTGGTGGAAGGCAGTGCCGTGGCTGCAGTCGTTGGTCAGAAGGGGTATGGAGATAGGTAGAGATCAGTGAAAACGGAAAGCAGTGCTGGAGGTGAGAGAGTGAATCAGGAATGAAAGGTGGGAACGTATTTTTATTAATCCCACATTTTCAATAAAAAGTGTTCTGCCATTCAAAAACAAAATCGAAAAAGAAAAAGAAAACTCAATATTTTCCAAACCTTGTCTCAAATCATGAAAGAAAGAGAATTTGAGCAGAAAAACACAGAACCAGAATGTAACCAAACAGGGCCTTAGGCCCCTATGGCAATTAATTTAGAGGTGAAGAAAATCAGGCCCAAATAGAATCCTAATATTCCTAACAGAATATGCGATTGAAGAAAATTAAAAAAATCGGGTAGAAAAAATAAGAATCAGAGGCAGAGAGTGGCAAAGAATGGTGCAGGTTCTACTTCAAATATCTACTTTATTCATAAATTCATATAATAAAACCTATTACATAAAATTCTTTTATGGGCAAACATACCTTGAGTAACAGGTATTTTTTTATAGGTAATAAAAACTTTATTAAAAACAAAGTACACATGATGTGCACGAAGAGAAAACGAACAAAAGAACCAGAAACAACAAACAAGTAATATCCAGCTCAAAAGGAACACCAAAGAAACAAATATTTTAAAAGTCATATACTATGATAGATTCTAATATACTAATAGTAAATAATATAATATAATTCTTTCGACATAGTGGCTTCTAATGAAACTCATAAAAATGAAAAGAAAAGCATTTTAGAAGTTTTTCATTGATTGAAGAAGGGAGGTCATGCTATTTCATAGATGCTCCAGACCAAAGTTGCTTTGTGGTGTTTCTGTTCATGATCCCACATATTAGTTCACCTTGTATTATGATCTTGAATTTCATCAAACAATATATTATGTCATAGATTTTCCTTCTTTTTTTCCCTTTGAAAATGTTGTAAATTATCTTAATTGAGGTAGCTCACTTACACATCAACATTTAATTATGGTATTTAAAATTTCATCTGAGAATTTGTGAGAGGTCAACCACCATAATGTTATTTAAAATACAATTATCTGAATGAATTGATATAATATAATATAATATAATTCTTTAAAATAATGTGAGAGGTCAACCACCATATGGTATTTAAAATAATATAATATAATTCTTTACACATCATCTTTGGCCTATTATCTTTTCTAGTCTCCAATTATCTGAATGAATTGATTTGGTGTGATACTTGTGTAATGTGCACTGTCAGTCATATCCAAGATTAACACATTTGAGGAGCAATTGTCAAATATGAATGCCTTCAAAAGCCCTTTAACAAATTTTGAAATCTGAAAAGAACTACTTTTTAGCGCAGCTGCTGTCGAAAACATGGTTATCATATGCTTCCTGAGACGAGCTAGTTTAAGCTTTAACATGGGTTCTAGGGTATTACTATTTCTTTATTTCGATTTTCCCTAATTAAAATTAGATTGTAATGTTTGATCCACTCAACCTTGTTTGATATACAAGATAATTCTCTTTCTAAAATGTCTACTGATTAAATTAGCTTCTTCTCAAACTAATTATACTGGTTATAATAAATGTGATTATATATTTATCCTCTAAGTATAGATGTAATAATTTTGCTATCTTACTCATGTTATCATGGTAGGGGTCATTTATCTAACACCTTGCAATTGTTCATTGACAGGCTAATAGAGGGGAAAACATGTTTGGAATGATGGGAAAAGAATCAAATCCAGCATCCCTATTTCGGTTATATGTTGATTATGGTCGATATGCCGAAGCTACTAGCTTGATGCTTGATTATATAGATGGGTACACATTAGAGGTAAATAATTATGTTTTCAGTGTCACGATTATTTAGTACCATTTTACATTGTCTTTGCTTGTTTATTCATATACATATGTATATTTAATTGTATGAGGTTTACATTTTGGAAAATTAGTTTTGTAGTGTAAGCTGAGGGGAGATTACAATTATGCTTTTGGTTCCATTTTGCAGTTAAATTATTGATCATGGATATTTAGGTCTTGTTTGATTTCATTTCAATTTTCCGTTTCATACTCTCTCTCTCTCTCTCTCTCTCTGTAATTATTTGGGAATGAGAATAGACTGTTTGATTTTCTTCTTCCACTCCTTAAGTTTAAAGAACGGGAATGAAAATCTGTCTTATTTCGGGTTCCAAAACACGGCCACTCCTAATCACCATTGTTACCACTCATCGTTGCCATATTGTATCTGCAAACCCTCAAAAGGTCGACTGTTTCCACACCGTATTTTCAAGGGCCAACTGCCGCCATGATTCACCTTTGCAAGCACCAACTGTTGCTATATTGGATCTGCACAGGCCAACCACCATAATGTTCGCCTTTGCAAATCCTGACCTCCACCACAACAAAGGAAGAAGGGAGTAGCGTCGAGAAGATACGGTGTTAAAGGACGTCAGACACTCAAGTACTTCAAAGGACCTTGAGGCCAATATATTTGGGTGTCAGGGATGTTAATTGAGATTCTCCTCCAATTTCGGAGGACCTGGAAGCTGTTAGAGGGTTTTTATCTGGCGTCGGAGGACTTCGAACAAAAATGTGAGGACCTTTGATATAACTAGCGGACCTCGCGAGTAGCTATTGGGCCTTGTGAGCAACCAGAGGATTTAGAAGAATATTAGAGGATCCTGGCAACCCAAAGTGTCATCCCACTAAAGCAATCAGAAGATTGGAATTGCACTTATCTTTTATTGAAAAGGTGTTGGTCAACATGCCATCGATCTTATAATCTTGACAAGGACAGGCCCTCATCAACTCTTGACAATATCAGTCCCATGAGTGACCATGTCAACTCGAACCTGGCGAGGAAAATCAATGCCAACTCTCAACAGTATTAGTTTCTCAGGCCAGTACACCTATGAAATCTTTTGTGGGAGAAAAAGGGAGATGATGCTGAAACACTTGTCCATTGCCCACAGAGATGGATGACGTACCTTATCAAATTCAGATTACGGAAGCATGTAATAAATACACTGAATCTCAGAGGCATGTAATGAGCAAGCTAATCAAGGGGAGCAGATGACTCACGAGATGGAGTATCAACGTCCCCCTACAGACGTAAGATTGAGCGAGCTAAACCTAAGAAGGATAGGTCTTTGACGTTCTTTGATGAAGGAAGGGTATGAATGGCGCCAACACGTTGCAGGATATGGAGATTAAGATCTGAAGCATTAAATGGCCGCTTCCAACTTGATTTCTTGAATCTCTTATATTTGTTCTTGGCATGTTTAGCATATTCAAATAAACCACAACGACCAAATTCTTAAAAGATGTAGCCCTTAAGGAACATGTGTATGTACATATTAGGTTAGGTACTTTGTCTGGTTAACGTGGAAAGAACCAAAAAAGGAAAGAAAGAAGTTAGTTTTATTCATTTTGATAAAACATGTTATTCTACCAAATTCAATTCAAATAAAATCCTCATAACTAAAATAAATACAAGTTTTGGGTATTGGGGGGATATTAACTTTTTTTCACGCATAACCGTAGTCCCAGATCCAAATGTGTAACATAGACCACTTTATTATTGCTACCCATGGTTGGGGGTATGTGTGAATTATTCTTTCTGACAAGGTTCTTCTTTAGTTCTTACTACCGTCATTCATGCTTGATTTAGTTTATATTCATATTATTTTGAATTCTTGACCCTTTCTTTTGTTATTAAAATATACGTTATCATTGTGTTTACAATATACGTTTAATTATGAGTTGAATTTTCACAAATGTTTGTGCTCATATCACGATTCACTGAAACTGAAGCAAAGACTGAAATTTGAAAATCTTGTTTTATCTGATTGGACTCGCTGAAGTAGGCCAGTGACCAAATTTAAGAACAATACTTCCGCAGTTTCAGTTGGTTAATTAGGTTACACAGGAGATTGCATAGCCTTGCATCTCTTAATTTTTTCATGCACTGCCTTTCTAGTTCTCCCTTTTCCTTTCATTATGTTTGATCATTTAGTTTTCTACGCATGCTCAGGCATGCCAGAAAATTGAAGTAATTCCATGTGAATTAATGGAATGTAGATGAGTTATAAGACAATTGTATATATCGTGAAGGAAACTGTCATTGTTTCATCTTTTCCAGAGATCGGTCCGCAGAAAAAAGCCATCTGCAGTTTGGTTCCCCTACACAGCAATTGAGCGGCTTTGGTGTCGGCTTGAGGAACTAATTACATCAGGTCACTCGGTTGATCATTTTCGGAATCTGCAAAGGCAATTACGTGGAGCTCTGCTACGTCACCTTGAACTGGTATTGTGTTTTGTCACCTTGATCCTTCACTGTTATATATGCCTGTTGACATTTTCTTCAATTAAATATGTTCCTTTTGATTTCAGCTGAAGGTGGACTCTCAAGATGCAATGTCTTGAAGACTAAGAGACTAATTTTCAAATGCTACAGAGTTGTTATTCATGTTTGACTCCACGTTCCAGGAGAACTTTTTACTAAGGAGGCAATTTTCTGGAAATTGGAGTCCTAGGCCTCATTTTTTGAAAAACGGAGATACATCGAGGCGACAAAGGGGTTGTTGCCTTGCCAAAACGCAAGGCACAAAGTCAAGGAAGGCACACCTTAGAAGATTTGTGTACGATGTAAAATCATAGAAAATTAATAAAGCACAGATGTTTGAAATTCTGAGCCAATGCATTCGCCTTAAAAAAATTATTCTGTATTCTTCTTCTGTTATTATTTTGTATTATTTTGTTATTCTTTTCATTTTGCACAAGTCGTCTACGTTACCAGCATATTTTTTATTTTTTATTATTAAAAACTCTGCTTGTAAATTACTACAGCGCTCTCTGCAATCAAATCAGTTGGCCAAAAATAAAATCTAAGTTATGTTAAGATTGATGCCATGATGAGATCAGTAACCTTCGTTTTTAAAGAGGAGGATGAGAATTAGCTGCCAAAAGGCAAGGGGAAATAGGTTGTGAGGATTGCGTATGGAAAAAGAAAAAAGGATAGAGTTGGTGGCAGAGTTGCTGGGGAAAACAAAAGAGAGAAGCGTTCTGGCCACAATAGGTGGCCAAAACAGGAAGACAGCACTATTTCTATTGAGAATGCGGGTGGAAAGTTGTTGATGGTCTTAGTTTGTTGCACGCCCCAAAGAGAGCAATTTTGGATATGCAAGCACGATGCCTTCGGGTGCAATTTCTTTTTAAATAGATGCCCAACTTCAAGGAATTGTTCTTTAGGCCATGTTTGGTATACCAATAGAAAAGTAATATATTATTTTCGTGGGAATAACATATTCTGAATTAGGGATAGGGATAGGGATAGGGATAGCCCATATTTGGCCTAATATCATGTCAGGTTTACAAGGAACCTCTTTTATCTACTTTGCCCTTTTCATCTCCTGCCCCGCCCGCGAAGAACCCCAGGCCAGGCGGTCCTGCACCCCACTGGCCACAATAGATGCTCGACAGCTCGCCAGAACCAGAAGAATGTGGCCAGGATGAACCCCCGTGAACAGCCGAGACAACATCGCCAGCTCGATCCGCGGCCGCCTCCTCCTCCCGGCCCGCTGCCTGAGACTAGCTAATCCCTCGAAATGCTGGGCTCTAATGGCCTCCCGGAGCGAGAGGGTGTCCTGATCATGATTGATATAATTAGTGGCGCTGATGGCCTCCGTCTCAAGTCCTCGTCTCTGTCGCCGCTGATTCGCTGAACAAACATGGAAATTTCATTACCCGTGCTGTGCTGTAAGATGTTCTAACACATCCCTCGTCAAGCTTACTTGCAAGCATCATATCCCCAGCCATTACGCCAAATATCGGCAATTCAAACCACCAGCTTGGAAATTCTGCATAGTGGATTTATTAATATTTTGTGCCACAACTTTGTTTCATATTCTGAGATATATAAAACCTTGAAATTTTGTTGGTTATGGGGGTGAAGGACCAGAGGAGGGTCTGATGGAGTGAGACAGCAGTTCTGATTTGAGCGGCGATGAGGAAGATGGGTTTCTCCTTAACGATGGTGGGCCGCTTCCTTTTCCTGTCGGATACCTTCTCCGGATCGAGCGGTCCTTGTGGCTTCGACATCGCCGATGTTCTCGATCCAGATGATCCCATCATATACGTCAACTCCGTGTTCGAGACCGTCATCGGCTACCACGCCGAGGAAGTCCTTGGCCGCAAATGGTTGGTCTTTTCACCCTGAATCATCTTTTCGTCGTATTTGTCAATCTCCGAAGTGGTGTCGCCTCGACACTCGACGGCCGCCAGGCGCTGACGAAGACTGCGGCGCAAGACCTCAGCATTTTTGTTAATAATTTTTAAAAGTATTGATGATATTTTTTAAATTATTTTAATTTATTATTTTATATACAAACGTATTAAAAAATAATAAATCATTCCATTTTAATGTTATTTTATTCTCATCTTAATTTTATTGTTTCATTTTGATTTCTGCGTAACGAGCCAGTATTACATTTTATTGTTTCATTTTTAGTTTGTTATTTCATTTTATTTTATTTTGATTTCATTTTTATTTTTATTAGTATTAGTATTAATCCATCCCAATTATGTGAGGATTACTCAAACAAAACGGGTATGTGTACAAGCAACACCTTACGTTAGGTATAAAAGTTTAAAATACGTAGAAGCAATATATTATTCAATCCAATTATATATTTTATACTAGAATTATATCGTAAATATATAATAATACTTTATTTATAATTTTTAAGTGTATCTAAGATTCTATAATAATATAATATTTATTTTCTATCCAATGAATAATGTGCGTGTAATTATAGTCAATTCTTTTAATATATATATATAATAGTTATTTTAAAAAAACAAATCACAAAAAAAAAATTTCAAAAAAATTTACAAATAAGTAATTTTTTATTAAATATTTTTACTCGCGTTCTTGAGCTTATTTTCAAATATAGTCGACCTACCGAAGAAGTGCCTTTAGCATTCCGACAATAATTAGGGGTGTAAAATGAATCGTCAGTCTGTGGACCAGTCCGTGGTCCGTGCGGACCGAAGCGGACTGGACCAGAAATATTCTGGTCAATTTCAGTTGCGGGCCTAAACGGTGGTCCAGTCCGTTTAGGCCCAGTTTATGTGGACCAAATCCGTGCGGACGCGGACCAGTCCATGGACCGGTTTTTTTTTTACTTAGTATATTAGTACCAAGAGCTTAAACCTATTAATTTTAAAATTAATATTTAGAAATATAAACTATTAAATATAATTTTAAAATTTAAAATTTAAATTATTTTTAACAAAATTAATTTATAATAAGTTTTTAAATAAATAAATAAATATGGATCGGTCCGTGTCCGCATGTGGACTAGACCAGAGCAGAAAAATTCTGGTCCGTAAAAAGTGCGGGCCTAAACAGGCTAGCCCGTTTAGGCCTGCTTTGTCACGGATCAGACCAAACCGGTCCGTTTTACACTCTAACGTGATGGTACATTATATATATATATATATATATATATATATATATATATATATATATATATTATATATTACTATACTTCTATCATTTAATGAAATAAAAATTTTGTTATCTCTACAATGATTCTTCATGTATATATTTACTCAAAGTTCGATCAATGATAGTTGGAAATTATTAAATTAAGAGAGATTATTAGATTAAATCCATTAAATTTGAGAAAGCGTTCAAACTATACTTTATTGTATACTTTAAAGAGCTTTTCTTATTTGGGTGGATGTGTAAAAGTTTCATACAAGTTTGTATCATTCAATGAAATGTAAATTTTGTGAACTCCACAATGGTTGTTAACGTGAATATTTACTTAAAGTCTAATCAATGATGGTTTTGAAATTATTAAATTGATGGAGAATATTGGATTAAACCCATTTAATTTTTGAAAGCTTTCAAACTATACTTGATTATATATACTTTAACAAGTTTTTTTTATTTGATTGGATGTGTAGATAATTCACTAAGAGTTGATCTGAAATAAAGGTCATCCAATACGTGATTGGAGAAAAAAATCCAATTATACAAACTCAAAAGTTACAGAAGACAAACCACATTTTCAGAGTGAATGCAAGCTCTCGAATACATAATTTAAGTTTTTAGAGCATCTCCAATCTTTGTTAGTTAAAGTGGGTAGCTAAAGCTATATTTAGCTTACTACAGTACTGCTTTAGCTAATCTTACTCCACTCTTATATCATTTATATTTTTGCTTAAATTTTCTTTTTTTCAACTACCCTCTCCCAACCTAATCAAAGCCTTCCCGATATGTACATCGGTGTAGCTTTTCCACGCACCGGGGTCACACACCGCATCGTCGCTGTTGAGCACTATCAGCAGTGGCATCTCCACCTTGAAGGACACCTCCGACAGTGACCCGCGGGGTAGCGCAAGTGGACGACGATGCCATAGATTTGGGCGGCGACGAGGTGTGGGTTGCGATGAGGGGAGACGTAGGGGAGGGTGAGGGGGAGGGGGCGACGCAGCAGAGAGGGGGGAGGGGGAGATGCAACGAGGGAGGGGGAGGGGGAGACGCGCGAGGGAGGGGGGAGGGGGAGACGTAAGGAGGGGGAGGGGGTGGCGCAAGATTGATAACAGCTGGATTGGAAACTTGCCAACTTTGCTGAGGTGGCATCATCAGCTAAAGCCTTATTTAACTTTTTTTTAACTTTTGCTAGTGAAATAACAAATGCATTAGAGAGAATTTTTAGGTAAATATAACTTTTGCTAAAGGATTGGAGATGCTCTTAAAAAAGAATAAATTATTTGGGAGAGAGCACAATTATTTTGTGAGTATTACATGCTTTCAGAGTGCAGATCTCGGTGTACAATGACGTTATTTGGGAAGGTCAGGCAAATTATTCAAGTAAAAAAGACTATGCAATCACGGATAACAACTTATTGAATCAAGACTTTCCTTGGGGTGACCATATACATTAAAAGACAAAGTTAAGTGTGCAACCAAAGATCAGATGGCTGATTTGATGTTTATATAATAATTTGATTCTCAAATAATTATCTTAATGCTCAGATAACAATTTAGTGCTTAGACAGGAAATTTGATGCTCAGATAGCAGCTTAATGCTCGAACAATGCTCTTATGCTCGGATGCTATTCTAATCCTTGTATACACACCCTTCTCATAATGCTCTTACTACTACAATTAATATTTGTGAAGTTCGGAGGCAAGACATCTAAAGATTTGGCATTCTACACTAATGGTCAACAAAGTTGTTCTAACACTCCTGCTTAAATACAAAAACTCAATTGCTTCAAAAACAAAGGGTGAGTTGCTCAAGTTGAGATGACAAAACATTTATTACGAAGACTTCCATTTCAAAGGTGGTATTCATGTTGCCTCACGCCCTCTCGATGCAACATTTATTTACCATCATTAATGAGAGTGCGGTACCCTAGACATTTGAAACCCTAATTTAAGACTATTGATATTGTACTATTGGTAAATCCTAAAACAAAAGGATTACAAGTGCACATAAAGAGAGTATTCTTTCAGGAGAGAAACCTTAACAACATTCAAAAAACAATACTTGGTGTTTATTTCGTTACATTGTGGTTTGTTTAGGAGGATAGTCTAAAGCATTACACTAGTACATGCATACACTATTGTCATGTAGTTTCTAGGTGTAGTTTGGTTGTAGGGGTGGTGTGGAACTCTTTCTCGTGCTCACCTTACCGAGCATTTGTGCTCACGTTATGTCGTTAAACTCTTTTTAAGTACCGATTGAGGTTAGTTGTTGAGGCTACAAGAGCGGATCCCCATACTTACTCTAATGTAGTGATCTAGATTGTTTTGTGTTTATTGAGACATTACTTATTTGTTTACCAGACATTGGTTCATGGAGGTTGTACTTGACACTTATATAAATATGGATTGGCTTGGAATTCAAATTAATTGTATCATGTGATGCATCATTGGCAATATATAGGAATACCATATTTATGATTGCAAAGGGCAGGTTTAAAACAGTACCCACTGTGTAGTTTTTTGTGTATTAATTATCATCCTTTTAAATTTTAATCCTTTATATGCGAACAAGAGGAATTACTTACCTGGGTCATTCTTTTGGAATTTGTGGACATGACATTTCATTATTCTTTTCCAACCTTAAATAATTAAAAGAAATGAAAATACTAGAATAAGACAATTAAAAGAAGCTTTGTAATAAAATCATGTGGACTTAAATTATATTAGCTTGAATGCTTAGCTATAATATTTGATTATAGACACTTAGTTTCTAAACTACTAAATCTTAAAATTTTGAAATGAATCTGATGTAATAATTAAAGGTTATGTTTGTTGAAATTTATATATGTTAAAAAGGACACTTAATTTTGCTAACGCTTCTAGTTTAGATGTCCCAAATTTGGGGACATTACAACGTTAATGTAGGATTTCCGAGTTAGAAATGCTTAAAATTTTTGATCCACTCCCAATTTAATTTCCATGAGAAACTTATTCTCATATATATTTTCTTATTATTAATATTATGAGTTTGTGTCCAATCATGTGGTCATATGTTTAAACCTGGGCCGTTTATAAATTTGACTTATAATTATGTCCTACAAGTAAAGTATAGGAACACCCAATTATGTCCTGTTTAATTTTTTTTTAAATAAAGTCAATAAAAAAATGTCTACGCCAAGTTACTTCCATTAAACATAATTTTACTTAAAATGATGTTGTCACACCATTTGTTTATGAGAACGAGTGTCACAATTTACACGAAATTAACTACATAAGATACTCAATGACAACAATAATCAATCATGTACATGATCTCACCATTGACCCTATTGCTTATATTGTTGAGGCCGTCATCCCAGAGGCATAGTTTCTTTAAACTTTCTGCCTTGGATTACAATAGCCTAGAAAGCACTATTTTGCGCAGTTCACGGGCCAAGAGTAATGAGAGAATAGGTATTCTCAAAGATGGAAGATAGATTTAATTAGAATTTATATAACTTCCTCTTTAGCCATGTATCCCTAAAACTCTATATAGTAAGAGCATCTCAAAGACTGCTTTTTACATTATTTTCAGTTGTAGAGAAATTTTCAGATGTGAAAAGCTATTTTTAAACTTGTTAAAAGACTACTTATATTTATTTTTATTAAAATATTTTTTTTTAAAATTTTTTGTATCCTATACAATTTTTGGCTATTTTAACCTTCTCTTCTCCTTCTTCTCCAGCAACTCTCTTCTCCATTGGTAGTGGCAGCATCGACAAAGATCTAGGTCAACCCCCTTCTCTCCTTCTCCTTCTCTAGCCCCACTCTTCTCCTTTGGTAGCGGCAACGGTTGGCAGCAGCAGCAGCGGCTAGCAGCTATAGAAGGCAACGGCGGCAAGTGGCATAGATCTACTCTACCCCTCTCTTTTCTAGCTAATCCACGATCTCACCAAACCTTGGTTATCTGCCTTGTTCTTCTTCGGGCTAAAATGATGACTGCGATAGTGTAGGGAGGAGGGATAAAGGGTGACAGAGGGAGGAGTGTCACGGGGTCAGGTTTCCTGCGCCTCTTAACCCATTGCAGCACTTAGCTTCTCTATCCACGGTCTGCTAAGTTTAGCCTTTGAGGGTTGAAGCGCACGTAGACTGGTTTCGCCCTGCTACTGGGCTCATCAGGAGAACGGCTCCAGTTCTCGACCAATTTGTGTAAGGATGGCCAAATCCCTTCTTCAACGTCAAGTCCTCGACTAGTGGCGTGCTCCCCGCATTCAACCGGGTCGGCACGTCTGAATTCCGAAGGGGTTCCATCCGTTTTAGTGGCGTGCTCCACGAACTGCCTGGAACTTTCCGCTGCGCACCATCTACGGTTTCAACCAACCCCTCTCCTTACGTAGCACGAATACATTCCTGAATCGTGCCACTGAGAAACGTCCCACCAGCACTACGCTGCTCGGGTCGTGACATTCTCCTCCACCAAAATCCTCATAACGTCCTCGTTGCGTTTGTCGACATCGCTTCCCCGCAGGCGATGACATCGTTACCTCAACGCCCTCCCACTCGCCCAATGTCAACAGGTTGGACATCGCTTCCCCGCAGGTTGCAACACCTTTACTAGGTTGCTCTCCCGCTCGCCCAATGTCCAAAGGATAAGAGGCTTCCAAGATCGCTCTGACGCGCTCCTTTGTACTCCCTTGCCTAACTTTGTATTACACTCTAGGATACTCCAACTCTATGAACGCAAGGCATGCAAGACATTACCGGTCGACTCACCTCTGTGAGCTCCCACCTTGGGATCACGCTACTCACGAGAGTGCTCGGCGAGTCTTCAGGATATGGGCCGGTTCGGCTTTGATACCACTTGTCACAGGGTTAGGTTTCCTACGCCTCTCAACTCGTTGCGGCACTTAGCTTCTCTATCCACGGTCCGCTAAGTTTAGCCTTTGAGGGTTGAAGCGCACGTATATAGACTGGTTTCGCCCTGCCACTGGGCTCATCAGGAGAACGGCTCCAGTTCCTGACCAGTTTGTGTAAGGATGGCCAAATCCCTTCTTCAACGTCAAGTCCTCGACTAGTGGCGTGCTCCCCGCATTCAACCGGATCGGCACGTCTGAACTCCGAAGGGGTTCCATCCGTTCTCCTCCACGAACTGCCTGGAACCTTCCGCTGCGCACCATCTACACTTTCAATCAACCCCTCTCCTTTACGTAGCATGAATACATTCCTGAATCGTGCCACTGAGAAACGTCCCGCTAGCACCACGCTGCTCGGGTCATGACAGGAGGGAGGAGGCTGCGACAGTGAAGGAGGGAGATGGGTGTAGTGTTTTTTTTTTTTTTTTGAAAAATAATAAAATAATATGTGAAAAATATATAATAACTCTTCATTTGTAAGAGTTACTGTAGCAATTTTTACATCTAAAAAGACATGTGAAAAGTTTGTTAGAACATGAATTTGAGATTTGGTTCTAAAGAGCCTGTTGGAAATGCTCTAAGAGTAGAAAAAATAGATATGTTTAATTTCATGGATGCAAAAGTTTTTTTTATCCTCATTTTATTTTTATTAATTAGACAACAAGACAAAAGTAGGCCAAAGGTACTAATAACTTTTATTTTTTCTTTATTAATTTATTTTTAATATAATTAATTTCCTAATCTACTCAAAAATCACTTCACTCGTATGAATAGTACTCTCAAGATTTAAAAAGCTCTCTATCAAAAATAAAATTACATCGATCGAGAGTTTTTTTTATTTACTTCGATATTCTTTTTTCTTATATATATTATCTCTACCAGCGCTGCTTGGTTCCTATGGACATCTATAAAAAAATGAAAGGATTTTTTTTTCTCCTGATTAACATGAAAGCTATACCGTAAGTATTAATTTTACATTGAAATCTGTGAATTTGTTTTTACCCCAATTAGCCTGTGATTGTTATAAAAAAAATAAGTAGTAATGTTAATTTTTAAAACCGCTCTCAACCTTTTTTTTATTTATCATTAATATGAAAAGGATAAAATTGATATTTTAAATAATATAATTTTTTTTCTCAATTCTAATTAAATTTTAAAAATATTATTTTTATATTTTTTATTCCAACTAAATAATTATTTTTCCATTAGTTCTTTTTCTTTTCACTTATTTTTTTTTTTTCACCTCAAATTCTTACATGTTGTCTACCCTCTACCAAGCAAAGCTACGTAAACATACATAACCAAATAATTTTTTCTCCGTTTGAAAAGGTAAGTAGATTGAATGGCGAAACGAAACAGGGCATTGTTTAATTTGAGCCTAAAGATGGTCAAACACTCGAGCGGACTAAATGTAGTACTCAAATATAGGCGAATTAATCCAAGCAAAATAGGCACACAAACCTAAGCATTAAAGCATTGTAAGTTGTAACACACACCGAACGTGGAAATGATTTCTAAAATGTACAATAAATTTAGGAAAACAACAGAAATATATGGTTCTTGATTTCCTGCACTGTTTGTCGCCGCCTTGGACTGTCATCCCACGGAGGAACGAATTTTACTGGAGGTTTCATCAAAGACTAGAGAGTACAAAGAATTCACTGAAAAGTGAGGTGCACTGTTTCCATTGGTGCGAGCAATTGGTGTATTTGATGGCTTCGCTTAAGAACAAGAACAAGAAAAGGTCTCAATCCCAACACACCGGAGGGGCTCTCTCTCCACAACCAGTGGGCCGTTCAAGTCAATGCCTCACATTGACAGCCCTTTCAATGATGACTCGAGCCATCTTACTGCTCTCACTGGCCTCCTAGACTAGTCCCCACCTGATGGCCCCCAACGATTCAAATCCGACCTGCAATTCAAATCATTCAATGCCCACTTCACCTTCCATCCCTAATCCCAATACACTTGGAAATTTCCTCAGGAAACAATCAACCCCCCCGGTAAAATAAATTATATCCAATGCAAAAAAGTTTAAATAAATAAAAAAATAAAAAAGGAAGAGAGCGAAAAAGGAAGGAGAAGAGAGAGAGAGAGAAAGAGGGGGCAGAGTCTCCCTGTGGGGCTGAATAAAACAAAGGCAATAAGCAAGCAATCCCTTCTCACCCAGGGCAAGTCTTCTTTTTCCCACTCAACCATCTCCATTAAGCCAACCACAAAACCACTATCCCATCTCCCCCCTCTCTCTCTCCCTCTCTCTCTCTCTCGCTCTCTCTGTGAGTGTGTGTCTCTGAAAGAACATCATCAATTCAAGCAGTTACGTACGTATCATAGAGAGAGACCTATCAATGGAGACCAACACCCCTAGAGCAAGAGACATAGAGAACCCATCTACCACAACCACCTCGCCCGGCAATGGCAGCACCTCCAACAACACCGCTGGGACCCTACCTACCCCGCTTCCGGCGGTGCCGTTGTCCACCAGATCCGAGCCCAGCAGCCCCTACCCGACCACCTTCGTCCAGGCCGACACCACCAACTTCAAGCAGGTGGTCCAGATGCTGACCGGATCCTCGGAAACTACGAAGACCTCCTCGACCGCTCTGAAGCCCGCCCCGGCGCCGTCCGATCCGCCGAGTTGCAAGGGGTTCGCGCCCCCGATCCAGAAGAAACAAGGGTTCAAGCTGTACGAGCGTCGCGGCAGCCTAAAAAACGGCCTCACCATTAGCCCCCTCACGTCCTCACCTGGGTTCCGCCTCAATTCCGTCGGTTTCTCCCCCCGGACGACGGCGGAGGTGGTGGTGGAGATGTTGTCGCCGAGTTTGCTGGATTTCCCGAAGCTGGCGCTCAGTCCGGTCACGCCACTCATCGAGGACCCCTTCAACCGGTCGTCCCCGTCGATGGGAAGCGCAAGCAGCAGCTCCTCGTACGAGGTGACCAGGGCCATGGCCATCACCGAGAAAGGGTTTTACTTCCATCCGTCCCCAAGGACAGAAGTGTCGGCGCCGGTGCCGCAGCTTTTGCCTCTTTTCCCGGTTACTTCGCCGAGAGTCTCCGCCTCCGCTGCCGGTTCGTCTTCGTAATTGTATTATGTAATTTTGTTGGTGGTCTATGACTATGAGACACTTGAGAGGGTATATAGTGATTATATTCCTGCTTCCATCCATTACCATTTTAATTGCGCACTCCTCTAAATTATAACTGTTCCTTTCCAATAATGAAGCCCCCCCAACAAAAAATAAAAACATGAAATTGATGAGGTGACTTTTTCTTTTCCTTACCTTTGTTTTTTTCTTTTTTGTTGATGTTGTGGGATCAACTATTATTGAGTTTTAAATTAATTTCCTTTTTCTGGGTTATTAATAATCATGCATTGCTTTTGCTTCATCCCATCTCATATCCTATGAGAAATATTTTTCTACTATTTATTTAGTTATTATTATTATTATTATTATTATTATTTTGCACTCTATCGATCGTTCTCGACAATCAATTATTTACTTTCACGTCTCTATCCAAATATTATACCTTTGAATAGATTGTCTTTTAAAAAATAATATTCAATTCTTACTACCATTGATGTTTAGCGTTGTCTTTTCAACGATAATAATTTTAGCGTTGTCTTTTCAACAAACAGACGTGCGTGGTGGTGTTTCAATAACACGATAAAATATCATTCACCATTTTTTATCTTTTATAAATTATGTGACATTCGGTCATGGCATTGATGGGAAAAAAAGATATTTGTACATGTAGTGAATGGTTCATAAATTTGATGTCATTTTGGCAAGATTATTTATTGGTAACGCAATTTTGGTAGCACATATTATTTTTATTTTTTTAATATTAAAATTATACTGTTTTGTATGAGTTTTTTAAATATTAAAAATACCTAGTTTTGGTGTATAGTATGTAGTAGAGAAATCAAACTTTGCTTTTAATGTATAAATTAATCATTGATTAATGTTATGTTGGTGCTCCTCATTTCTGAGTTGTGTTGGAACTTGGAAGAGAGGGATAGGATGTCACATTGGGCTAATTTAAAAAACAAATAGAAAAGTTATAGTAAAAGGTTCAAAGTGTAATATTAATAAAAAGGAAAAAATGGGATGGACTATTTTTCACCTTAGGAGCATCATCTCTGGTTATAAGTCGTCATAGCCATTAATTTTTGGATGGAAAAACATATATAACACGTGTAAATAAAATGCTGATGTGGCAAACATTGCACTTTTCTTTTTTCTGGGTGTGCCTCCACCTCCTGTTTGTTTCGGTCGCGAGAAGTCGCCGAGGCGGGCAGGCATTTGTTGAATTTCTGAAATTTTGATTTAAATAATATAGATAAAGTTTACATTTTGGAATTAATAAATTGCTTGCGTTGTTTCTCAGATGCTGATGCATGCAAGTGTTATATAGGTCAAGTACGCATAATGGAAATTTTCCGGTCCATACAAAATTCAAGAAAAGAGAAGCCCTACTAGTGATTGTTTTTCTCACTATCGTACTCAATCCGCTATCTCAATGTCTGTTTTTTGGAAATGATTGTTTTGCTTATTTTAATAGTTATTTTGAGTATAAAAAATATAAAATTAAAAATAATAAAATATTATTTTTATTTGATTTTAGAAGTCAAAAATATTTTTTTTTTTTTTTTTTTTTTTTTTTCTTATTTTACTAAAAATGTTTTATACGCCATGCCGTAAATTGAAAGTCAATGTAAGATGTTGATGCATCCAATTGCTCCAAACACAAGGATTCAAGCTTCCTCAAGCTCTCACTCTTTCTCTCTCTTGCTTTCCCACGCACGAATGGATTGTATAATGGTGAAACTCTTCATTTTTCTCTTATATTTATATTTCTTGCTATTTAGTATAACAGTAAATCCCAAAAAGAATAATTGACATATGAAGATTACGAATTTTAAATTGAACTCAATTACAATTAAAACATTCGAAATGACGAGCACATCACTATCTATATATTTTCTAACTTAAATGACCACTCATACATAAGATCGACCAAAAGATGGCTAAAAGTCAACGATTTGAGCTACTCGGTGCCCAACCCGAAAGCGGCTAACTACTAACAAAACACCAAAACACTCACATCAATGACTCTCACCATTCAAATAGTCTCATCCTCATGCAATAGCTATCTCTCAACACTAAAATTATGAGTCTTTATGGTACTCAATATATTTTAGCATCCATCAAAATGTTCAACTAGTGTAGCTTTGTAATCAAAATTGCCTCAATAGATAATGCTAGCTGTGCATATTTAAGAGAAAATACAAAATAGTAAATTAAAAGATAAATAGAAAACATACACAATATGTAACTACATCAAAGAGGAAAAAAACTTAGAATTTGTACAAACAATCAATGGATGAAACTTAAAAAATTCAAACAATTACTCTTACTAAACACATTGGAGGACAATCACAACATTAGAATGCAAATCAAGTCCAACTACAACTCATATCGAGTCCATGACAGCCATAAAAGCCATAATTGGGCGAACAAACCCCAAACTCAATTTCTCAAAAAAAACACCCTAAATAAAACCCTTGGAGCAGGATTTACTCAGTAGCACAGCTGATGTAGGATATAACAATGCCTATGTACAAGCCTCTGTTCTAAAGAAGTTGAGATTTGAAGGAAGAAGGGAGGCGTCGTTCCAAGAGAGAGATAACTTTATATCCTAGCTTACAGGTCCTCTGCCATTCTCTTTGTATGCGTGAGCCAACAAATGACAACAAAAAAATAGAGGAAGAAGTTCAATAAAATTTTGATAAACGGAGGAAAATATTAGCTTTACAATATAGTTCTTAACTCCATTAATTAGTCATGTGTTAATCGTATGACTCGTCGGACATATGTCTTTCTTAACTGTTATTATGTCCTTGAGTTAAAGAAAGTTTCTCCAACCTTAAAGTAAAAATGTCCATAAAATATGCATTTTGCTTCCTTGATATAAGGTAAAGACAAGTTAGGTTCGTAAAATCATATAAGCTATTTTCTAATGATTAAGTTTTCCTATATATATATACATATAAGTTAATAAACATAATAATATTTAAATATGAAAAAGAATAGAAATTTCAAATAGAAGTAGTTATATATATATATATATATATATTGATTTTGATAAGAGCGCTGCTAGGTACAATCGACGTTACAATATCTTTGTGTTCTTGGCTGACGTAGAATAAGCCATATCAGCATCCTTTGGCATGCATCGGTGAGCTCCCAGATCATTGCTCGAGCATCAATCTTGAACAGGCATCAAGCGAGGTTCGAGTAAGAGTTCGAGCGCAAACGCTACAGATACTACTCGAACCTCAAGCTCGAGCATGTCTCGAGTAGGTCTCGAGCATAACTCGAGAAAGCCTCAAGCAGGCATTGAGAAGGCATAGGGATGGCAATGAGGCGGGTAATACCGAGTACACACCCATCCCGGCCCTAATTAGATGGGTTTAAGATTAGTATAATAAGGTTCGGTGCGAGTTTGAGACGGGTATCTCCTATCCAATAAGGATTTACGGGTTCAAGACGGAATAATCCATCCCAAACCCGTATATATAAGGCAATATAACAAATTTATTGGGTATCCACCCCGACCCGATCCTAATGGAACAGATTTTGGGTCAATGTAATCGGGTTCAAGACAAGTTTGGGATATGATTTCTTAGATGGGACTGGTTCGGGATAGGAATGACCCATCTCAAACCCGTTCCGTTGTCATCCCTAAGCAGGCATCAAGCACCTCTCCTACGGTCAAATGTACATGTTTTTAGGTTCCGTCAACTGTAATTTCCGACGAAAACTTCAAACGAGTATAACTTTGCGCACATTAGTCTAAGAGCTTTTTTTTATTTGTAGGTATGACGAGATGCACGACGCCCGTAGCGAGCTTACCGCTCTTAGATTTTTTAAAAAACTTACTCTTTTGCATTCTGTTTTAAATTTTATGTTATGCTTCTATATATTTCCACATGTTCAGGTAGACTGCTCGGGGCCCCTTTCTTCTTCTCCCACTTTCTCTCTTTATCTCAGATCTAGTGCACTATGCTATAAGTTTTACATAATTTTACTGATAATTGTCACGTCAACCGAAAATACAATGACAGTTTTAAATATTATTTTTCTTCTGATAAGAGAGCTTAATTTTCTATGAAGGCGTAAACCGACATATATATATAGTGGGAGAGGGCACTGTAGACCCATACCCATTAATATGCAAGAACACGGAAAGCTTTTTCCATTTCACGATTACAGCGATGGGTCTATTATACTTGTTTGCATATATAGGCATGCTTTTGGAAATTTCTAAAGCTGTAAACAAGGCAGCCCCGAAATTCTAGGAATTCAAGGCGAAACTTAAATATTAGGTTCTTATATTTTTGATACTTTAAAATAATAAATTTATTTATTTATTTGTGTATTATTATTATTTAGTAGAATGATACGAATAACATAAAATTTATATATATATTATTAAAATTATGATTTAAAAGAAAATATATAACAATAAAAAAGCTACATATTATAACATATACATAAATAATTTGATATGGAAACTTATTAAACCTATTCTATTTCTATTATTATTCTACCTGTGTAATCAAGTGGACAGAAATCTTATTTTTAAGCAAAAAATTGAGTCTAAATACTTGTAGGGCATAAACGTCATATTTTTCAACTAAATAAAGAAAAATACTATTCATAACTTTGTCCGTCCATTGGAGCATTAATTTATACGGAGGAACAGGTTTGAAGGAATACATAACTACACAAGACCTAAAGTCACAAAGCGATATGGTGAAACTGATGTCAGTTGTCACCCTTTTCAATTATAAAAGATAATACCCCAAATTGAATTCCATTATAACCACACACTTCTAATGCAATGATAAAGATTACGTGTAAATCACTACTACTACTGCTACCCAAAAAGAAAAAAAAAAGTAAATTGATGCGCGCGTTAGTAGAATACAGACAGAGGGAATGCGATTGGCAGTCAGATTTGTGTGAGCGCAAGCGTAAAAAGGCCGTCAAATTAGAATTTCATGATTGCAATTGATTTGAATTTGAACCCCGGTTACAGATGATGCCCAAAGTGGGTTAAACGCGCCATTGCCCTACGTCCAAGTTAGCTGCTATTTTACAAGCTCCTACCAAAATAAATGTCTGGTTGGAAGTCACCTTCGAAACCACCTTACATATTTGACCACAAATTTCACAGACGGTGAATTTGAAAGGAGCCGTTAATGGTAGGTAGGTAGATAGATTGATAGAAGAGAGCAATTTTAGAAAAGTGAGTTTTGTTGGAGATGAACGTGTCCGTTGGTGATTAAAATAGGACCCTAACAACCACCCTCCCTACACTCTACACTGAAGATGTTTATGTGCCAACCTTTGGAAAAATGACTCACGCTTTGCACTCACCGATGTTGCGTGTATCGAACTAGCTAGCCACCGATCGAGTTCAGCCGATCGAATAATATAATATAAAATGGCAAGAGAGAGTAAAAGAGAGAGACGAAAGATATAAATGTAAATTGATTTTTAAAATTTGAAGCATTTCACAAAATTGTTTGTAGCTCATATAATTTAATGTAGCTGTATTTATTCAAATAATGCATATAAAAGCAGATAACCGGAAAACAAAAACAAAAATAAAAAAGAACCGCAGATCAAGGATGTGATTCTTCAATGTGTTGATTGTATATCTCATGTATTCATAAAAAAGAAGAAAGCAAAACCAACATACAATAGATAAAAGCGATCCGTTGGTTATGTAAGGGAGAGATGATAGTGACTCTTTAACATGGTTCATGAAGGAGAGGGAGACAACGAAATTAATGTCATGACTGCATAGCCTCAGAACTGCTTCGGCATGGAGCTGCTGACGCATGTTCAACTATAAAAAGAGTGGGGAGAAGGGATTAGAGCACATTATATCTTCGCTCACACTCAATACACTCAAATATAATATACAGAAGAGAGCATTTCTGAGAGGCAAAGAGAGAGCTTATGATCATACAAAAAAAAAAAAAAAAAGCAAGAAGATGGAGCGTGAAGAATACAGGAGAGCTTTTGGTCAATTGAGGCCATAAAATGCATCACCACAGGTCATTCAATATTAGTCGTGTAGCAAGGTACGTACTTCATTCCAGCAAGGCAAAGGGATATAAGAAAAGCATGGAGGATACTGATCGTGCAGTCATTAATTCCAGCCACAGAAAGCGTTTGATGTGTGAGAACTAACTACGAAAGAAGAAAAGTAGAGAAGAATGATGTGTCTCTTTACTTGCTTGAGACGTCCCAACTCCATGAACCGTAAATCTGCCGTTACGTCCCCGAACCATCTGTACAAATTAAAGCATATAGTCCGCCCGACCAACACTTTTCTGCACACGAAGTGTGAGGTTGAAACGTACGTGCATGCTTCGAGCACGTGTTTCGAGTCGGGGCCTCGACTCATGTTCGGCGAGAGATTAGGGTATGTTTTACCTGTTTATATTTTCATTTTGGAGCCATCTTTGAGTAAGGGACAAAAAGCTCTATGAAAACAAAAAAAATAGATAAAATACGTGACTTTATTTTAATTCTATTATTTATTTAGTTTCATGTTTTTATTTTTATTTTTATTTTTTTCAAATTTTATTATTCCATGTAAATAAGTGCTAAAGTTATTTGTTCAAAGATATATTCTATATATTAAATTTTTATTAACTCTACATTAATTTTATCAATTTCATATTTGGTTTATTTGAATTGACTACTTGTTTGAGAGAATTGATTGTTGCAATAAATCTCTTGTTGTTCTTTTGCTTATGTGCTGCGTGAGTTAGTAGGAGATCTAGCAAAACAAATTTCAGGTAAATGACTCTCATATGACTACACTTAAAGGGTCAACTGCTTAATGACTAGCATGTGATAAAAGACGACTCTCCATATCCAATTTTGGTTTGGTAGAAGTTGAGGATTTAGGTTGGTTCTTATATTGTGCTTTGATTGTGGTTTCAACATAGTAAAATTTTGGTTTAGAACTATCCCAAGACCTTTATGTTTAGTATTACTTGGATCCATCCTATTTTATTTTTTATTAATTTTTGTGAGCTTTAATTTTTTTAAAAATATATTTTTTTCAACACACAGTTGTGTGTGTTTAATTAGCATGTCAGAATTGGTGTATCAATTTTAAAAATGGCAAGCCCATTGTGAGCTCATCTTAATTTAATATTAATATAAATTTTAAAAAATATTTTTAAAAATGAGGTGTATTGTAACTTTTAAAAAAACATTTTAAAATTTAAAATTAATTTTGACGGGAGATTCAAATTATTTATTTATTTATTTATTTATTTACTTTTTTTCTATTTTATTACTTTGGCCTACTAAATTTTATGTTTTTTTCAATTTTCATGAGATTCAATTTTAAAAAATACATATTCTTTTTAAAATACATTCTCTCTCCTGTCAAACATAAATTATTTTTAAATTATAATTCAATAGGAACTCCAATAGAATTTAAAAAATATAAATCAGAACTTATACCAAAAGTACATTATTTCTTCTATCAAACATAATTTATTTTTTCAAAATTTAATTCCAATAATTATTCAAATCATCAAACCAAAATACAAAAACAAAAACACATACCAAACCCATACTTAATATTTCCAACCTGGATGCCATTTTTTTTAATCATAGTCTAGACAAGTGGGGGGAGAAAGCGGCGTATGGAAAACGTGGCGCGCAAAGAAGACGGACAAAAAGGAAACAAAACCAGGGATAGAGCGAAAAAAAAAGAAAGGGTCGGCCTAGCGGAGGATAGGGTTGTAGGGGCGGCCTCCGTTGGCGGTTCGGGGCATAGGAGGGCCCCGTAGTTGTAGAAACGGTTACAAGGAGAAACGCGTGGGACGCGAAAGCGAAAGACCGAAAAAGTTTAGGAAAGCACGCCAATACGGCAGAAAGTCGAAAACAAAAGAGAAAACCAAGAAAAAAAATCTCAATTATATGTCTTCGACAGCTCACCAAGAGCCACGTTTGGATGCTTCATACATAGTCAAACAAAAAAATCACGGCCTGGTTTAAGCATAGGTCTGTTTGGAGAAGCCCAAAACCTTATCCTGAAATGAAAAATAACAAATTTTAGACAGCAAAAAATAACCAACATAATAAATAAATAAGAGAATTATGATAAAGAATTGGTAAGATTGACTGCATGTGTAAAACATTTACGAAATATGAAGCCTCTATAGTTGACAAGAAAAATCAGATTAAATAAGCAGAAATGGTAAACCCTTGTGCCAAATAGAAAAAGATAAGCCACAAAATAGAAGTGATTTGATCATGTGAAACTATGAAGCTAAGGTTGAAAGAAGGCAAACGAAATTTAAGAGATGAAAACCAACAGCAAAACGGTCTTGGAAAAAGAAAAAACTACCAAAAAAAGAGCCCAAAATTATTCTAGGATCCAATAATAAAATTGTGAGCTTTAGCAGTAAGGCACAAACAGCGCACCCATGTATAAAAAAAAAAACAAGCAGGCAACGGCCATGCATGCGTTTTGTGGCCGCTCACGGTAAGGATGGCCAAGTTGGCACCTAACAGGCCCAATCACTACCAGTCCCACAAGACGCATATCTTGGTCGAGCACAAGGAAATGGGGTGGTAGGCAGTCAGGTCAATCTATGAGATATTAGGAAGTCTTTGGGACACCATACCCGTTTTGTCGCCAGCTGGTGCAGTGACACACTTGCACTGATTTATTAGGACACCCCCATGTTAATCCCTTCACGCAAATTTCAGAAATGATAGGAAGAAAAATGGTGCAACCAAAGCATGTTAGGGGGGGGGGGGGGGGGGGGGGGGGGGGGGGGGGGGGGGGCACGCACAACCCCGTATTAGATATTTTCTGTTGTAAGATCATTACAATTTATTCTCTCTCTCATTTTAGACACTACAGTACCTGCACACCCCGTTCGATGTTTTATAAGGGTCAGGATGGTGCTCAAACTAGTCATTTCTGTTATCAGCACCATCCTAATGAAAAAGCTGAGCTCCACCCAACGCATGGGGCCAAACATGTTAACGTAGAGTCATACACGCATTTCTTGTGTCCTAAGTAAAAAACCTTCAGGAGATCTAGCAAACCCTGGTGGAGTGAAGACTTTGGCAACCCGGGCCCTTCTTGGGCCTGTGAGTGCTAAGACTTTACATTATCTGAACATAAAAGTTTTTTTCCTTGTAGGATTGTTCAAGCTGATCGTCCTCAAAGGCGGATTTTCTGCTCAAAGTTGTTCTCTTGTCTCTCTCTTCTTTCCCCTCCTTTCTTTGTGCTCTCAATGATGGTTTGGCCATGCTGTGAATAGTTCATAATATGACGATTTTCTGATGGACGCGTACGGATTTGTAGGGCCAAATCCAAGGCCACGGATGCCTTTGTTTTTTGAAACATTGACTTCTCTGGGTTTTTTTTTGTTGTAAACAATTGACCACACACCCTTCGTGGATCTTGTTGTTGAGATTAGTGTTTCCTTTCTTTCTGCACATATAAAAAACAATAATATATATGAAAATCATGAGAAAATATAGAAACACAAATTCTCTAATAAGTCACTGAGCCCTTATTAGGTCTAAGCGTGCCTTGTCCTTTTTTTATTTTCGAGGTTCAATAACGTACCAAGTATATTTCATCTCGTAAAGTATTGGGAAACGGATGATGCTCCTAAGTATAAAGAACTTCTTTTTCCTGGATAAGAAGGACCTTGGGGGGGGGGGGGGGGGTGGGGGGGGGGGGTGGGGGGGCGGGGGTTTATTTAATCATCTCCCAGAAAAAAATAAAAGGGCTAACTCATTTCTTGGCGCAAACAAATTCCGAATGTAACATCCAAAGGATGACCCTGTAACATAAAATTTTCACCATTTTGAATGCTTATTGGCCAGATTACAAGAAGGGCATGAAATAGGAAATTTGAAGATTGAGGAAATTGTCCACATCTGCTGTAATAAACACTGCTGTTGTATAGTCTAATACCATCCCTAATTCCTTCTTTAAAGGTGTAGAATCATATTTTGGCTTGCCAAAAAGGAGAGAAAATTTGTGAGCTGGTATACATAAAAAAGGGGGAAGATTTGGACAAGTTACGGGGGAAAATATATGTTAATTTTAAAATTAATCATTCCAAACAAGTCTATTTTAATCCCAAAATCTTTAAATTTTATCAAATTCTTTCATGTAATTCCTTAAACCTTTCATTTTTCCCTTTTTTTTTTTTTTTTTTTTTTTTGTTGGGAGGGGGGGGGGGGGTTTTTGAGGAGAAGAATAACTTGATGGAGAAATCGCCTTTGTTCTTTTTTTTTTTTCTTGTCCTCTGAATACCTAGTGACCACGTGGCATACTTCTGTAATTTTTTTTTTTGGGATAAATGCAGTTTTTGGACAGAGGATTTTACCAAGCCTAGTCTTACTTTCCCTCAAAAGCTTAGCATTTAGCTTGTTAAGAAATCGACCTTTGCCCCTGACAGATCAGAACAAGCTCTGTTCTAGCTTGCCCTTACAAAGTTCTTGCAAATCTCTACCTCTGAAAAGCGGGGGGGGTTTTTTTTTTTGTGTTGTTTGTATCTTCTTACGTGTTGTTCCTCTTGATAACCCCCTTTGGAACATCTTTACAATCTAAACCATGGTTGGTCCTCAAAGGATGAGATCAAATCTTCTGTACTCTGTGGGAAAAGACTCCGACCAACAAAAAGCTTTGGAATCACACCTGATGGTCACGTCCTCGGGGGGGGGGGGGGGGGGGGGGGGGGGGGGGGGGGGGGGATGTTTTGGGGTTTTTTGGGGGGGGGGGGGGGGGGGGGCAGGGGGGGGGGGTGAGTTAGCAACCAAGAAGGCCCCTGGTCCTATCTAGGCGCCCTGGTTTGCAGTTGTTGGGGAATGTATTAGCAAAGACTGAAAGTAGCATTAGCCTCAAAGGGGAAAAGCCAACAACAAGAAACAAAAAGAAACAAAAACCATGGAGAGCAGTGGTGGTTGGCCGTTACCCAAAGAGCAAACATGGTAAGCGGTTTCAGGCCCCCAAGCCGTAAAAGTACCCAGGTGTCCTTTTTGGCGATGGGTTTTTAGAAATGAATGGGCGTTATGATTGTAAGCTGCCAAGCCAATGTGACGCAAAGGGGGAAAATTTTGCTTTTGGGAAGACTTGATAGGAAAGAACTCCCTTCTTGATAAAAAGTAACAACAAAGCAAAAAACAAACACGAACCACACCCTCCCACCGACCCCAAATTTAAAGAAAATGGTAAATAAGTTTCGGTCTCCCTAAAAAAACGTTTACCCTGTTTTTGTATTGCAGCAAAGGGGGGAGTGGTTTTGGGGGGGGGGGGGGGGGGGGGGGGGGGGGGGGGGGGGGGGGGTGGGGCGGGGGGGGGGGGGGGGGGGGGGGGGGGGGGGGGGGGGGGGGGGTGGGACGGGGGTCGCCTTAGGGATAACCGGGAGGGGAAGAGGGGGGGGGGAGAAAGGAGGTGTAAGAGGGGGGGGGGGGGGGGGGGGGGGGGAAATGATTAAGTGTGGAAAAAATGTTTGCTTTGTTATAAATATGTGTTGTCGTTGTTTTTTTTGTTTTATTTGCTTTCTGTTTAAAGCCAAAATTATTTATGAGAGGAATATACTTATTCTATTAAAAGTATTTTTAAAAATGAACTAAGTTTGAAAAAATAATTGATTTTTTTAAGTGGAAATGTATTTATTTAACAAATGTTTTTTAAATTTGTTTAACGAGAAAAATTATCGACGTGTTTTTCAAGTTACTGTAAAGGAAACAAAAAAAATTGACGTTTAAGTAAGAGGAAAAATCAGCGCGTAAGAAGAAAATCTAGGTACTAGTTAACTTCTTTTTTTTTTAATCTAGCATGAGAGCAAAAATTTATTTATCTTTGAAATAATATAATTACTTTTCTATAAAGGAATTAAAAATAAATAGCTACTATGTAATTATTTTTCGAACAAATTGAAGAGCAATTCAATTCGCTTGATTTGTGTTTTTACTGAGGATTTGTTCATTTGGAAGTTAATAAATTTTAAAGTATTTTTAGAGAGAAAAATACCCTAAATGTTTTATGTTATTGTGAAAAAACCAAGATTGATTTTTTTCTTTGGTGTGTTGTGTGTGTAAGAGCCAATAGGGTGTAAAAAAAAAAAAGAAACCTTTTCAAGTCTAAACAAAAAAAAAAAAAAAAAGGAGAATCCAACGCACTCTAAGCATTTTTCCATCTATTTTTGTAATTATATATATTTTACATATTTAAAAAAGCAAGTAACCTATATATAATTATTTTTCCAACATGTTATACAACAATTCAATAAAATTGATTTGGATTTCTAGAGTTTGTCAATGGGGCCATGTGAATCCAAAAGCTATGGCTAAAATTGAGTTGGTCACACATTTTACTTTGGTATATATGTCACTCGAGGTGGTAGCACCGGCCTTTCCTTTCCATTAATTCATTCCATTAAGCACATGAAAAATGTTATATGCTCCTACTTCCGGTTGACCAACGGAACGCTATTGGCGATGCATTGCTTTGCCTTTGTTTCTTCCTCCAGCATCCACCGTGCGCATGACTTATTGGCGATCGATCCCTAATTCCATACGTCCCCCGCATCACGCTCTTCTTCTATACTCCTCTTTTTTCTTCTGATTGCTGACATCACGCACTTCCTGTTTTTTTTTTTTTTTTTTGCTATAAATAATCCAACCTCGTTAACTAAAAAGCTGAGAACTCGCCCTAGAAATGGCCTTGTCTGCACCTTTGTTCATCGCTGCAGCCGCGCTCCTCCTCATTCTTCTCCCTCTCTTGGAGTTAGCGTTCTACTCTCCCTCGCCCACCATCTCCTCCATCCATGACCCAGGCCACGACCACCACGGCCACGACCACCTCGGCCAAGAGTATTCATCGGCCTCCCCATTCCTCAATCGTGTCGTAGGAGCTCCCCCGGGCCGATCGAAGCCCACCTCAGGCATTGTAAAAAAAGGGACACACTGTGATGTTGCAAGCCGTGAGTGCAACGGGTTGCTTGTCAAGAATGGGACCGAGGTCCTCATGTGCTGCAAAAACCACTGCCGGGATATTAGAGGTGACCGCAATAACTGTGGGCAGTGTGGCAAGAAATGTTGGTTCGGGGAGTTTTGCTGCGACGGTGTCTGCACCTGCGTTGGGGACAACGTGTTGCACTGCGGCAAGTGTAACAACATGTGTCCCAAAGAACAGATGTGTGAGAATGGCGTGTGTGGATACGCTTGAATTGATGGGGTGAGTAAACTGGGTTATTCTACTATTTAACGTACTGGTTTGATTCTCACAGAGACCAACGCTAGCTGAATCGAGAGAAGAGGGCACGCTAATGCATGCGGTTTAGGGAAACGAAAAAGATCGATGTGGTCATAAAATTTTGTGGGAGAGAGCTAGAATGCAATTATTAAGCTGCATGTGGATGTGGCTTAATTCGTTGCGTTATATATATATATTTTATTATTCGATCGGTACGTATGTGAAGAAGGGAGGTTTGATAATCCATATTCTTTATGTATATAGGTAACATGTAAACAAACGCGGGCATTAAGGGCTGATTTGGAAAAGTGTTCGCGCCCCAGATTTCGATTCCTGCTACCAAAAATTAATAATCTCTTACTATATATTAGTTACCTTAATTTGTACGCACGCAACTAATAAATTTAAACTAAAGAAAAAGATTTGTAAACACACAGTTCCTGCAATGCCACTGGCCGGGTCTGGGGGAAGATGATAAAGAGTTCAAGCCAACATTTTAATTTATTTGTAAACTCGATCCCCAGTTTTTCTCCTTACTTTATTATATAACAGAAACAGATATACATATTCTGTAATAAGTTTAATGACTATAATTTTTTTTTTAAAGGAGCAAATGCATATATCCATTGCTTTTCTAGTTTAGACAAAATACTGCATGTAATATTAAACTGAACACAGAAAATGAGACATCAAGTTAGATGTGATTTTCCATTATTTATCATTTTTAGATTAAATTTGTTTTCTTTCCTTTCTTTTCCCACAACACAACGTGCCATTATTATTCGAATTGTACTTAATAAATGTGTTGGGCCCATTTTTATTTTAGAAAAAATTCTAATTATGTGCTATTCTTTTTCACCAATGTAACCTGGCCGGTGAAGTAATTAATTTATTTTAGACCTCATTTTGTCCATATGAGTTACTTGATATTTTGGTTACTTTGTCGGAGCGTTTTTTCCCCCTTCTTATTATTATTCTTAATAATAATAAATTATAACAAAAACCCAAAAACCGTTTTTTATAACAAAAATATTAATAAAAAGAAAAAAATTATAAAAGACAAAATGAGTTTTTTAAAAATGTTATAGTATTATTATTTTCTCATATTTTGTTAAATGCTATATTAAAAAAAAACAACAACAAAAGATTGTTTATCATATTGTTGTTGTTGTTTTTATTATTATGACAATATAAAAAAAAACAAAGATAAAATCAAAACAAAAAAAAAAAAAACAAAAAAACAAAAAGGGAGGCACGGTCGAGCATTCCCACAGCACGATCGTGCCCATTAAAGAAATTCGACGTAAAAATGCAACATCTGTGCGTTGATGAGGTAGAGAAGATTGCTATGGGCTTGGCATGTAACATGGGGGAAGAGAAGAAAAAGGGACTGATGAAAAGAAACATGCTCTCCACAAAACCTGGAAGCGTGATTAACGGAGGAACCGACTTCTGTGGCCGTGCATGCACTGTGCCGCAGTGACTGCATGGCCTTAGCTTTGCCTCCCTAAGGTCGAGTATAAAAGGAAAGGCGGAGAACACACGCAAGGGCACAAGATATTACATCTCCATCTTCATATGCTACGTATGCAGAGCAGAGAGGAATAGTTAATTACGAGAGAGAGCATTTGGTGTACGCCCAAGCAGGCTTTCAGACAACTTGATTGGGAGAGTGATACACATGACCCAAAAAAAAGATGAACAGAAATTTCAGCACTACACAATCTCAGGAGAACAGCCGATATTTCCAGATCTATGATTTCTCTGTTTTGGGACTAGAACTTGGAAAGATAGAAGCTTCTTTGGCTGCACTTCTACGTCTACAAAGAAGTTGAGGGAACAGCGATTCTTATAGATGACAGCAACTTCTTTTAAAACCAATTGTCTATCTTGTATCTATATTAAGTTATCCTTAATTGTTTACTTCCTAATTCTAACACACAAAATTGTGAATAATTCATACAGTTAAAAATCATAAATAAGACAAAACATTATAAATAAACTATCACATAATGAATATTAAATGAAAACACAATCTGTTATGATGATGCCATATTAAAATTTAAAAATCAACTTCCCAAAACTATTTCTACTCTTTACTCTACATAAAACTATACTTACAATACGACTCTAACAAAAACTTTTTCAGACTTTTCTAGAATCACAATAATTGCATGAAAGCAAAAAATAAAAATTATTCATTAAAAATTATAGCATTGAAAACAACGAAAGTCAAACCGACAAACTAAGCATTACTAACAAAAGTAATAAATAAATTAGAAACTACAGTCGTCAGTAGCAACAAATCGACACAGTTGCTGGTTTCATTATCTTTTAATCGTGCTTCCATCTAGGCCGATCATCTTGGTTGAGAGCTCATCCTCAATATGCGGGCTGCATCATTATCCCCTTCTGGCCGTCAGTATTCGAAAAATCCCCCGCGTATGATGATAGTTAAAGACGAAAGAAGGAAGATTTAGGATATATTTAGTTTGAGTATTTTTTTATTTTTATTTTTGTTATAAAGAATAAAAAAAATTAAAATAAAATTATTTTTATTTTAGAGGTTTTAAAATTAAAAATATTTTTTTAATATTTTAAAAAAATTTAATTTTATGTACTCGAACAATAAATATAAAAAAATATTCCAAACAAACATGCTATTAATATTCATTAAGATTGATGCCCTCCATCAATAAATAAATATTTAAGAGATCCAAACTTGTTATATGTGTTTGAAAATTATAAAATCTAAATTAAAGTCATATAATAAATATTTAATCTCCTGTGCATATCTAATTTTGTATGTCCCTCCATCAATAAAGCAATTAAAAATAGTTTAGGGTTTCTAAAAGTAATGCAAATAATAAAATTACAATCCTTTAATTAAACTGCGACAATGAATTAATTTATATATTTTAGATTAGATAAGTAAAGATAATTCATTTTATTACAAGTTTCCATATCATAGAATTACTTGATTTTGATTTACCGGTGAATTATCTATGGCTTCAAATTATACCGTTGAATCCACCGTGAATTGTTTTTTATATATATATCGCGCTCTGCAATTAAAACCTCATTGTTCATGCAAGCAAACGGAGCAACCTGGGAAGAATTTACTCTTGTTATTGCAATTATTTATTGAATCCCTTTAATTAGAACTTTCTCTTTTTCAACGTGGTCGAATTTGGTGCTTGATTTGTTATTTTAACATGCAGTCATGCATAAGGCAACTGGTTTCCGTAGCATGTGAATAAAGTTTCACCTCCTCATCCTTCATTCTTCAAAATCGTCCTTGAAACTTGTAGCGTGTAGCGATACGTGCAACATGTGTTTCTATTTAAGGTGTTATTTTAGTCGCCATAATTTCGTATAGGACAGCTTGGTTTGGTTGCCACTTCGTTTCCAAACGATGTAAATGCTATCTGGGCTTTTTGGCTGACGATGAATATGTGATGATGTAATTGTATTCAGCACTATAGCATAGAATTCTAATTATGTGCCTCTCTGTTTTTTGAAGAATTGTTTGCTTTTATCTTGTTCAAGGGAAGGTCCACTTTAGCATAAGGTCCACCGATATACTGTGATGGCATTACTAGAAAACGCTGCTGTAGAATAATTTTCTTATAAAATGTCGTTGCGTTTTTATAAAATGTCACCCAGACTAATTTTCTTATAAGATGATTCATGATGAATTAAGGTTTTAAGACTCTCATAATGCTCATCAAGAAGAGTGTTTATCCAAGGGAGAGATCTAAGGAATTTGTTATTGGTGTCCTAACATGACATTTTCGTCCCGTAAGTTCTTAAATTCAGCAATAGTAATGTGTACTTCTTGTATATGTTCTTGAGACTTTCACTAGGTTTGAAACTAAAAGCTTCATATTGCTACTTAAGCTAGCATCGATCTTTTGTTCTATTTGGCTTTTTTGTTCATTTAATAGAAAGTGCATAATTTATCCCAAATTTCACATTAGTACTTTGACAGTTTTTGAACATCAATGAGCAAGTTGTCATCAAATGGTTAAAAAAGTAAGGATTTTGCTATGGAACCCAATCAAACCCTCCTCTCATCTTGTTTGCTCTAGCTATCCTATTTAAGAAAGAAACTTATGGAAATATGTAGTCTATTATAGATTATCTCACATATGAGCTCGTCGATGCTTTTCATGTCAATGATCATCTGAACCTTCCAAAGTTAAAAAAATTTCTTCGTACGCTTTTGAAAAGTCCTAAATTATTATTGTTGTACATGGATCAACTTTATCGTCATTGTTGTCTCTATTGCTTGATAACTTCATAATTTCTCATAAAATATGTATTTAATTTATGAACTTTAATATAATATTTTATTAAATTGATATATTTTTATACTAATTTTATACTATTTTAGTTATTTAAGATATTTAATCACTTTTGTAAAATTAGCATTAATTTTGATGAATTTTAAAGATGTAAATCGGACTGGTCTGGTCCGGTCCGGTCCGTTGCGGAGTGGGCCTAAACAGGCCAGCCCATTTAGGCCTGCAAATTTAATAGGCCAAGGATGGCCTGGTCCGGTCCGCAGATAAACTAGACCTGTCTATTGTCACGACCCGAGCAGTGTGGTGCTGGCGGGATGTTTCTCAGTGGCACGATTCAGGAATGTATTCGTGCTACGTAAATGAGAGGGGTTGGTTGAAAGCGTAAATGGTGCGCAGCGGAAGGTTTCAAGCAGTTCGTGGAGGAAAACGGATAGAACCCCTTCGGAGTTCAGACGTGCCGACCCGGTTGAATGCGGGGAGCACGCCGCTAGTCGAGGACTTGACGTTGAAGAAGGGATTTGGCCATCCTTACACAAACTGGTCAGGAACTAGAGCCGTTCTCCTGATGAGCCCAGTGGCAGGGCGAAACCAGTCTACGTGCGCTTCAATCTTCAAAGGCTAAACTTAGAGGACCGTGGATAGAGAAGCTAAGTGCCGCAATGGGTTGAGAAGCGCAGGAAACCTGACCCCGTGACAAGTGGTATCAGAGCCGAACCGGCCCATATCCTGAAGACTCGCCGAGTACTCTCGCGAGTAGCGTGATCCCAAGGTGGGAGCTCACAGAGGTGAGTCGACCGGTAGTGTCTTGCACGCCTTGCATCCATAGAGTTGGAGTATCTTAGAGTGTGATACAGAGTTGGGCAAGGGATTATGAAGGAGCACGTCGAAGCGATCTTGAAAGCCTCCTATCCTTTGGACATTGGGCGAGCGGGAGAGCATCTTGGTAAAGGTGTTGAAACCTGCGGGGAAGCGATGTCCAAGCGGTTGAATGCGGGGAAGCGATGTCGACAAACGCAACGAGGACGTTGCGAGGATTGAGTGGAGGAGAATGTCACGACCCGAGCAGCGTGGTGCCGGCGCCCGGCGGGATGTTTCTCAGTGGCACGATTCAGGAATGTATTCGTGCAACGTAAAGTAGAGGGGTTGGTTGAAAGCGTAGATGGTGCGCAGCGGAAGGTTCTAGGCAGTTCGTGGAGGAAAACGGATGGAACCCCTTCGGAGTTCAGACGTGCCGACCCGATTGAATGCGGGGAGCACGCCGCTAGTCGAGGACTTGACGTTGAAGAAGAGATTTAGCCATCCTTACACAAACTGGTCGGGAACTGGAGCCGTTCTCCTGATGAGCCCAGTGGCAGGGCGAAACCAGTCTACGTGTGCTTCAACCCTCAAAGGCTAAACTTAGCGGACCGTGGATAGAGAAGCTAAGTGCTGCAATGAGTTGAGAGGCGCAAGAAACCTGACCTCATGACACTATGGACAAGTCTGTATTTATTTATTTATTTATTTATTTAAATATGATAAATTAATTTTTATTAAATATTTTAAAATTTAAATTTTTAAAATTATATTTAAATGTTTATGTTTGTAAACTTTAATTTTAAAATTAATAGGTTTAGGATTTAAGTATTAACATATTAGGTAGAATCAATAATAGGTTTAAAAAATAAATAAATAAACACCGATCCGTGATCGTCTGTGTCTGCATTTGGTCCGCGCGGATCAGGCCTAAACAGATCAATCCGTATAGACCAGTGATTGAAATGGACCAAAGTTTTTCTGCTCTGGTCTGCTCGGTTCGCAGATCACTGGTCCATTTTAGTTTTATTGTTAATTCAATTATTTTAATTTTAATATTAATTTTTTTGACTAACTTTCATTTTTATATGTTGTCATGTGTTAAACTGTAGTTTTAGTCGAGGTCCTGCATGTGCGTGATCAAAACAAATCAAAGGCTATGTTTGTGACTCATTAATTTAATCAAAAAAGGGGGACAAAAGTTATGGGCTATGTAAAAATTAAATGAGATGAATTGTATGATTTAAAAGAGGATGCATTATTAGGTGAAAAGATTTGCATTAACTCCATAAACGAAAAAAATTGTTCCAATTGGCTTGCGGAGCAACATTGCAACTGTTTATGCATCTTAATTTTATAAATTAATTTTTAATATTTAATTTAACTTCAAATTTCAATTGTTATTTTGAATCTCGATTCTTCATCTTAATTATTTATTTATGTGCTATGATTTGCAATTCGTTTCTCTATTTAATTTGAATTCTTTACAATTAATTTATGATTGCGATTAATGGTTGATTATTTATTATTTAAGTATAATTTTTAATTATAATTAACTTACTATTACAGTTAATTAATTTGAGACATAGAGATTATTATTTGTAGAGTTTAATTTAGTCTCCCAAATACAAACCATAATCGTTCATATGATTTGTACGAGTCTAAGTCTAATTTTTAAAGTAAATTCACAATCTAATTATAACTAATCATGGATTACTAGTTTAATTAAATTATGAGGCCTTAAATATGTTATTGTATTTTTAGAAGATAATAATAAATAATAATTAAAGTGAGAGGTTAAATCAATTATGTCTTTACTTAACTATTTTTGCTTAATTAGTTTTTTTTTGTATAATTAGATTTATTTTAATTTTTCACAAACCTTCCATCATTCGCTTAGTTTTTTCTGTTAATTTTTATATAAGAATATGTTGAATTAAATTTTAATAAATCTTACCGTTAATGAACAATCAACCTACATTAGTCCTATGTTATACTTAATTTAAATATTATTTGAAGTATGTGTGCAATAATACTCTATTTCATTGTTGTATACTTCAAATCCCCATTAAATTTTTTACAAAACTAGTAGAAACTTGGCTTTGATACCAATTGTTTGTCTCAAGCCAAGGCCTAGTATTTATGGCTCAGACTCACAATTTATTTTTTTACGATTGTAAATAAGCATGTATATAGATAAATAAAATGAAAGTAAAAACAGATGTAATTACTTCAAAAGATGGTTATTATATTGCAATGTAACCTATGAAACTACCAAAGGAAACAACTAAGACTTAATGAATTATGGAGGTTGACTCTTACATCTATCATAATATTCATAGAAATTCTCATTACATACAGAGATCCCGATATATATAGCTAAACAAGGATTACAAATAGGAAACTTTGAACATCCTCTATATGGTAAGTAAATCTAAGCATTAAATGAAAGTTGACTTCATTAAGATATTCTAGATTCTTCATGCCTTATTACCATTTTTCTGCAATTGTTCGACTCTCCACATCATCACAATATCCACAAATGTCCCGACCCCTGGAACCCGGAACCGGGTACATGACTTCCCCTTGCCCGCACCCGAAAGGTCAAGGGGTTGGTGACTAGCACCAAAAGAGATTACACCGCGGTCTTGTCTCAAATATGCAACCCTGTACGATCATACATCAAAGGTAATCCTGTACTTTCCCATATATCATCATGCATACAAAGAATCAAACAATCATACAGACATCACATCATACAAGATGCAAATACAATCGTCCACGGACCCATGTCCGGGATATCACATAAAACAATACAGAATATAACGCTGTATCATACATCGAGTAGGGGGCGTCCTCCTGGAAAAAAAGTCCTCCACTAGTCTCGGGTCACACCTGAAAAGGGTAAACAACAAGTAGGGGTGAGCGACAAGCTCGGTAGGTGACCCTAACACTCCACATCATGCAACACATATAAGTCTATACTATATGCTTAGTGTACTCGTGCACCATGTAGTGTGCACAATCATCAGGACTCGACCTGCAACAAACATCAGGACAACTTGTCCACGATCCTCCATGGGATCCCGGTTCAGGGCACTCGGCCCTAGCTCCACGAGCTCAACGGCTCAACTCAGGCCTTAGCTTGTCCACGCGCAATATGCCCGGCCACGGTCGCCACACGGCTGCCATCGGTGCATATGCCTGCCACGTCAACCACATAGCACCATCGGTGCATCACGGTGAGAACCCAAACAAGTCACGGAGTCCATGCCCCAATACCTCACACCAACATACTAACATTAGTATGGCATGTCATTTTCAATATTCCTTTAGAGCGTAGCCGGTATTCACAAGTAAGTCTTTAATCCTTGATTTATGAAGGAAGTACCCATAGCAGCTATTTTCTTGAAATCAAAAGTCCCAGGCATTGGGTTCCCATAGCATAAATAAGATAATCTGATTTTTGGGGATTTTTTTGAGATGTCTAACCCCACTTTCCAAAAATTCACCACTACGAACTTTTAGGTTTTTCCGAGATTTTACACTAAAACCCAATTTTCACATTTTGAAATAGTGAGAATTAATTTTTCTAGTATTTTTCTTTGAATCCAAATGGGGGGTATTTCGTTATTTACATAGTAACTTATACTTAAATGTGTAGATGGGTATAGGTTACTTTGTAAATAAGTCCATCAAATCGTATTTCGAATCGCCAGGTGAAACTACATTTTCGAATCTTTGCCTTTCGTATTTCGAATCAACTATTTTCGAATCTCTTTTCGGACCGCCTTCGACTCTCGAACCTACACTCGAACTACCTTCGAAAACTACCTTCGAAGTACCCATGAACTACCTTGACCTTCGAAACTCCCTTCGAAATTCACCTTCGAACCTTCGAAACGATACTCGAAAATTTCACATTCGACACTCGAAAATTACACTATATTGAACCTACCTTCGAACCTTTAAATACAAGATTCGACCCAATTTCCCCAAATTTGTCAACACGTCGATCTCATCAAATTCTTACATGTTATCCAAGCACACCTACCGGATGATTCTTTGGTTCATCATCGTTTTTCACTTTGTTTCAGTAACGTGAATTCAAACCGTGAAACCTCCGGCCTATTTATTTTTTATTTGGATTATCTCATAAAACTCATACCTAATACTATATATTAGGTTTTAAATCACGTCTTACCCCTCAAAACGCATTTTAAATACAAGTTTCAACCCAAAATTGGTTTTTCCCCAAATTCTAGGGTTCAACACAAATTTGCATGATTTCATTAAATTTATCTCTCAAGACTACCCAAATACGAGTCTTTACATCCTCCCCATCTTAGGACTTTTCGTCCTCGAAAATAAAACACATGCCCAAATGACATAGCAAAATTCAAGCTCAATGTCCCAACAACAAAACATCAAACATGATCACCGATCACATAGGTCCAATGCAACTCACAACAAGCCAAAAGGCTTCACAATATTTAACAACAACAAGCTAAACCACATCTCAAACAACATATGCAAAACAAATGCATAAAACATAACTCATACCTCAAGGAAGGTCCTCACATCCTGCCCACCTCACGATCGATCGTCCTCGAATAGCTCCGGATGAAGAACCCGCATCCTGGCTCTCTTTCTCCCAAGTTTGCTCCTCCATGCCTCGGTGTCGCCATAACACCCGAATTAGTGGGATCGTCTTGCCCCGCAAGACCTGGTCCCGCCTGTCCAAAATCTGTGCCGGCATCTCAACGACGACACCATCGTCAGCCAAGTCGATCTCGCGATAGTCCAACACATGAGAAGGATCTGGGTGATACCGTCTCAACCGAGACACATGAAACACATCATGTACCCGGGCTAACTCCGGTGGCAAAGCTAACCGATAAGCCACTGCGCCCACGGTGGCAATAATCTCAAATGGCCCCACAAAACGAGGGGAAAGTTTGGATCCACGTCCAAACCTCCGATGCCCTCGACGTGGCGAAACCCGCAAAAATACACGGTCACCCACCTCAAACCGCAAGAGTCGACGCCTCGGGTCCGCATAGGACTTCTCGCTACTATGCGATGTCAACATGCGCCGTCGAATCAATCGCACTATCTCCGTGGTCTCTCGAACCATATCGGGACCGAGAACTCTGTCTCCCCCGTCTGTGCCCAACACAAGGGTGATCTACAAGGCCGCCCATATAGCGCCTCATACGGAGCCATCCCAATCGTGGCCTGATAATCGTTGTTGTAAGAGAACTCCACCAAAGGAAGGTGAGTCTCCCAACAACCTCCAAAATCTAGGACACAGGCACGCAACATATCCTCGAGCGTCCGAATCGTCCGCTCCGATCGACCATCCGTCTGCGGATGAAAGGCCGTCTTAAGGTTCACCCTAGTACCCAAAGCTCGCCGGAATCGTCTCCAAAACCGAGAGGTGAACCTCGCATCCCGATCGAGATACAATAGACAATGGGACTCCATGCAACCGCACAATAACATCAATATACCTCTGTCCCAAAGTCCTCACTGGGTCTGTCTCTCGAATCGGAATAAAATGCGCCGATTTGGTCAACCGGTCGACAACTACCCATATAGTGTCGTGTCCCCTGGAACGAGGAAGTCCAGGTGACAAAATCCATGGTCACGTGGTCCCATTTCCACTCGCACCGGCAAAGACGCAACTCACCAGTGATCTCGGGTGCTCTGCCTTGACCTGCCGACAGGTCAAACACCTCCTCACAAAATCGGCACCGGCCTTCTTCGGGCCCTGGCCACCAAAATCGCCTTCTCACAAAGATGGTACATCTTGGTCCCACCAGGATGTACGGCTAACCTCGACCGGTGAAACTCCCGAAGAACCTCCTCCTGAAGAGAAGTGGGAACTATCAATCTACCCCTATACCGCAGCACATGCTCTGCATCCTCGGTCCAATCGGAAGGTGCTTGCCTGTCGAATCCTGTCCCTGATGACCTCACAATCAACGTCCCCCCACTGATCCTCTATGATCCTGTGCCGCATCTCTGGGGCTCGCTACAACAACACCGAGGGTCCCTCGCCCCTCGCCGGTCACCATCTGTAACCTCATCGCCGCTAACCGACCCATCATCTCCCATTCCTTAATGGCACAATGGGCCACCACGGCCCCGGCTCTTCCTACTCGAGCATCCGCCACCACATTACCCTTCCCAGGGGTATACATCATATCGCACCGAAATCGTTGCAGGTACTCCACCCACCGCCTCTGTCTAAGGTTCAGGTCTCGCCGAGAGAAGATATATCGCAAGCTCTTGTGGTCCGTATACACCACAAACTTCTCCCCAAGGAGATAATGCGCCAACTCTTAAGTGCAAAGATCACTGCAGCCCAACTCCAAATCATGCGTGGGATAGCTCTGCTCATGTGGTCTCAACCGCCTGGACCCATAAGCAATCACCTGCCGCGTCCGCATCAACACACAACCAAGTCCCACCCTGGAAACATCACAATACACCTCGAAAGGCACACCCTCCTGTGGAAGAATCAAGATAGGTGCTGAGGTCAATCGTGCCTTCGACTCCATTAAAGCACTCTCACACGCATCGGACCAAATGAAAGGAACTCCCTTCCTAGTCAAGTGTGTCATAGGAGCTGCCAACCGGGAAAAATCCTCCACGAACCTCCGATAATAGCCGCCAAACCAAGGAAGCTACGAATCTCAAACACATTCGTGGGCCTCTTCCACGACATGATCGCCTCAATCTTCTCAGGATCCACTGTGATACCCTCCGAAGATACCACATGCCCCAAGAAGTGCACTGTTGCAACCAGGAAGTCACATTTTGTGAACTTCGCATACAACCGATGCTCTCGCAAGGTCTGCAACACAACCTGCAAATGCTCCTCATGCTCCCTCTTGGTCGCCGAATAGACCAAAATATCATCGATGAACACCACAACGAACATATCTAAAAATGGAGCAAACACCTGGTTCATCAATCCCATAAACACTTCTGGAGCATTGGTGAGCCCAAACGGCATCACAAGCCACTCATAATGCCCATAGCGACAACCGAATGCGGTCTTTGGGATATCCGCCTCCCTAACCCTCAACCGATGGTATCCAGGATCTCAAGTCTATCTTGGAAAACCATCTTGCACCTCGAAACTAATCAAACAGGTCATCGATCCTCGGCAATGGATACCTGTTCTTCACGATCACCTGGTTCGGTTCCGGTAGTCTATACATAGCCGAAGTGAACCATCCGCCTTCTTGGCGAACAACACCTGGAGCGCCCCACGGTGAGCTACTCCGCCTGATAAAGCCTCGCGCCAATAGGTCATCTATCTGTCTCTTGAGCTCTCTAAGCTCTGTCGGTGCCATCCTGGTAGGCCGCTAACCTGATCGGTGTTGTCCCTGGCAACAACTCGATCGAAAACTCTACCTCCCTCACGGGTGGCAACCGACCAAGTCCTCGGGAAACACATCCAAGGAACCGATCTACAATGGGTGGCAAAACAGCCTTCCCCTCTCTCCTCCTGTCAACCAATGTCAAGTCGCTAACCGGTGGGTCACATCACCCCACCCATGCCTCAATGGTCCCAACCTGCATGCCTCCTCGGTCCACTCACCCACAAAGACACCCCGTGTGCCCCCCTGGTGTGAGGAACGTCACACGCCGTCGAAAACAATCAATCTTGGCCTCCACGGAGACCAACCAGTCCATACCCAGGATAACATCGAAATCATCTAACTCCATGATATACAAATCACACAACAAGTTAACACCCCCAAGTGTTACCTGGACAAGCACGACGATACTCTCAAGTATCACAATTCCACCCAAAGGTGAAGCAACCATCGAGACCGACTCACTGTCTCCTGGTCTAACTCTAATCCAACCACCGTAGCATACGAAATAAAAGAATGGGTAGCACCGTATCAATCAAAACCGAACAAATAGTATGAGAAATGATGATGGTACCTCTCACCACCGAAGGTCCTGCTCTCGCCTCATCCACCTGGTGGAACCTCTGCCTCTCTCTGGTGAGGGCAAAAGTCCTCCCTCGTGGTCCACTTGCCACTAGCCTGGCTCATTGGGGCCTTGCCCCGCCGATCAACATGACCCTGTGCCTCTCGCCGAGGCCGGCCGCACCGTAGTCGCGTCTGCGTGCTCTGTGCCGGCGGCACCGACCTCCGAGACGGAGCCCCACTCCTCTCGTCCGTGATCTCTCGGACGAGGGCCTACACCGCTGGTTGAGCTAAGGGTAACACATTCCCTAGCTCCATGCCCCACTTTCCCGCATCGGAAACAGGTCATCTTTTTCCTTGGGCGGCTCTCGAGACATGCCCGGTCAAACCACAACTCCAACAGTACCTGGCCTCCTGTGGATGAACTCTCACGGGATCCCACCGCCTGGCCGGAAACCCTCTGCACCTGCCTCCTCTCAGGCCGAGCGGCACCGCTCTCCCCACTCTGCCTCTTCTTGCTCGGACCTGCCGAACCGCCCGGCCTCCGAGCTCTCGCCTGATCCCGACCTCGCTCAATAATGATCGCCTTGTCGACCGCCTCCCAGTAGCTTGGTCAACCGCATCGGTTCCAGTTGTCTTTTCAAAGATGGCCTCAAGCCCTGAATGAAGTCCTGCGTCTTCCGGCCTTCCTTTTCCCAAGACTCCAGAGCAAACCGCCCCCAAATCCGTGAAGGCCTGCACATACTCCCCCACGGCCATGCTACCCCGCACCAGCTCATAATACTCTCTACGTCGAGCATATTGCAACGAGCCGGGAAAATACTCCCCAAAGAAGCGCTCAACAAACTCTCTCCAGGCTCATCCGATTGCCATGGACAGCTCTAGTGGATTCCCACCACCTGCGTGGGATACCCAACAGATAGTGCGTCGCCATGCGTACCCGCTCCTCATCTGGCACCCCAATCATCTCAAAGATGTCCTCTGTCCATCTAATCCAGTCCTCGGCTACCTCAGGCCATGAACCATCCTTAAAAGTCCTGGGTGCATGTTTCAAAAATTGTGCGCCCCAATCCACTCCTCGTCGTGCTAGCTCTATCACGACCTCCTGTTGTGCACATCCTGCACCACCCTCGCCTCCTGCTTCTGGGCGTGGTGGCCGCCGAGGCCGCTTGTTGCCTCTTCGGCTCATCCACCTCTCTAGCCATATCCCTCATCGAGCCCTGCATACCCCGCATGGCCTCCTGCCATCGAATCAATACCCGAGCCAAATCGGGTCCCACAACGGGAGCCGACGATCTCTCGCTGCGGGCTCTGCTTGCCCCTGGTGCCCCGACTCTATCGTGGGCTCCTCTGCCAGGGCCTTGGCCTCGGACAGCTCTCCTCGGTGGTGCCATCACACCGGCCACAACAACAAACAACAAACGATCAATAAGACAAACGGCCATCAAAGGCACAACCGACTTGTAGGTTCTCACCACACGACCCGTAGGTCCATACCATGCATATAGCATCGTGTCCCCCATCAAGGTACACCACATGACCCGTAGGTCCACAACCATGCATATAGCATCGTGTTACCCCATAGGGTACACCACATCCAATCCCTGGCTCTCACGGCCACGTGCCATCCCTGGCACCACATACGAGCACATCACACACAAAGACAATCTAGTGCCCTATATGCACACAATCATACCACTAGCAATGCACCCTATGTATGCTCCTAGGATGATCTAACCGACACCAACATAACCTAGAATACCTATAAGGACTACGTTGATCAGGCGCCCTCCTTATAGTTTTCCAAGTCACATGGAATCAATTAACCACCCCTCACTAACCTAGGTCCACTAGACCATGCTCTGATACCAACTTGTCACGTCCCCGAATTCCAGGGAACCCGGAACCGGGTACATGACTTCCCCTTGCCCGCACCCGAAAGGTCAAGGGGTTGGTGACTAGCACCAAAAGAGATTACACCGCGGGTCTTTGTCTCAAATATGCAACCCTGTACGATCATACATCAAAGGTAATCATATACTTTCCCATATATCATCATGCATACAAAGAATCAAACAATCATACGGACATCACATCATACAAGATGCAAATACAATCGTCCACGGACCCATGTCCGGGATATCACATAAAACAATACAGAATATAATTGTATCATACATCAGAGTAGGGGGCGTCCTCCTGAAAAAAAAGTCCTCCACTAGTCTCGGGTCACACCTGAAAAGGGTAAACAACAAGTAGGGGTGAGCGACAAGCTCGTTAGGTGACCCTAACACTCCACATCATGCAACACATATAAGTCTATACTATATGCTTAGTGTACTCGTGCACCATGTAGTGTGCACAATCATCAGGACTCGACCTGCAACAAACATCGGGACAACTTGTCCACGATCCTCCATGGGATCCCAGCTCAGGGCACTCGGCCCTAGCTCCACGAGCTCAACGGCTCAACTCAGGCCTTAGCCTATCCACGGCGCAATATGCCCGGCCACGGTCGCCACACGGGCCGCCATCGGTGCATATGCCTGCCACGTCAACCACATAGCACCATCGGTGCATCACGGTGAGAACCCAAACAAGTCACGGAGTCCATGCCCCAATACCTCACACCAACATACTAACATTAGTATGGCATGTCATTTTCAATATTCCTTTAGAGCCGTAGCAGGTATTCACAAGTAAGTCTTTAATCCTTGATTTATGAAGGAAGTACCCATAAGCACTATTTTCTTGAAATCAAAAGTCCCAGGCATTGGGTTCCCATAGCATAAATAAGATAATCTGATTTTTGGGGATTTTTCCGAGATGTCTAACCCCACTTTCCAAAAATTCACCACTACGAACTTTTAGGTTTTTCCGAGATTTTACACTAAAACCCAATTTTCACATTTTGAAATAGTGAGAATTAATTTTTCTAGTATTTTTCTTTGAATCAAAATGGGGGGTATTTCGTTATTTACATAGTAACTTAAGTAGATACTTAACTGTGTAGATGGGTATAGGTTACTTTGTAAATAGGTCCAGTCAAATCGTATTTCGAATCGCGGGTGAAACTACATTTTCGAATCGCCTTTATATTTCGAATCGATTTTCGAATCTCTTTTCGGACTCGCCTTCGACTCTCGAACCTACACTCGAACTACCTTCGAAAACTACCTTCGAAGTACCCATGAACTGCCTTGAAACTCCCTTCGAAGTACCTTCGAACCTTCAAAACGATACTCGAAAATTTCACATTCGACACTCGAAATTACACTACATCGAACCTACCTTCGAACCTTCGAATCGCACATTCGAAATTTCCAATTTCCAGTCGATCTCATCGGCCGTTCTCTACCTAGTTCACGACGATTCTTCGTTCATCATCGTTTTTCACTTGTTTCTCGTCCTGGATTCAACCCGAAACCTCAGGACCTTTCGGAATCTCATAAAACTCATACCTAATACTATATATTAGGTTTTAAATCACGTCTTACCCCTCGAACGCATTTTAAATACAAGTTTCAACCCAAAATTGGTTTTTCCCCAAATTCTAGGGTTCAACACGAATTTGCATGATTTCATTAAATTCTTACATGTTAATCCAAAAAAAACAGCAAGAAAAGGGTGAAGAATCAATGGAACACCTACCTGGAATGATTCTTGATGCTTAAACGAGCTCAAAACGCCCCAAATCGCCAAGGCCTCCAAGCTTCCTTCTCTCTTTCTCTCTCTAAGCTCTCCAACGCAGATGCGAAATGCTAAAACGTAACGTGGAAGCTCTCTTTCCCCTATTTATATTTTATTAATTTATTTTTTGCCTAATGACCTAGTTAACCATTGACCCAGTCAATAATTAACCTCCAAGGTCCCGAACTCCAAATTGAGTCAAACTACAGTCAAAACGCTCGAAATGACGAGCATAATACTACACAGATATTAGTACACTCAAATGACCGCTCAAACACAAAGTCAACCAATAGACCCCGAAAAGTCAACAATCGGGTCAAACGGGGCCCCGACTCGGAATCGGGCCCAAGTACAGTCAAAATGCTCACATTGACGGCTACACTACCGTCCTGATAGTTACATTCCCATAGAATGACTATCTCTCAAGACTACCCAAAATACGAGTCTTTACAATTACCATTTTTCTGCAATTGTTCGACTCTCCACATCATCACAATATCCACAAATGTCGGTCAATAAGATTTCTTTTCTTTCTCAAACCAAAGATAACTTGATCTTTATGTGTTTCCAATAAACAGATTTCATGATTTTAGAATATAATTGTCAACCACTTTAAGCATGTGTTACTTCGAGATAAACAACCTATACTTTAGTTTAAGTTACTTCGAGATATAATACCTCAAGATACTTTAGTTTAAGTTACTTCGAGATATAATACTTCAAGATATAGATCTTTGACTTGATCTCCTTTGATTTGAGTTATTTTGGTTTAGACTTACTTTGATATGAATTTGATTTCTCCAACTGAACCTCCTTGAGTTGAGTATCTTCAATATCAGGGTTACTTTGAGATATCAAAGTCTCTATCCCAAACAGAACTTCCACATTTTAAGTTTTCAATAAGAACTAATTTGAGGTCTTGAACTCAAGTCTCGAACCGAAATCTCTTATTAGTGCTACTTCGACATTTAAATCACTTTAAGATATCAAACTCTCATCTTGAACCTCTTCATGACATGAAGTAAACTAATTCTCGAATCAAAGTTTCATGTCTCAAAACAAAGTTGTCTGCTTTCAATTGAAATCTCTGTGTAATACTTAAAGAAGAATTTCTTTACTTCGAGATATAAATTTTCATCTTAAATCAATGTAAACCAGTTAAATAAATAAAGTCCTAACTTGAATCAAATATCTAATACTTAGAGATTTCTTTAGAAACACTAAGCTTTTCAAATACGTTTTCTAATGCTAAAGAATTTACTTAGTTTAATCAAATCCAAAGATTCCACAGTTGCAGTAATATGCAAGGTTGCATACCTAGAACGAGTATTTATGGTGTAATGTTAGGCTTCATGCCTAATAAGAACGTAAGACTTTGGTGATCTCATTATAGTGTAAGGTCTTGTATCTAACTATTAATCTTGTATATAGTAGTTTGATGCTTCGTGTTGTGTTTATTATGTGTAGACCTAGTGATATAACACTTGTATAGGCATCCACCCTTGTATATAGATCTTAAACTTAGTTGGTACATAAGGGGGTGGTTGGTAATGAACTATTGAGCTGACCCTTCTATTATTATATTTCTTATGAGTGCTTTGAATAAAAGTTAAGTGGCACATGAGCTTAGAGCTAGTTGAGGACTACTAGCATATATATGGTCTTAGACTTCTTATTTGATTTATTTTACTTATTGAGTTATGTCATGTGTATATTAATTGATGTAGTCAGTTTTGTGGTATTTTTTTATATCTTAGGCTTGGTTGGTAAAGTGGTGGTTTGGACAAGAGTTTTTTAATGGGTGGTCAAGCTCACCCTTTTATTATTATATTTCTTCTAGGTCCTTTCAACAAAGGTAAAGTGGTTTGTGAGCATAAAGCAATTACAAGACTACTAACATATGACCTCAAACTTCTCATTTGATTTTGATATTTTACTTGTTTGGAAGAGAAAGATCCTTATATTATAATAAATATAAATTTCTATCTGTCTTGATTTATATAACCACCTCCTAATTGATGTATATATTTTGAGTTGTGATGACTATGAATAAATTCATGTTTATAAATTGATTTCTATCATTCTATATTTATTACATATATGTTTTGTATTATTATCTCATGTGGAAATATATAGGATTATCCTTATGTATGAATGTATAAGTGTAAAGTTAGAAGAACACCCTTTATATCATCCTCATATCATTATTAGTCACTAACCTCTTGGCTTTCTAGTGTGAGAAAGGAGTGTCATTTATTCAGTTTTAGATGGTTATGAATTTTGGGAATGTACTAGATTAGTATTACATAGATTATAGGAGTTAGGGTGATTAGTTCTTTAGCTCTCTTGTATTCTAGGTTACACCTAAAAGATAGTTAAATTATGCATGTATTTATTTTTATGATACATAGCATATATGAATTGTAATATATTAATGCCTTTACACCATCTTCTCTCCCTTTTTCAACTTTTTTAGCACATTGTAATTATTGTCTTTCAATTTTCCTTTTATTATTCCCTCTTGTTCTTTCAAATTGAGTTGTGTTATCTCTCATCTCTTTTGTAATTCTCCTCTCCTTTATTTCTTATATAATGTGATGTACTTATATAAGTTTTTTTCTTTCCTCTTACACATGTTTTTTATATAAGTAATGCTACATATAGGTAATTCTTCATATAGAAGTATCTTTATTACAATCGAATTGATATTATTTAAAAAAAATCATATCAATCCAACAGTATATAGGTTGTTTCTGCGTAAATTACCAACGCAATTTACTTGAAAATAAACTTTTCCTTTTTATATTTAACGTCAATAACTTTTTTATGTTTTAAATTTTCACTTGAATCTTGAGCCAGAAGAGTTTTTTAAAAATATAGTGTATGTTCGGTACAAAGCGTTTTTAGGATTATTTTTCAAACTATGGGCTCCATATGGATTCATTCAAATTTTATAATAATATATATTTGAAAAATATTTTTAAAAATAATATATCTGATAATTATTTTTAAATCTAAACTCAAATCTATCAAGATATTCAAATATTTAAAAAAAATTCTCTATTTTATTACTTGGATCCACCAAATATTATTTTTTAAAAATTATTTTTAGGATTCAGTTTTTAAAAATATATTTTTTAAAAAATATATTCTCTCTCATACCAAACTATTATTTTTAAATTATAATTTAACACAAACTCTCATAAAATTTAAAAAACAAAATATAGAAATTGAGACTTCAAAAAAAAATATTTTTGAAAACTCAGTCTGATAATTTTAAAAATATTTATGTGATAAAAATTCATCTAGATCTATAGTTTTGAAAGATAATATAAGTTATGCTTTTGTTAACCGGAGAGAACCAAATTAATAAGGGGGGAAACGATGAAGAAAATATTTTCCTCCTGGCATATTTAATGTGGCGATATATAAACATATTAAATCTTTTGATGTCCAGAATGTTTTCAGATTTTGTCATTTTTTTTTCTTTTCTCCACCATCCCAATTGACGGCTTATAACCATTTAGTTGTCACCCCAACCCCACCGAAAAAAAAAAAAAAAAAGAACTATATCCCCCATTAATGTTTGACCCCAAACCTACGAATTGTCGTCGTGCGTCGAATCTGCGCTTAAGCCACACTGCTTTATATATAAAAACAAGTTTAAAAACGGGACAAATACCACCACCGTCCCACCCCAAAATTGTTTGGTTTTTTTTAATTAATTGTTAGAATGGACTTGATTATAAGATTAGAATCACTCAGCCTCACATCTAGTGCTTCGCTACATGTAGGTATACGTACGCGCCCCCATGCATGCATTGCCGTCATCGATTTGTTAAAAAAATCAAAATCAAAATCAAAATCAAATGAACGTGGATTTTTCCGTTGACGAGTTATGACATTATATAAAACTAAAAAACTACATCGTATTTTTCCCAGTTACCCTGCCAAACCCATTGGACGCAATATACAACTAATAAACCATTTAAATATACATGCATCAGTCCATTTTCCACAACCCTTCACAGGGAACACTATAAAACGCAACAGAAAATTGTCTACATTCTCACGGACCATAAAAGCATAACAAATGTTCACTGTTTCATTGGTTTCGTAAGCTCTAAACTTGCTTTTACTTTCCCTTCGTCGTTTTAGTCTTTCACTTTTCTTTTCTTTTTTTCTCACTTGGGCGTCATTAGCGGATCAAGAGAATAAGAAGGAAAACAAAAATGGCCATAAAACTTCTATCCCTTGTTTTCCTTGTCTCTTTATCAGCCTCCCACTTCCGACCATCCGTTATCGAGGCCAACCTTAATGTTGATGCCGACACCAATGCCGGCATGGAAGACGAGTGCGGGCAAGACAGCATTTCATTTCCCAATGCCGCACACGGACGAGTAATTATGACCACAACAGCAGCGGCAAACGCCACCGTGAAGAAAGGTGCCCATTGCAACGTGACAAACAATATTTGCGATGGGGTGTGGGTCAACAAGGGGAAGAGGAAGAGCCTACTGCACTGCTGCAAGAATCACTGCCGCAACATCCTTGGCGACCGCAACAACTGCGGAATGTGCGGCCACAAGTGTGGGTTCTCGCAATTGTGCTGTGATTCCATGTGTAGGGATGTGAAATCTGACGCCGCTCATTGTGGCAAGTGCCACCGCTCATGCGAGGTCGGGGTTGCGTGCGAAAATGGTGCGTGCGGATACGCGTGAATGGGTGGATCACGTACAAGTGCCGTAGGGCAACCGCGCGTGCTCGTATTAATTAGCGGATGGCGGATGCAACAATTTAATAGCCATAACTACGCGCATGAAAAACTTGATCGGCATTCAGCATATGAAATAAAATTCTACGTAGCCTAATTTTAGCCATTCACCAATTTCACGAAACATCTACGATTGAACAAGAGAAAGAGAAATTTCAGCCTGGGTTTTGATGGGATTTATCTTCAATCTCTCCGGGCTTATAAATAATTAAATATTAATCTAACTATAAAATTAATACAGTAATAAAATCAATAAGTTAAATATATAAATATATTTAATATTAATTATAAATAAATTTAAAATTTAATTTATTCATTTGCTTAAATGAGATATGCACCAAGATAATTTATAGTCTATTATGTCTCCAGGAAAAGAATAGATAGCTAACAAGATAAATAAATTTTGCCTCCAGTTCCGCCTCTGCGCATACCTCAGACAAATAATGAACCTTCCACAAACTAGATCACGATCCTTGCGGCCTTTTTTCCTGTTAAGGCGTGGATAGCGAGCACGCATCATGTAAGTTGTATAAAGTCAAAACATTCTAATACACAACAGTACGTTATTTTCGTGCTCGCCCTTTTCGGTAAAAGGAAAACAAATCCCCACTACTCGAGCTAACATTATAAGATGAAGTCCATCCCACGCTAAAAAAAATGCAACAAACATAAATGAAGTTACATTTTCACAGTACTTAACTTCTATCGCTCTCAAATGCTGGTAGGGAAAAATTCAGCACAGTAGTCTTATAGTTCTGGATTCTACTTCACATAAGGTAGTATCCCAGCACTAGAAATAGCAGAACCAACAAGGAGGCAAGTACTGCCCACACCCAGTAGTTGGTGGCCTTTTTCCGCTTAAGGGTGACTTTTGGACGTGATTCAGGGGCCTTCATGCGGCGTCTGTCGCGGATGATATTCTCTTTATGATCCCTACTCTTTTTGGGAAGTGGAGTCTCAGTCTCCTCACTAACCATTTTGGGGACAGCAACCTCTGTTTCAGGTTCCGCTGGTTCATCCAAATTGTTGGTAGAAGACACTGCAGCTTTTTTCTTTGCCTTCTTTTCACGCTCCTGAGTAAAAGCAATGATGCACTAATTCAATATATGAAGCCACAAAATGCTACTAAATTAAAGTAATTGCACACAGTGTGGGGTCATTTCCTTAAGCTTCTTTTCAGCTTCCTTCTCAGCTCTTACTGCTGCCTTGGCAGCAGCTTTTTCAGCTAACTTCTTCTTTCTTTCAAAAGCCATCTTAGCTTTCACCATTTCCTCTTCTCGTTTCATCTCCTTCAACTTTGCAGCATCAACTTCCTTCTCTACTGAAGACAACTTTTGTGGCTTGTCTAATATGGATTTTTTCTCCTCATTTTCTTTCTCAGCAAGCTCCAGAGTGTTTCTTGAATCAGCCGCTTCTTTAATTTTTCCTTCTTTATGCCCCTTCAGAAAAGGAACAGAGTCATGGTTGGGAAGGGATTTGAGATCTTCCTTGGGTTGTTTTGCACTAACTTTTGTGACTGTCTCTGTTTCAAAAGGTTTAGGTTCCTCCACTGCCACTAATGGTTTTTCATTTGGGTTCCTAATTCGCCCATCCCTACTTAATTCTCGACTGTCTAGTGATCGCAAAATTCTTCTCTCATAATCATCCCTAAAAGCTTTATCATTGTTCCATTGGGACATAAACTTCTCCATCTGATCAAGAAAACAAGAAAGATTAACAAGGAAACTGACAAATATTAAATTTTGGAGGGTAAACAAGTTCCAACCAACCTCTGTATGACAAAGTTCATTGAGAGATGCAATGTCCTTCTTTGCAGCTAGCTCTCTAGCCTTATTCAAAAGGGTTCGACCCTGGTAGAAGTAGGAATTCTGAGAAAAAGAAAAAAAGAAATGTAAATGCCTTCGCATCAGAAATTCTACACTTAACTAACATAACTCAAGAGTGGAACCCAAGGAACATGTCCTCAGCATAAGTGAAAGAACCAAACACATTATACCAACGACCAAAATGCGGAAAGGCCAACTTGAAAAGGCAGCCTGCATAGCAGGGCATTTCCATGCAAGCACTCATGAAAATAGAATTCTCTTGCGATGCCATAATATTTATAAAATGGCTGCTCCAATTTCAATTCAACCACTCAAATGGTTAACAGGATGCTTGATTTGGGAATAAAAGATAAGCAGGACAGATTATATTATAAAAGAAGGAATTTTAACATCTCCTTCTCCTGCCACTCCAACAAAATGAAAAATGGAAACCTTCCCACATGTGTTACAAACCTTCAAGAACTGGCTTGCTTATGTCCTGAAACGGCCACAGCCATGGTTCAGTTTTTTATATACAGCGAAGACAACTATAAGAGAAAGTGTGATTTAAATGCTCTCAATCTCACCTCTTCTTCTCGCTGGTTGTGTTAGAGCAAGTGTGTTAGAACAACAGACGTATGCTACAAATTCAGTCTAAAAAATGTAATTAGAGGGGTTGAACCTAAAACAGCACTGTCTCACTAGTGCACATGGATGAAAAGACAAAATAATAAGTTAATATAAATTAATCCAACAAAAATTTCTATTCTTACCCTTTGTTTGGTAGGATATAGAAAAGAAGTGGAAAATTTTTAGGTGAATAAAAGGTTAAAAAAAGTGAAAAGAAAAAGTATGGAAAATTTGTTTCTCATATTGTTGTTTGGTTGAGGTAAAAAATAGGTAAAAAAAAATTATAATTTAGGTTGAAATAAAAAAAAGGCAAAACAAAAAATAAGAATAGATAAAATATCATAACTATTCTTATCCCTACACTCCAAAATCCTATCTCATAAATGATATTCATTCATCCACACATTTCACCAAAAACAAATGCTCCAAGTCACCTCCCATCCATGCCACCTCCGCCGCATTGCCTCCCATCCACGCAGCCACCACCTCCCATCCACGCCGCCGCAGCCAAGCTGATCTATTCGATGCCGTTCTGTTCAACGCTAAACTATGCAACACCGATCTGTTCACACCAATTTGCACCAAGCACCACCCTGCAGCAAAGATCTTACCATGCACGACGACAATAAGGGGGAATGAGGGAGGGAAAGGCACGTGACGGATGTGAAGAAGGTTGAGTGTAATTGTAGCAAATATCAGTAACGGTATATTTTTCATAAAAAATTACAACGTTTTCAATGTCATAAAAAATTAACTGTTAAGGTATTCATTTTTCACCCCTTTTCCACCGTCACTGTTGGTTTTCTAGACTTCCCAAACAATGGAAAATTGAAATTCCACTCATTTTCCCTGCCCATTCAGTTTTCCATGGTTTTTCTATAGCAACCAAAAACAGGATAAGGGAATTGTAGAGAATTGGGTTCGGCCAGGGCCAATGAACAGTTTTTAATAGCCGCCCAGACCACTACTGTAGCCAAATAACCTTCTGATTAACAATTTTTTGTACACGCCCAACCAGCTAGATTCCAACTTAACCATAGCTACAAACTTATAAAAGGATGGATTTGTACTTCATCAGACAAAATAATAAATAATAATATATAACAATTGCTCTTAAAAGCAAAAGTGCACCCAAATAATTAAAATGAAGTTGTCTACACACAAGCAACTCTCTTTTCACATTAAAAAATTGAATTATAACCTCAAAAACAAGTATTGACAACTAAGAATTTCCAAACCAGTCACGACAAGGAGCAGAAATAAAGGAAAAAAATAAGCACACTTAAAATAAAAATTAATACATTAAACACTGATAAAAGTGGGCTGACGCAGGGGCAGCAGGGGCAGACTGATAACTGTCTGCCAATGCAGGGAGACGAAACCTTCAGAGGTACAATCCATGCAACTAGCCTCACCGCTCATTTTTAATAGCTAGAATAATTGTCATCTTCTCTACCATTATTTAATTACTATTATTTTATGGTTAGATGATTATTAATTGCTTAACCTCATTCTTTTCATTGGGTTAATAGGTGGCTTGAGCCCAAATTAATTAACTAATTGTCCTAATTAATATTAGACTAATTTCAAAATTTATATATAAGTTAATAGTTGGTGGAGCAAGCTAAGTTCAATTATGAGTCATCTAATCCTATTTAGTAAGAATAAAGATTTCTTACATGATGAATTAGCCGAATTGGGAGCCGAATGTTGATGTCACATTTTCATCAGCCGATGATAGGCATGTAAAAAAATTAAAATATCATCTACAGTTCAAATACCAACACATTAGCATCCGCTCTTAATCCAGCTAATTCATCTGGTCCAAAATAAGAATTGATTTCATAATGAGCTAATTAATATATTGAACTGAATATTCATTAATTGATAATATATCATAGAAGACTAATTCTAAGATTGTATAGCCTAATGTATATGAACTTTGAATTTTAGTCAAGCAAATCTCAAAGTGAGTTTGGTCATAAATTCCTATATCGCAGGAACAAATATTAATATCATATTAGTTTTAAAATTCTTATGTGCCTTAATTTTAGGTCGAGTTCAATTCAAACATGGATTGTTTAAGTTCATATTTATTAATGGACAAATGAGTGAGCAAGACTATTTATTAGTAATCTTAACTGATATAAAGAATATAAGGCCAACATTGTTTATAAGCTAAACAATCCTTGTAAAGAAACTAGCAAAACAAAAATCCATATTTGAATTTAGCTTATAAATATTAGCAAAGCTTTAATGGAATGTTTAAATTCATATATGGATTGTTCAGATTCGTCTTTAGTCTAGATCATTATTTCCTGCCAGCAAATGGACTAGTTTACATTGTTTATGACCAGCATATGATAAAAAAATATGGAGAAGTCAATTAAGAGTCTATGCATGAAATTACCAAAAAAAACTCGGCAATGTAGCATAAAGAAAAGGTCCATTTAACAACTACAACATTAATCAGGATGATTCAACTGTAAACAATATCAGATTTGTTTTTTCAAACTAAAACCTTCATATACTGTAATTCAATGTTGATAAGAGAGAACAGTATATTACCCCCGCATCTCTCTGTTTTCTCAAACCCTGAAGACCCTCATAAGCTTTATCCCGTTTTCCTGTGACAAGTACAAGCTCTGCCTTCAAAGTATCAATATCATTGTCTATGACCTTCAGTTCTTCTTTAAGAGGCCTGATTTTTGCTCTAACTGCTTGCTGTTCTTTTCTTACTCCATCAATATCAACACCCATGAGCTGGAATACAACAAGATTTTTTGACTTTGTTAAATACTTAAATCTATGGAAGGGAAAATGCACATTCACACTGGAATCAAATACAAAAATACTGATAAAAGTTGGCAAAATGAGGCAATAAATTAATAGAGATCTCATTTCATGAGAATAGACACTAATATTGAATTACTTCTTTTTGGCCAAGTGACTCCTGAATCTTGGCCCTCATAGCAGCATTAGCAATGACTTTCTCCCTTGTCCCTTGAAGTTGGTTGATTTCTCTAATAATTTGCTTTTCTTCATTCAAGGGGATGCTCTCATGTTGTATGCGGTTGTTCAAGCTTTGTATCTGTATGATATTTCCAAAAAAATGACCCATTAAAAAATGAAAACTCACTGCACCCGGGAAAAAGAAAAATTATAGGATGTTTAGTGTTAAAGCTTACAAGCCTATCAAGCTCTTCCTCAGATGAACATAAAGCAAAACCTCTGTCACGATTAGAACCATAATTATTAGTATTCAACTTGCCTAGGGCTTGCTGCAGGGGCGCCATTTCTTTCCTCCTACCATCCATAACCTTCCTAAACTGCTCATCTTCAGATGTTAACGACTTCAACTGTGGACTCACTTGTGCCCTCTCTGACTGCAAAAAGAGTGAGGGTGGTGTCAGTTTGAACAGTAAATGAACTTTATGTATCAATGTGTTCAATTTTACCTTGCTGATTTATATAAATGAATGCCATGAACTCAGTTTTAGATTTTATAGAAGGAAATATCTTCTAATATTCAAACTCTCAAAAAACATCCAATTACAACGTATATAGTGCAATTTCCAATTGTAATATATGTTATAAAATATTTATGTTGTGCTTTTGTTCCGTTTCAACATCCAATGCTAGCAAAGGCTAAAAGAATATGAACATATATATATATATATACAGATTTGATAAACATAGTACATTTTGGACACCTCCGGAATGGTAATTGGTTTTGAACAATTGGCTTATGACTAAACCTCAAAAACCATCTTGCAATTTACTATGACACATTAAGAGAGAGACTACTAGTCAGTTCAACTGTAAAGCTTTCCAAGTAAATGGTCAAATAAAACTATATTTGTGTTCCAAGAAGTATAATCACAATAGGATAACTGATAAGCCTTCATAAAATGTATTCAACAATTTACATAGATGCGTAGACTTGTTCTTCTATAACTAATAATCGTTTTTACATACCCATTTAGCCTTCAATGCTTCGGAAATTTCGGAGCGAGCCTGATTCATCTTCTGCAACTCTTTATCAGCCAGATCAAGTTTGCTTTTCAACTTTGGGTCATCATACTGCCTATGCCGTACAAAGTAGAAAGTATGTATCTTTTTAGGCTCAGGCCACTCATCAACAGCATTCTCACGAGTGTTGGATTCTGAGACTTCATTCACCTGTCTTTTGATTTGCTCATCCCTTCCATGTGAATCAAACTTAATAGGCTCATCAACAACCAGTCCTTGAGTTAGCTTCACACTTTCATCAAAAGTGCTGTCTCCATTACTTACAGTCTCAATGGGCACCTGGGATGCATCTGATACCACTTCCACTCCCATGGTACCAAGAGGTTCAACCTTTCAAAACCCAAAATCCTGATAAAAGATTAAAAACACACAAATTTAAAATAAATAAAAAAACAAAAAACAAAATTTGTAGCCAGCCCATTGAAAAGACGACAAAAAAAGCTATATATGTTAATCAAATCGACCCAATCCTGTTTTCTGCTTATCACTATGTATAATATATGACTGGATTGAACTCAGAGCAAAGTATAATATATGATTTGATTAAATTCGGCGCAATGATCATATATATACACATACGCATATACATAAGATCTAATTTTCTAAGAAAAGAAAAAACCAGGATCGATTCAAACCCGTTATACATGAATTCAGATCCAATTACGCACTCTTACAGTAAAGATATAGTTACAATAATCTTTTTAAAAAGTGACAGCATCGATCCAACCACAAGTATCAAATGAAAACTACATTTAACGATACAAACAAGCAATAATATAGGAGATCAGTGAAAGGAAAGCATGAATTGATTCACAAATCAACGGGGAAAAAGAAACATCACGAGGCAGAACAGAACAAGATTGATCGCCGATTTGTCATGCATATGAAAGAAAAAGAAGAACACAAAAAAAAAACAAAAACGCAGGCATATATGCGCCTGAATTTTCGATAACATCGATGAATCGGAGTTCAATTTCTCAACTGCGAACGGGATCGCCAGATCGGACAAAGAATCGGAGCAAGAACGCAAGAGAAAGTGCAAGAAAATGCGAGAAACGAACGTTTGAAATGACGGCAACGTACCGGGAATGACGACGAAACCGAGGGGAGAGAGAGATGATTTGCCGATAGAGGGGGAAAAAAAAACAAAAAAAAAAAAAAGAGCGGTCAGATCTCCTCTGCACAGCCGTGACATGGAGATGGACTATTTAAACGAGAGAGTTTTTTTTTTTCCCACGTATTCTCACACCCATAATAAATCCTGGACCCATTAATCGTATGAAATGTTTAAACTACTTCTTAAAAAATATAAAAAATAATCATATTGTGATTAAATATTTTATAGTATCCTTCGAATATAAATTAAATATTTAAGTATTAGTTTTTGAACATTCTATTTATATTTAATTAATTATTTTAAATTTGATTAAAAAAAATATACTAGTATTTAAAAAATAATATTTAAATAGTTAATTTATATTCTAATAATTATCGTATAAAAAAAGAATATTTTAATAATTTCATGATATTAAATACAATTGATTAGTGTATTTATCTTCTTTTTGTTCATACATTTAATGAGACAATGTAGTAGTGAGGGAATTGAGGGGAGGATAGGACGGACCATTTTCATTTGTAGGGGAAAACAAACAAAATAGAAGAAAAAAGGCCTTGACAAGTTATTTGTTTTTTTACCAAAAGTGGCCACCTATATGATGCGGGTACTTTTTCTGCCCCTTGACTTTGAGGCGATTTCATTATATTCTTGGTCAAATTGTGCGGTCTCCGGTCTCCGGTCTCCGGTCTCTTATATTTGTATTGGTCATCGTAGGCTAATTTTTTGTATAGTGGGAGCAAGTGTCCAATGCTTATAACAAGTTGAAACAAGTTTTTAAAATAAAAAGTTACTTTATTTGATACTAGGATGATTTAAAATGTAAGAAATATTTGATACTTATTTTTATTTTTATGTTTTATTTTTATAACTTTTTATTTTATTCGAATTAAAACAAACATCTCACACTTTTTTATATGTAAAATATTTTATATTCTTTCTAGGGGTGTAAAATGGATTGTCAGTTTGCAGGCGGAGCGAATCGGACCAAAATATTTTTGGTCTATTTTAATCGCGGACCTAAATACACCGATCCGTTTAGGCCTGATCCGTGCGAATACAGATCGATCTGCGAACTAACTTGTTATTTAAAAAATAATAATTATTACATATTCTACTTAATATATTAGTACCTTAACCTAAATACATTAATTTTAAAATTAACTTTTTTAAAAAATATTTTTAAAAAATTTAAAAATTTAAAATTATTTAATAAAAATTAACTTATAATATTTATTTTAAATAAAAAAATAAATATGAACGGTACATGGACCGGTCCGGACCAGAAAATTTTAGTCCGTTAAAAGTCCGTTTAGGCCCGCTCCGTGACAGACCGGACTGATCCGCTTTATACCCCTACCACATCTATGACCCATAACATTTTTATTACTCCCCTCAAAGATTAAAAAATCCAGCGTTATAGCTTGTGATGGCTTTCATCTTTTTATCCAACACACTCTGCAACTAGTTTTTAGCACACCAAGTGTTAAACTTAAACATAAATATATTGAACATATGATACCGGTATAATTTGTTATATTTTCCTTGCATTGATTTGGATTTATTCTTATAAAACAGTTGATTTTAATCTTTTTGAAGTTTATTTTCATTTTTATACATAATTATATTTCAGGTGTTTTTTATTGTTTTACGAATGAGGTAAATAAAAAATTTCATACAAACTAAAGGAGAAGGGATTGCATGAAAGGATAGTTAAATCATCTTCAAAAATATTTTATTAAAATAAAGCAAAGAGAAAAATTACTATCACATATTAATGTTGCATAATTAAAAAGAAAAAAACTGTGTGAAAAGAGGTGGATCAGTATGTTTTGCTAACAAATGCAGTAAAGAAATGCAAAGTTGTGCACATTAAAGAAAATAAATCCGAGTTCAAATACTTTTTATTAAAAGCTCGAATAGTTTGCTGCACACTACATGCAAGTTTGGACATTAATTTGAAGTCGGATGTATTTAAAGTCCACGTTCTTGGAAGAGGAGAAAATTTGTGAATTTGATGTTAGCGCACTATAAGACTAATTAAATAAAATAATATTGAACCTCATTTTCTGTCCAGATCAACAATAGAGCCCTAATAATCAACACAATGCATGCAAGATTGGTGTCTTCTTACATAAGGTTCTAAATGTCATAAGATTGGTTCCAAGTGATGAAGGAAGAAGTTCATAAGGTAACACACATGACTATGTCCAATTTTATAGAGAAACGAAAAAATGATAATCAAAATTGTTCTGTACATGCAAAGTCAAACATATGGACAACAACTATCAATGATTGTTAACCCTTTGAATACATGCCTGCAGGGGTTTCTCCAAGATGCCTTCGTACAAGAATGCAAGTCTCCCTATACCGTCTATATGAGAGGATAAAATTGTCACTCTCAAGTAAGGGTAAAAAGGTATTTAAAAGATGTTTAAAAATAAATAAGGGCAATCACGGTCATTACTACACAATAATTAAAAAAAATGGAGAGATCACTACTCAATATAGGAATGGCAATTTTTCGGGTCAAATTAGGTACCCGCCCCTATTGGGACAAGTTTCAAGTCTTCATAATCAGGTTCGGGGCGGGTTTGGTATTATATTTTAAAAACCTAATCGGGTTCGGGGCGGGTTCGGGTAATGTATTAAAAACCCGTCCCGACCCAATTATATATAAATATATTATTATACATAAATTAACCCACACGTGATCCGGGCATCCAACTGTAGTGTACATATATTATTATATATAAATATATTATTATGCATAATAGTTGTAGTGTATGATATATTAATATATTATTAATCCGGCTGTTGTTGCCCTAGTTTTATAAGATTCCTTTCTATCCGCAGTGCAGATGTTTCTCTCAGCCTCTCGCTCTCAGCGTCTCGCACTTCAGCGGCTGCTGCAGTGTTGCGGCCTTTGGCCTGTGGCCCAAGTGATTGTCGTTGTATCGAACTTCTGTCTCCCTTTCAAGCGATCTTCTCGAAGGTGCAACCTCTCTCGATCTCTTCTCAGCAACACAACCTCAATCAATTTCTTCTCATCGTCTCGGTCTCTCTCTCACCCTCCCTCGATCTCGTTGCAGCCTCCTGATCTCGACTTAACCTCCATCGATCTTCATCTCTCTCTACATAATGGCCAATGGCGACGTGCAATCACAATCGGTGAGCGTGTATTCTTCTTCTTTTGTTGTTTTATTCAATTATTCTTCTGTTTTCAAGTTCTGATTTATGTGTTTGGATAGTTGATTGTCTGATTTTTCGAATTTATGTGTTTCAATTTGTTTCTTTTTATTGTCTTTATTTTTTTCGTTGCTATTTTTATTTGCTGTAATTTTAGCCAAGACAGTGTTCAAAATTTAATATCTTTTTCATTGTCTTTGTTTTTTTGTTCTAATCTGGATAACTGGATATATACTCTATTGCAACATTTGATTTGAAGATACTATGTAAACAACGAAAACATTTTTAGAACCAATAAAATATATGAAATAGAGTATACATATATATGTGTGTGTGATAGAAAATACATCCAGTGTAGACAATGAATACCACATCGTGTAACACATCGTTATATACTGGAAATAATAGAATATATTTTTTCAATATTTTTTATATACTGGAATGAAATAACACATGTCATATATATTGGAATGATTATTGATACTGGAATAGTATTTGTTCAAGTATATATATATATATATATATATATATATATATATATATATATATATATTTGGGTAACATAAACATGGCATCTTCAGAAGCTAAAAATTTTTCTTCCGTACCAACTGATTCACAACCCACTCCAACGTCTACTCATGTAGAGACAAATCCTATAGCACCAACTAGAAAACGAAAATTAACCTCTACGATATGAAATGATTTTAAAAGGCAAAATGTGAAGGGGGAAGACTTTGCCACTTGTATTCATTGCAATTCAAGACTTAAATGTGACAGTAAGAATGGCACCAAACATTTACATAACCATTTGGATAGGTGTGCAAAACGGAAAAATTGTGACATTAAACAACAAATCTTAACCCTTCAAGAAAGAAAGATGGATGAAAAAGTCCAGATGGGTGGTTTCACTTTTGATCAAGATGCATCAAGAAGGGATCTTGCTCATGCAATTATAATTCATGAGTACCCTCTTTCAATTGTTAATCATTTTGCTTTTAAAAAATTTGCTAAAGGCCTCCAACCTTTGTTCAAAATGGTTTCCTGTAACACAATTAGAAGTGATATTTAAAAAATTTATGAGAGTGAAAAGCAAAAAACTAATAAGTTGTTAAAAAACCTCCATAACCGAGTTGCTATTACAACTGATATGTGGACATCTAATCAAAAGAAGGGTTATATGGTTGTCACAGTGCATTTCGTGGGTGATTCTTGGTTATTGCAACATCGGCTTATAAGGTTAGTTAAAAATATATTTTATGTCCTTCAAATATATATTGTTTTATTTTTATTTGTCTGTAATTATACTTATTCATATAAATATTAATGACTTGACATGAATATTTTAGGTTTCAGTATGTGCTAGCTCCTCATAATAAAGAAACCCTAGTTGATTGTTTGATGGAATGCTTGCTGGATTGGAATATTGATAGAAAGTTGATGACAATTACAGTAGATAATTGTTCAGCCAATGATGCAATGATTGATATTATTTCGGATAAGTTATCTTTAAGTAATTCAATTTTACTTGATGGGAAGATGCTTCATATGCGATGTGTTGCACATATTTTGAATTTAATTGTGAAAGATGGTTTAAATGTCATAGGGCTTGCAATTGAAAAAATTCGTGACACTGTTGTGTATTGGGCAGCAATTCCATCAAGGGTGGAGAAATTTGAGGATGCAGCTCACCAATTAAGAATTTCTTGTACTAAGAAATTGGCACTTGATTGTAAGACTAGATGGAATTATACTTATTTGATGATATTCACTGCATTATTGTATAAAGATGTTTTCCCACGTTTGAGACAACGAGAGAAACATTATACATGTGTGCCATCTATGTCTGATTGGGAATTAGCAAAAGAGGTTTGTGACAAGTTAAAATTATTTTATGATGCTACAAAGTCATTTTCTGGGACTAACTTTCCTACAACAAATATCTTTTTTATTAAAGTTTGCAACATTAAGGTGGCTTTGTCTAAGTGGGCAGTGTGCGAAAATGAAGTTGTAAGAATGATGGTGTCAAGAATGATAGGGAAGTTTGACAAGTATTAGAGTGTGTGTCACATGGTTATATCAGTAGCAATTGTCCTAGACCCAAGGTACAAAATGAAGATCGTGGAGTATTATTATAGTTTGATTTATAGATTTGAATCTTCAAATGAAATTGAAAAGATCGAACAAAATTGTTATGATTTACTTGATGAGTATCAATCAAGATCTGGGTCGAATGAAGATTTTTTTTTACACACCTGCAATAGAGTCTCACACAGATGTTAATGGTGTTGAGGAGCATGATAATCTAGATGGCTATTATACTTTTGTTAGTAATACTACATAGAATGTCTATGCAAAATCTGGGATGGACCATTACTTGGATGAGCCTGTTTTGCCAAAGTCTCTAGATCTTGATGTGTTAAGTTGGTGGAAGACAAATGATGTGAAGTATCCTACTTTGCAAAGGATTGTTCGAGACATTTTTGCTATTCCTGTATCAACTGTTGCATCAGAATCTACTTTTAGTACAGGTGGTACAGTTGTGTGTCCACACCGCAGTAAACTTCATCCTGAAACTTTAGAAGCCTTAATGTGTACTCAAAATTGGTTGTGGGCTGATATGCATGGTAATTTTTTATAAACATGTTAGATTATATCATTATTTAAAGTTATATTTAAATATTAATATCTGTTTTCTCTTATATAGCAACTGGTTCGACAGTAAACTTATCTTGTGCTTATTCAATTGTGGATGATGGTGATTCTGAAGTAGGCACCTAGCTTTGAAGATGAAAGCAGCTAATGGGTATAGATAAAGCTTATCTGTATTGTTCGTAATGTAAATATTTAGAATTTGTATAATTTTATCTAAATTTGTCATTTTTTTTTACTTTCATAATTTTGTAACAGGGAACAATCTACTGTAATTTTATAGTTGAGTTAGACTGCTTGTGGATTGTAAAAGCTGCAATTTTGCATTTAAACACTTCCTGTGGGATGCTGTCTGCTATGACTTGTGAGATGCTATCTACTACGGCCGGTGGGATGCTGCAGCTGCCTGCTATGGCCTGTGGAATACTGCCTGTGGATTGTAAAAGCTGCAATTTTGCATTTAAACACTACCTACGGGATGCTGTCTGTTGTCCTTGTAGACTAATATTTATGTTATCTTGGGAAGTATTTAATATTAGAATAATGGTGCCTGCTATGCCCCATTGGAATTTGGATTGAATTAGCTGCTCTTTATTATTTTAATCTTTAATACATTATTAGACATTAAAGCTATTTTAAATTTAAATCATGCTTGTAAACAATTTTATTTGAATTCAGGGCGGGTTTTTGCTATGACTCGACTTGACCCGAATATTAAATGGGACGGGACGGGGCGGGTTCAGGGTAAGTCTTTTTAATTGGGACGGGTTTGGGATGAGTTTATCTGACCCGTCATGGGTTCGGGACGAGTTTTTGTTAGATGAGACGGGTTCGGGATTGGAATGACCTGTCACGCCCCCAAATTCTGAAACCCACAGAACCAGGAATGCGACTTTCCCACACCCATTCTAGGGGTCGAGGGATTGGGGTTTAATTCTAACCGGTACAATACTATGACGGGGTAGCTTGTACTTACAAATAAACCAATGCAACACACAGGCTATTAGTAAGCAAATCTGCTAATAATCAGAGTCCAACCAATCAAGTTTGTACAACTACCACAGACCCAAGTCCGGAAAAGGAAATAGTCAAATAATTCAAAGTAGAGGATAGATTCCTAACATGACTCCTACTCTGATAATGCTTCCACCAGCTCTGTTGTGACTCCACCAACTACTCCCTACGACCTGTAGAAAAAAAAAAGAAATGTAGTAGGGTGAGCACGAGTGCCCAGTAGGTGATCCCCATCTCTGACTCCCGGTTACATATATTCTTAAATCTAAATGTTCAGTGTATGCTTGTGCCAGTGTAATGCTCTACTCTACCACCGAGGGCCTAAGTTAAACACTCGGAATAAAACAACTCATTTCATTTATTTACAACGAGCAACGTACATATCACAATTAAGTCACCAAACTATTGACGTTATAACCCAACCATCCAAAACCTCACAATCGACCCCAGAGGATCATTTATTTTTTTCCAATAGTCGTATGTGGGACCCACGGTGTCCCTCTTGACAGCCTGCCACATACGGGACCTGGGTCAACCAGCCACTTAGGGGACCTGCGGCCTCTGGCCAGCCCTAGGTGGGACCTGCGGTTACCCAACAACCTCCACAACCCAACCATCAATACACATATAACAAAACAACGAGCAAGACAAGTAAACATTAGCGTGTACAATATAATAAGTATTTCAAGCATTTAAATCACCAAACACTATTAACCGTCATAGTTCCACATTTAAATCATCAACAGTCTCAAGCCAAAATGTTTATGAGTTCAGCCGTACAAAACCTATATTTGTATCTGTATACCATTTACCTCGTTGCATTTATATAACTAATTATAATCATACGTATACGTTATTTACATATATATATATATATATTATTACCTAAATATATATTTATATATATATATGTAAAAAAAAGAAACGAGGGAGCGTGCGCTCCCTCTGGCTTCACGGTGCGCCCGCAGGCACACCCTAGCGGCGGGGGGCACGTACACCGCCGCCCTTTTGCACCACCCCCGCGCGGCGAGACGCGCGGCGAGACGCGCGCAGACGCCCGGATCCACGCGGCCCGCCGGAACACACGGTGCACGAGTCGCCCAACGCGCGCGACGTCACGCCGCCCACGTCACGCCGCCTCTCCACTGCCTCCCCGTGCGGATCGCCCCAACCCGGCTGCGGTACCCCTTGAAACCACCGCCCATGAAGCCGACGATTTCCCTTCCCTCTCCACGGCTGGCGTGTCCGCAACCCTTTGAGCCGACGTTCCTCTCTTCCGATGGCGGGCGTGGCCAACGCAAACGGCTCACCCCTCACGGCGTTGACTAGTCTAGACGTCAAATCCCATACATTAGGAGATACAAAGCGTGCAATAGGGTAGACAAAGAACCAGAATCACCTACCTAGATTTGATTTGGAAAGATTGATTGAACCGCTTCAAACCCTTCTCGTCTCCCTGGCAAAATTGGTGCACCAATAGGAATGTAGGGTTTTACCCTAATCCCTCTATTTATACTAATATGAGTTCATTTGATTTATAATAATAATAATAATATTTAATTATAAGAATTAATCTCAAAGAATTATATTAATAAAAATAAAATCTAATATTCAAAATCCCTTAATAATAAACTTAATATATTGAAATCACCATATTAAATAATAATAATAATAATAATAATAATAATAATAATAATAATAATAATAATAATAATAATAATAATAATAATAATATGGTGAGGTCAACGCTCGAGTTGAGGTCACGCTGTCGAATACGTATTCCAACCTCACCCAAGTACGGGTATTTACATCCTCCCTGTTGTACCCCATTTTGACCAGGTTAGATCGCAACCGTACTTGGCAAAGGACCACTAAGTGATAGAGGATAACATTCGGAGAATAACGCACTTGACCACGCTTGATTCCGAGGAGAAATGAAATGATTATGATAAAAACATCAAGTTGAATTGGACAACCAGTGGGCAGCCCGCTATTTTATTAATAACTTCCCCGATACTTGTCGTAATCCAACAAAGTCAATTGAATTGATTAGATAACACCTTTATCTATCATTTCCAATTGGTTTGAGAATATTCCGGGTTGTATTCAATTAGTTATGATTTTTCAAAGTTGGCAACCAAACCTTGTGCAAATTTGGGGGAGACAGCTAGTGCGCAGCGCACTATTTTGCCAATAACTTTCTCAATACTCATTGGATCTGAACAAAGTCAATTGCATTAGTTAGATAACATCTTTATCTATCATCTCCAATTGGTTTGAGAATATTCCGGGTTGTATTCAATTAGTTATGATTTTTCAAAGTTGGCAACCAAACCTTGTGCAAATTTGGGGGAGACAGCTAGTGCGCAGCGCACTATTTTGCCAATAACTTTCTCAATACTCATTGGATCTGAACAAAGTCAATTGAATTAGTTAGATAACATCTTTATCTATCATCTCCAATTGGTTTGAGAATATTCCGGGTTGTATTCAATTAGTTATGATTTTTCAAAGTTGGCAACCAAACCTTGTGCAAATTTGGGGGAGACAGCTAGTGCGCAGCGCACTATTTTGCCAATAACTTTCTCAATACTCATTGGATCTGAACAAAGTCAATTGCATTAGTTAGATAACATCTTTATCTATCATCTCCAATTGGTTTGAAGGTAATCCGAGTTCTATGCAATTAACTATGAATTTTTGAATCAGACGGGCAGAATGCTCACTTTATCATGTACCACTGTGCGGTATTTCCCACTTTTCTCTTAAATGGATGATCCGTTTGGAGTGATTCCAATTTCAAGAGATAGATAACAGAATTTAGAGCAAAACAAGACCAATTTGGCCCTAATCCGAGCTCTGTGGAGAAAGTTATGAATTTTTGAAGTTGCCCCAAAAATCTGCCAATTTTTCACGAATTTTGGTTCTTCATATGCATGTTTGTTCCACATTGCCGGTTTGCTTCTACTTCACCCAGGTATATATACAAAGGCACTATCCTTACACAGCAAGTGATAACAAGAGAGGCCTAAGGAAGCCCAAGTAGAGGCGCCACGTGGCGACCGAGCCCACACATGGAAATTTTTGGGGAAACCCAAATCCAGGTGGTCAAACTTGGTCAAATCCGGACTAAGCCCAAATCCGGGCTAAGCCCAAATCCGGTGGTCAAACTTGGTCAACTGATGCGGAGTAAGGACTTACAGATCCGGACTAAGCCCAGATCCGGTGGTCAAACTTGGTCAACTGATGCGGAGTAAGGACTTACAGATTCGGACTAAGCCCAAATCCGGTGGTCAAACTTGGTCAACTGATGCGGAGTAAGGACTTACAGATCCGGACTAAGCCCAAATCCGGTGGTCAAACTTGGTCAACTGATGCGGAGTAAGGACTTACTGATCCGGACTAAGCCCAGATCCGGTGGTCAAACTTGGTCAACTGATGCGGAATAAGGACTTACCGATGTGGACTAAGGCCACCGATCCGAATAAGCGCAGATCCAGGAGGTCAAACTTGGTCAAATCCGAGCTAAACCTATTGATGCGGAATAAGCTCATTAGTACGGAATAAGGACTTGTTAATACGGAATGAGGACCTATAGATGCGGAATAAGGCCACTGATCCGGAATAAGCCTAGATCCGGAGGTCAAACCTGGTTCAATAATTTTGAAAAACTCCAAAATAGCTCCTCTACAGGTCTGGGAGTGACTCCAAAGCATCGGGACTCCGAAAATCCTTTTTAAGTGCATTAAATGCCAGCAGTGTCTCGGAACCCTCTTTTTAAGCGTGGGAATTGAGGAGTCTCCAAATATTACATTCAAATGTCTCGGAACTCCATTTTTGAGCATAGGGACGGAAGACCTCTGTAATTAAATGTCATTTTCCTCGGGACATCACAGTTGACCCTGGGAATTGCATAACCATTAATTCCCAACGGCTCCAATACATCCGGAAATGCATTCCGCCCTTACCCACCAAAGCGTCCAGGTACAACAGAGGATTAAATAATCTCAAACAATTTATTTATTTTCAGGCACTGGGACTCCTTTTTCAAAGCACGGAACCGTGAATTATTGTAAATCGCTGGGAACCGAGAATTCCATTTCCGAAGTCATTAATTCATTGGAACGATGTAGTTGACTCATGGGGACTGTAAGGCATCCAATAAATGCCGAGGCACGGGCTGTCTCCCCTGGGATTCCTATAAATAGACTGCCCCAAGAGGCAAGGAGGAGGATCGATTATCAAGTATCAGAGGAGGTTATTCTGAGAGAGAGCTTTCTGACAAAATTTCCGAGAGATAAAAACCAGAGGGAGAGAGAGAGTATCCTGGGAATCACAAAGAGAGATATACTCATTTTCTAAGGGAAAAAGCACCCAGAATCACTGTTCGTCTTTACGGGGAGGAGCTGACACTGGAAAAATTCTTTTTCTAACCTTTGTGCTTTCAGGAAACGCTTTGAAGGCATTACTCGAAGGAAAAAGGGGCTCCCACCTGCATCATTTTCTTTCCTCCAGGTTCTCTACTTTTATTTTATTTTATCTTATTTTTTTTTCTTACGCTTGTTTTCAAACATAAAACCCAAAAACGCTCTTTTTCCTTTTTTCCTCATCTCTCTAAAGTAGAAAAACGAAAATATAAAAAACAAACATCTTGCATCTCTTTTTTTTCTTCCTTTATTATTTTCAAAAAAAATAATAAAATGTAAAAAAAACAAAACTCAAATCTCTTCTAGAAAAATTTAAACAAGGCCTAGGCGGTCATGAGGGTTGAGCCCTAGATGCTCACATCCTAGTCTGCTTGGGCCAATATCAATTGTGGCGGTATTTTCTTATTTGAATTCAAATTGCTTTTGTTTTCTTTTTAAAAAAGGAAAATTACTTTTGTTTTCTTATAAAAATGCAATCTTCACACGGGCCTAGATCCCACATTCTTTTTCTAAAATTAGAATGTCCCTTTTTATTTACTTTATTAAAATCTTTTTCTTTGTTGTTTTAAGGCCTAGATCCTAAAATCTTTCTTTTTCTTAAAATTAAAAATACAAAAACTCTTTTTTTAGAATAAATAATAGAGCAAGCAAACACCCATAGATCAAGACTAGGTACCAATTGTGGGCGTTGTGGGGGTGCAAGAATTTTTCTTCCTTCCCCACACGTAACCGACTCCCGAACCTAATTCTCTCGGAACCGTAGACCTTTCTTTTTCTAGGTGCCCAATCACACCTTTAATTTGTTTGGTGGCGACTACGTGTTTTTCTTTTCTTTAATGGTTTGTGCGAGCCTTGTGCAGGGATGACTCTAGGATCAATGGAATGAACTAGCATGGAGTCCTTTCACAAAATCCAAGACGAGCCCGGTCAAAAACGGGTGATGACACTCCCCACCTTAGGACTTTTCATCCCCGAAAAGACAAGTCATCCACTACGAGGTAAGACTACCCCTGGCTAACGAAAGTATGCACAACTTAGCCCTAATAAACAAGATAGACAAAACAACACCCGTGAACAAAGTAACCATCCGTGCATCAAACCACACAACCAAATTAACAATCATAAGCACTAACAAAACAACAAGATTAACTACCTCAATGCACGGTAAGGATCTTGACAGCCTCCCCACCTTAGGACTGTTCGTCCTCGAACGGCTCGGGGGTGAAGAACACGCATCCCGACTCTCTCGCTCCCAGGTCTGCTCCTCCATATTACGGGGCGCCACAAAACTCGGACCAACGGAATCGTCTTGCCTCGCAAGACCTGGTCCCGCCTGGTCTAAAATCCGAACCGGTGCCTCTACAACAGAACCATCATCTCGCTAACGCTATCTCACACCAATCAAGCACATGGGAAGAATCTGGGTAATATTTTCATAACCGGGAGACATGGAAAACGTCATGAACACGAGCTAGCTCGGGTGTTAACTCTAATCGATAGGCAACCGGTCCCACCACAAGAATAATAGGAAAAGGACCAACAAACCGTGGCGAAAGTTTGGATCCCCGCCCAAATCGTCGTGCCCCCGTCGAGGCAAGACTCGCAAGAAAACACAATCCCCTACGACGAACCGAGCGGTCGCCGCCGTCTCGTCAAGATATGATTTCCGTCGACTGGCCGTCAACATCCGTCGTCGGATCACTTGAACCAACTCGGTAGTTTCCTGAACCATGTCGGGACCCAAAACAATCGCTTCCCCGCCTGAGCCCAACATAGAGGGGAGCGACACGGTCGCCCATACAATGCCTCATAAGGCGCCATCCCTATCGTAGCTGATAGCTATTGTTGTAGGAGAACTCTACCAAAGGAAGGTGAGCCTCCCAACAACCACCAAAATCCAACACACAAGCACAGAGCATATCCTCAAGAGTCCGAATAGTGCGCTCGGACCGCCATCTGTCCGAGGGTGATAAGCCGTATTCAGGTTCACTCGGGTGCCCAATGCACGCCGTAGTCGTTGCGTAATCGCTGAAGTGAACCGTACATCCCTATCGGAGACAATCGATAACGGCACACCATGCAACCGTACTATCACATCGACATAACGTTGTCCTAAGGTCCGGACTGGATCGGTCTCACGAATCAGAATAAAGTGGGCAGATTTCGTCAAGCGGTCTACAACAACCCAGATAGTATCATGTCCTCGGGAACGAGGAAGCCCTGTGACAAAGTCCATAGTCACATGATCCCACTTCCACTCCGGCACAAATAACGACTGCAACTCACTAGCAGACCGCAAATGCTCGGCCTTGACCTGCTGGCATGTCAACCACCGTCGAACAAACTCTGCTATAGCCTTTTTAAGGCCAAACCACCAAAACCGTTGTCGTACAACATGATACATCTTTGTACCCCCCGGGTGGACAGCCAAACGAGAGTGATGAAATTCCCGTAAAACTGTCTCCCGAAGAGAAGATGGAACTATCAACCGACCTCGATAGCGCAACACATGGTCAGAATCCTCCGTCCAATCCGTGGGAAGTACGGTGGTCTGAATCTGATCCCGGAGGATCTCACGCTCAACATCCCCCAACTGACCTTCAATAACCTGACGCCGCAACTCAGGCACCGCTATAACCACGCTCAGCATACCCTGTACTACACCCTGCACTAGCTGTAACCTCAGAGCAGCTAGTTGCCCCATCATCTCCCATTCTTTGATAAAGACAAAGCCACCATTGCCTGGCTCTTTCGGCTCAAGGCATCGCCTACTACATTCCCCTTCCCAAGTGTATATCGTAGATCAAACTGGACTCTGCATATACTTCACCCAACGCCTTTGTCTAAGATTCAGATCCCGCTGAGAGAAGATGTATTGCAAGCTCTTGTGGTCAGTGAACACCACAAACTTCTCCCCAAGAAGATAGTGCTGCCAGCTCTTTAATGCAAAGATCACTGCAGCTAGCTCCAAATCGTGCGTAGGGTAATTCTTCTCATGGGTCCTCAACTGACGGGAACCATAAGCAATTACCCGTCCTTCCTACATGAGTACACAACCCAACCCAACGTTAGAGGCATCACAAAAGACCTTATAGGGTACACCCTCCTGTGGTAGGACCAAGATAGGCGCTGAAGTCAATCTGGCCTTCAGCTGACTGAAAGCCTCCTCACAAGCATCCAACCAGTCATACCGCACCCCCTTTCGGGTTAAGTTAGTCATCGGTGCAGCTAAACGGGAGAAGTCCTTCACAAACCTCCTGTAATAACCAGCCAACCCCAGAAAACTCCTAATTTCAAAAACATTCATTGGCCGCTTCCAAGACATCACTGCCTCAATCTTGCCAGGATCTACTGTGATACCCTCCGATGATACCACGTGCCCTAAGAACTTCACTCTCTGCAACCAAAAGTCACACTTCGTGAATTTTGCGTATAGCCTATGCGTATAGCCTATGGTCCCTCAACGTCTGCAATACCACATGTAAGTGCTCTTCATGCTCGATCTCTGTCCGGGAATAAATCAGGATATCATCTATAAAGACCACCACGAACTGATCAAGGTAAGGTGTGAAAATCTGGTTCATCAATCCCATGAACACCGCTGGGGCATTTGTGAGCTCAAAGGGCATCACTAACCACTCATAATGGCCATATCTACAACTGAAGGCTGTCTTCGGGATATCTGACTCCCGCACACGCAACTGATGGTATCCAGATCTCAAATCAATCTTGGAAAACCAACGGGCACCCCTGAACTGGTCAAACAAATCATCGATCCTCTGTAGGGGGTATCTATTCTTCACTGTCACCTGGTTCAACCGTCGGTAGTCAATACACAACCGAAGCGAACCATCCGCCTTTTTGGCGAATAACACCGGAGCACTCCAAGGCGAACTACTTCGTCTAATAAAACCACGCGCCAAAAGATCGTCAATCTGTCTCTTGAGCTTGAGCTCTCGAAGCTCAACTGGTGCCATCCTATAAGCTACCAATCTGATAGGTGTTGTCCCGGGTAGCAACTCTATCGAGAAGTCCATCACTCTCTCGGGTGGTAATTCAATCAAGTCCTCGGGAAACACGTTGGGAAACTGATCCACCACCTGGGGTAACACCACCTTACTCTCCTGCTGAGGGTCAACTAGAGTTAGATTGGCTAACTGATGGGTTACATCACCCCACCCCTGCTTCAAAGGCCCTAATTTGCAAGCATCCTCAGACTACTCACCCACGAAGGTGCCTCGAGTGCCCTCAGGTGTGAGGAAGGTTACTCGTCGCCTATAACACTCAATCACCGCCTCTACACAGGTCAACCAGTCCATACCCAATATCATATCAAAAGCATCGAAATGCATCACAAATAGGTTACACCGGAGGTCAACACCTCCGAGAGTAACCCCACATCCCAAACAGACCCTATCAATCACCACCAGGCCCCCTACGGGTGTATCAACCACAAGGGGCTGATCGATAGTAGTACAATCCAACTCTAGTCCCTCTGCAGTGGAGTGCGCAATGAACGAGTGTGTAGCACCAGTATCAATCAAAACAGTACAAATAGTGTGTGAAACCAAAATTGTACCTCTCACCGCAGCTGGCCCCTGACTCGCCTCGTCAACCGGTGGAACTTCTCCCTCTCTGTCAGCGATAGCATAGTTCCTCCCCTTCTGAACACTGCCACTGGCCTGACTCGCCGTAGCTCGATCATTCTGTCCCTTCTGTGTTTGGGCCTCCCGCTGAGGCTGCTGTGTAGCAGGTCGTCCCTGTATTGACTGTCCTGACTGAGCTGGCCTCTGATATGGAGTCCCGCTCCTCTGGCCCTGGTCACGAGGTCGATGTGGCCCCGCAACATTAGCTGAACTGGCAGAAGGACACTCTCCTATCCTGTGTCCCAGTCGCCCACATCGAAAGCACTTGAGTGGGTTGCCACTCTTCCTCCTACAATCCGCCTCCTTGTGTCCCCGGAGTCCGCAGGATCGACACGTCCCTGAAAACCGTGAGGTAGAACTGCTGCCTGAGTTCCCCGTTTGTGAGAATCTGGGCACTGGCCTCTTGTCCCCCTGTCCCTCAGTCTGCTCCTCTCTTGGCCTCTTCTGGCTAGGCCCCGATGAGCTCCCCTGGTTTCGAGTCCTGATCTGGTTTAAGTCCCGCTCTCCAATAAGTGCCTTGTTGATTGCGTCCACCGTACGTGGTCAACTCCATCATGTTCGGTCCCCTCCCGAGTGATGGTCTCAACCCATCAATGAAATCCCTGGGGTCTTATTAGCCTCAACCCTCCATGACTCGGGGCAAATCTCCCTAGCTCGGTGAAAGCGGTGACATACTCTGTCACGGTCCGACCGCCCGCTCTCCAGGTGTGTAGTATTCCCGTCGCCTCGTCTTCCGCACGGAGCGAGGGAAATACTCGTGTAAAAAGAGCTCCACGAAGTCCTCCCATGCCATCGGGCTCTCGTGAACATGCTTCACGGCGTCCCACCACCTACGGGCCCCACCTACCAGGAAATGTGTGGCTAAGCGGACCTTAGCCTTATCGGGCACCTGGATCGGCTCGAAGATGTCTTCCGTCCATTTGACCCATTCCTCGGCCTCATCGGGTCTCGTATTCGCCTCAAACTTCGTTGGTTTCTGTTTCAAGAACCGACTCACACGATCGATCGGTGCTAGCAGCGAATCGCCGTAACCTATGGCGGGCTCTCCTCTAGAACCTCCTGCCCGCCGCTCTGCTCGAGGCCGCCGTTGCCTCCTCGGTTCCTCCTGCATCACTTCTCTGGCCACTTCCCTCATGGTACCCTGCATGGCACCCTGGATTTGGCTCGATTTGAGCCCCAATCCGAGCAGCAATATCTGAACCCAAGGATGGTACTGGAGAACTCTGCTCTCTCTTTGAGATTCAGATGAAGGGATAGCTCCTCTGCTGACCTTGAGCCCTAGTCTTGGGTGCCATTCTGCACCAACACATATCAACAATATCTATTAACTATCGCGCACTAGTCAAATAACCAAATTATGTGGTTATTTACTTAGACCTCCTAGGTTGGAATTAGCATATTGACATTTTCGATTAAGCACAATCAATTATCGAAGAAGAATAAACCACGAGATAGCCAATAGTATAATCAATACAAGCACATCATTAAAGCGGCATTAGCAGATGATTTCTAGTGCCTAGATATGCACACAATCACGCAGCATGTATGACACCCAACCCAAATGCTTCCTAGGATGATATGATGAACCCTCAGTCAACACAGAACACATATAAGGACTGCGTTGATCAAGCGCCCTCCCTATAGTCTTCCACGCTACTAATTGTCTATCAACCACCCCTCTCTAACCTAGGTCCACTAAACCAGGCTCTGATACCAACTTGTCACGCCCCCAAATTCTGAAACCCACAGAACCAGAAACGCGACTTTCCCACGCCCATTCTAGGGGTCGAGGGATTGGGGTTTAATTCTAACCGGTACAATACTACGACGGGGTAGCTTGTACTTACAAATAAACCAATGCAACACACAAGGCTATTAGTAAGCAAATCTGCTAATAATCGTAGTCCAACCAATCAAGTTTGTACAACCGCCACGGACCCAAGTCCGGAAAAGGAAATAGTCAAATAATTCAAAGTAGAGGATAGATTCCTAACATGACTCCTACTCTGATAATGCTTCCACCAGCTCTGTTGTGACTCCACCAGCTACTCCCTACGACTTGTAGAAAAAAAAGAAATGTAGTAGGGTGAGCACGAGTGCCCAGTAGGTGATCCCCATCTCTGACTCCCGGTTACATATATTCTTAGATCTAAATGTTCAGTGTATGCTTGTGCTAGTGTAGTGCTCTACTCTACCACCGAGGGCCTAAGTTAAACACTCGAAATAAAACAACTCATTTCATTTATTTACAACGAGCAACGTACATATCACAATTAAGTCACCAAACTATTGACGTTATAACCCAACCATCCAAAACCTCACAATCGACCCCAGAGGATCATTTATTTTTTTCCAATAGCCGTATGTGGGACCCACGATGTCCCTCTTGACAGCCTGCCACATACGGGACCTAGGTCAATCAGCCACTTAGGGGACCTGCGGCCTCTGGCCAGCCCTAGGTGGGACCTGCGGTTACCCAACAACCTCCACAACCCAACCATCAATACACATATAACAAAACAACGAGCAAGACAAGTAAACATTAGCGTGTACAATATAATAAGTATTTCAAGCATTTAAATCACCAAACACTATTAACCGTCATAGTTCCACATTTAAATCATCAACAGTCTCAAGCCAAAATGTTTATAAGTTCAGCCGTACAAAACCTATATTTGTATCTGTATACCATTTACCTCGTTGCATTTATATAACCAATTATAATCATATGTATACGTTATTTTACCTATATATATATATATTTATCCACTCACAATCATATATATATATATATCCATTTACAATCATATATATATATATTATTACCTAAATATATATTTATATATATATGTAAAAAAAAAAAAAGAAACGAGGGAGCGTGCGCTCCCTCTGGCTTCACGGTGCGCCCGCAGGCACACCCTAGCAACGCCAAGCGCACGGACACCGCCGCCCTTCGCACCACCCCCGCGGCGAGACGCGCGGCGAGACGCGCAGACGCCCGGGGATCCACGCAGCCGCTGGAACACACGGTGCACGGGTCGCCCAACGCGCTCGACGTCGCGCCGCCCACGTCGCGCCGCCTCTCCACTGCCTCCCCCATGCAGATCGCCCCAACCCGGCTGCGGTACCCCTGAAACCACCGCCCGTGAAGCCGACGATTTCCCTTCCCTCTCCACGCCGGCGTGTCTGCAACCCTTTGAGCCGACGTTCCTCTCTTCCGATGGCGGGCCGTGGCCGACGCAAACGGCTCACCCCTCACAAGATTGACTAGTCTAGACGTCAAATCCCATACATTAAGAGATACAAAGCGTGCAATAGGGTAGACAAAAAACCAGAATCACCTACCTAGATTTGATTTGGAAAGATTGATTGAACTGCTTCAAACCCTTCTGCGTCTCCCTGTCAAAATCGGTGCACCAAAAGGAATGTAGGGTTTTACCCTAATCCCTCTATTTATACTAATATGAGTTCATTTGATTTATAATAATAATAATAATAATATTTAATTATAAGAATTAATCTCAAAGAATTATATTAATAAAAATAAAATCTAATATTCAAAATCCCTTAATAATAAACTTAACATATTGAAATCACCATATTAAATTATAATAATAATAATAATAATAATAATAATAATAATAATAATATGGTGAGGTCAACACTCGAGTTGAGGTCACGCTGTCGAATACGTATTCCAACCTCACCCAAGTACGAGTCTTTACATGACCCGTCCTAAACTCATCCTGTTGTCATCCCTACTCAATAGACGTAGCCACAACATTACTACCCATGGTCAGCGGTGCCTTAGTATTCGATTTTGACCAAAATATGTCTTCCTTAGAACTACACTCATTAGTCGCGACCGCTAACCTCCGGATACAACCATCAATTCTTTTAAACCTCGAGACAACTTGTTCCTTGGCCCCAAATTGAGGTTTCACTCTTTTGCTTCAAAATTATCCCTCTTTTTTTAAATTGAGGATTTTATTGGTATATTTTCATTCCAATTTGGTTGCTCACATAATTAATTTGAGTTTTGTTGGAGATCAAAGTTGTTGAGACATGTATTTTAGGTAGGTTTTTGAAATAGTATTTATTTGAGGATGGGATATTTAGATAGTAATGTGACTGTCAATATGAATATTTTGACTATAACTGAGTCTAATTTAGGAATCGGTGCACCAAAAGGAATGTAGGGTTTTACCCTAATCCCTCTATTTATACTAATATGAGTTCATTTGATTTATAATAATAATAATAATAATATTTAATTATAAGAATTAATCTCAAAGAATTATATTAATAAAAATAAAATCTAATATTCAAAATCCCTTAATAATAAACTTAACATATTGAAATCACCATATTAAATTATAATAATAATAATAATAATAATAATAATAATAATAATAATAATATGGTGAGGTCAACACTCGAGTTGAGGTCACGCTGTCGAATACGTATTCCAACCTCACCCAAGTACGAGTCTTTACATGACCCGCCCTAAACTCATCCTGTTGTCATCCCTACTCAATAGACGTAGCCACAACATTGCTACCCATGGGCTGCGGTGCCTTAGTATTCGATTTTGACCAAAATATGTCTTCCTTAGAACTACACTCATTAGTCGCAGCTCTTAACCTCCAGGATACAACCATCAATTCTTTTAAACCTCGAGACAACTTGTTCCTTGGCCCCAAATTGAGGTTTCACTCTTTTGCTTCAAAATTATCCCTCTTTTTTTAAATTGAGGATTTTATTGGTATATTTTCATTCCAATTTGGTTGCTCACATAATTAATTTGAGTTTTGTTGGAGATCAAAGTTGTTGAGACATGTATTTTAGGTAGGTTTTTGAAATAGTATTTATTTGAGGATGGGATATTTAGATAGTAATGTGACTGTCAATATGAATATTTTGACTATAACTGAGTCTAATTTAGAGCTTAGTGTCAAGAGATTAGGGTGCGATACTTGGTCACCCTGGTGGATGCTCTAAGTAAGCCTAACCATTCAGGAACATATAGACTGGATGACTAAATTCTCTCTTTATCGTCAAATTTTCAACTAACGGTGTGTTTTCCGTCTGAACTCTAAAGGGACTCTCATCAATCTGACAATCTTCCGCACAAACTATCTTGAAGATTTAATCATTAAAATGGCCTGACAAGTTATGAGGTTGGCCTAGATAATTGGTAACCATGATGGTTTATGTGATTTTTGCATTTGAAACACCATACATTCATACACCTTTGCATATAGTTTGCATATAGAATATAGGAGTTCAGAAAACATGATCCCTACTTACAACCCCCCCCCCCCCCCCCCCCCCCCCTTATACACTTGACCTCAAAGTTTTTTTTCCCAATTTTGTTCAAGACTACTTTGATAAATAATTAAAAAAGGAAAAAAAAAACAATAAGCACATAAGAGGGCATGTTTGATAAAAAAAATAGTTCTTAAGGGCATATTTGTTTTGTCTATTTTTATTTTAAAAATGTGATAGATATTTTCAAGAAAAAAAAAGATGTAAAAAGTAAAAATAATCTTTTATTATTTTTAGTTTTTTTTTTTTGCATTGAAAAATAATTATCACATTTTAAAAATAAAAATAAAAAATATGCAAAACAAACATACTCTAGGTTCTCACTTTTTTTAGTTTTGCCATGTTTTGTTGCAACTATAATAGCAAAAATTGATACGTTAGTTTGAAACTTAAGCATTAATTATAAGAAAAATGGATATGTTAGTGCAAGTAATAATTTCCTAAGAAAAAATAAAAGCTGGAGGTTAAATTATCCGAAGATTGGGTCGGATAATTTTGATACCCCACTAAATAAAATAGCATCGCAAGTAATCGATTCTGCGCCAATTACTTATAGATTACTCTGCGAGATAATTGTCATTTTTCAAAAAAAAAAACAGCAAAAAGAAAAAGAAAAAAAAAACACGCCCCACATTTTTTGAAAAAAAAAACCCAGATAATTGTCATTTTTTTCTTTGTTTTTGGAGATGCCTTAGATTTGTTGATTAGCAATTAATCGTGACTTAGTAATAACTCAAAAACAGTTTTGAAATGAAAGATTTCAAAAAATTAACTGTCCAGATTTTAGAACCTTCATCATGATTGAGTTTTCTATAAATACAGAGTAATGAAATGTTGCAGGGCAAGATATGTAAAACATTACAAGGCCTGTAAAATTAAAGAGATGGCATAGACAATTAACAAATAAGGGCATTTTAAATATAAGTAATTGTGTGTTTATAACAGTTTTAACCTAACAGCAGCGACCAAAAGACACATCATTCGATTCCAGTTAATTCACCTGCGGATACTAGACCGTATGGAAAAATGATGAGACCAAAGCAGCAGACCAGCATGAACCTTTCCTCCCTCAATTACCATAACTCAATGCCTTGGAGGGGATCAACACATTCAACTTTCCCCACCATTCTCATTATTATTTTGATCCACCAAAAAAAAAAAAAGAAGAAGAAGACGCCTCCATTGAATCTATTTACACCGATTCTGTTCAAAATTTGGCGCCGAAAGAAGCCTATCTATCAGGTGACGCAATCTTTCAGCTCCAGGTCCTGGTTTGAGTAAAGTAGGATTGCCAACCTCAGAACATGTTGGATTGCCTGAGCACCATCCGCCAGGAGTGATGCTCCCATTAATCCGGCCAAGGAAATCTTTGTCAATCTTATCAAGAACAGGGTTATCTTTCTTGAATTTACGAGCAAATGGAGCTCCACTATGAATCATCTTGCGGGAATCATTAAGAGAGAGAATATGAGGGTGCTGTTTTGGAGGATTGTCCCAGGAAATATAGTGCATATCATGATTAACGGCAGTCTGAGCAAACTCTGGCACATTGCATATGACAGTCTGGAAGTAGCCTTCAGGGGATGATACAAAGTTCGCATAGTACATGAGAAGAGTTCTTGGTAGATTATCCCATCCCCATACAATGTATTCTACAAAGGGGTGTGAGAGAATCATCCATGCTGAACCTGCAAGAAAACTGCTAGATATAATCGCAGAATGTACATATGGTCATTTAGACTATGAACTGACTGATTTATATCCTATTATATATAAAATCAACGAAATTTGGAATCCATATATCTTATTCCCATTCACACGAAATAAATCTGATGGTTCAGGCATTCTAGACTTCATCAGGGTAACAGAATGGCTGTTACATAATATTTTTGTTACAAGAGCAAAACTTTAGGGCATTCACACATGAAAAAGTAATAGGGAGAGAACAGATTAGAGAGACAGAGAGAGACATAACTGTTAACCTACTAGGGTAAATGGCTCTTTATTATAGAGCCAGAAATACATCAAACAATAATAATAATAATAGAATTAGAAACACTGCCCAGACCCATACTCAACCATAAACGTACTCAACATGAGCCCACAGCTATTCTAACAATACACGCCCCTTGCTTTTCCAAGGAACGGTAAGGCATGCCAGTTGATGTTAATTGGGGCTCTACACAAAATCATTCCAAAATGCTTAGCTCCATTCCACTGAGGATCAATTCTAATTCCAATTCCAAATTTGCCAGCCAAGATACACCCAATTACCCTACCAGTATTATATCCAAGGCTAAAAATATTGATCTGAGACCTGGATTAAACATTTTAAACTGTTCTAGGATTGCTTATACAAACTTCAACTGAACTTTACTATTTGTAAATAATAAAGAATCTTTATATAACCCAATAAAATAAAACAGATATAGACGAAAATGGGCGAATCAGGAAAACTTACCTGTAAATAATTTAAATGCTGTTGGCAAAGTTCTGCGAGGTGTAACCCAAAAAATATCTCTCTTTTTTGACTCATAGAGCCCAGGGTCAATCATCAAAGGCATTGCCCTTTGATTTCTACACCAAATAAAGAAACATAACCAGACAAAAATAATTACTGTGATGGTTACTCATATACATGAGAGAGAGAGAGAGAGAGAGAGAGATTACACACTCCTTCCAGCCCAATTTGCTTGTGTGCTCTATGAAATTCAGATTCCGGTCGATATTCCTAAATGTGTAAAGGAGATCTGGAGAAACGAAATAAATATTCAAAATTTTGGTAGAGATAAAATTGACAATTTCAGGTAAAAATAGAATGTAGGGCTGATAAAGAAATGGGCTAACCATCTTGTGTCACAAGAGGATAGTCTGAGGCGCTGAGATTAATAAACCAGTCCCATTCCTTACTCCTTTTTAGAAGAATTGCACAAGCATGAAGCGTGTTAGAAACCATGGTGGGCCCTCTGTAGGTGACAATATTAGCTTTCTTAATCATGAACACATTCCCAACATTTGAAAAAACTGGGTCCCTTCTAATTCGGAATGCAAGCTCTAGTCTCTCCTGGGGGAGGTGATTCTAGGTCTAAATGAACAACATAATGGTTCCATGGATGATATATCACTTGAAGTGTCCTCCAGAGCATGTCTAGATCACCTTTTGATCCAGAAATCAAATAAGCAAAGCGTGGAATTGGTGGCCCAGCAGGCGGAGGAGGTGGTTGTACAAACTTTGATTCAGCAAAATGAGGCCTTGTTTGGTTCCCAGATGGCAACCTTGAAAAGATTGAATTTATAGTGTGCAAAGAAGAGGCAATACCCATGTTTAACGAAGTGGCAAGAAGGAAAATACAGACCAGAGAGCTTATTACTAGAGAAAAAACCCATTTTTTCTCCATGTTTAGGGTACCCATCATCACTAAACCTTTCATGGATTGAAAATAACAATTTTCACATCCCCATTTCTCTGCAACTGATGTTCCTCAAACAATATTGCCTGAATCATACACTGAAAATCATGTAAGATGGAAAAACCTATTCACCAGACCTCCGCTACGAGTTAGGACTTGAATCTTTAATTTGCACTTTCAGTCTTTCTGCTGAATCACCAATAAATACATAAATAAATAATAACAATAATAATAATTAATTTAAAAAATAAACACCCCATAAGAGAAATTCGTAAACGACATTGATACAAACAAAAGAATGCAAGAATCAAGAACATGACAGCTATCAAAAGGACAAAAAGGAACATTAAGTCCCACATTAATGTCAAACAACCAGTAAAGATCTAAATTTTAGGCTAATGTTTAGAGATGGGAACATATCTATTCTAAGCAATTGCCAGAATTGGAATAATAATTGCTTCAAATCACCCGAGACAGCCCTGACCCAATGCGTGAACAGAAATAGCATCAACGAATCGAACCCAATGGGACCCTAATCAGAGAAAACTAGAATCTCAAAACATTAAACGCATACTTTATGTACCTTCCTCGCACCAACAAAACGCAACCCAGAGCTCAAATCCAAACCCATTGATCGATTTCAACACCACCCAACAAACAGAGACCAGGAATCGATTTGAGCCATAATTGAAACACACCCGACACGGGGATCAGGAACAAGAAGAACAAGAAGATGAATAACCTGGGTGTGGTGCACACGGCGGTCGCCACTGTACGGTTTCTAAAGAGAGAACGTTATAGAGGGAGAAGAGAGAAGAATGTGGGTAGCTTACTGGCGATTAATGGGGGGGGTTTTTGGTTGCACAACAAAAGGCGTGGCGAGAAAAATTGAATTTTTGTTTTCCATCAACAAAACAGAAGTATTTAAATAACTATTTTATTCTGTGTTCGTTTGACGCAGTCGCTGACGTCCACCACCGTGGGGATTACTCCACCTCGAGGGCAATGAACCTGGTGTCCTGAATCAACGTCCCTGATGCAACCCTCATATTGTCGGCCCTACACTCGGCTGTACCTCGCAATTCCTGTTCTTTCTTCTCCTTCTTCTTCTTCTTTGTTTTTTTTTTCCTTTTGAAAATTCTATTTTTATGGTCGCCAATATTTCCAAATATTTCGCTATCTCGCGCATGGCGGGCGTGATTTTGTATGTTTCACTTCACGCTCTTTCATTCAGGGCATAAACTCAGCTATTCATACGGCGTTTCTGCCATGGGACCAATCGTGATGTGCCACGTCTTATCATTCACTTGGTCATTTATGCTTATTTACCGAAATATAAATAAATGTATATGTTGAAGATCCCAGTTCACTGATATTGTCTCAGTATTATATGAAACAGGGGAAATATGATGAGATCATCCCTTACGTGGACTTTTTTTTTCCTTCCCAGATGTGGTATGGAAATAGGCATTTATCTCTTTCTGGCCGCATATAGGTTGAGTCTAACTATAAATTTTGATATTGCAATTGAGAAAATTCCCAAATTGTGAAACATGTAGGAGTTTGTTGTGCCATTTTTAGCCATTGAAATAGGGGTTAAGTTAGGGATGATAATTTGCCCAGGCCTGCCCCGAATGGAGCAAGTTTTTTTTTGTATTTTTCAGGGCACGGGGCAAGCAAGCCCCGCCCCGTGTACCCGCCCCAACCCGAGAAAAATTCCTGCCCCAGTAGCATTCCCTGTCCCACCCCACCCAGCCGCCCTTGCCTGTGCCAACACTGCACGCTAGCAGCATAGTGTGAAAAATTCTGACAAAATATTGCCAAGAAGAGTATTCAAACCCATGAGCTCCCCTCAAGCCCCACCCTGCCCGTGCCAACATCTCCCGCCCGCGCACCAGCACAACGTGAAAAATCCTGACAAAAAATTGCCAGTTTGAGGATTTGAACCATATAACTTAATCATTAGGCTAAACTGTTTTTGTTATATATGGTTATAACAATAAATCATATAAAATATAAGAAAATAATATAATTTATAATTATATAATACATTAGGATGAACTAATATATAACTTTAAAACTAATTTTGAATCTAATTAATTTATATTTTATATGAAAAAAATAATAGTACATTTAGTTTTTATTATAATATAAAAATATATACTTTGTAATTATTTTTTTAAATAAATCATACCTTCAATTATCATTATTATTATCATTAATAATAATAATAATAATAGTTATATATAAGTATATATATGTTATATGTTATGTGTTATATTGCAAGTATATAATATTAACTATATTGCCATTTTTAGCCATTGAAATAAGGGTGAAGTGGGAGCAACATGGTTAGGAGTGGGAGCAACATGGTTAGGAGTGGAAGCAACATGGTTAGAGTATAGTATATTGTATTAAAAAAAATATAGGGCTACCAATGTATCGGTAATTTTAACAATCTATCTGTAAAAAAAGGTAAATATTATAATGAAAAAATAGCTATTATTGGACCCATTTTGTGTTCTATTTATATTTATACTTGGGCTTCATTCAAAGGTTCAAACAAGGCAATTCAAAAGGTAGATAATGTAATTCCAACCTAATTATTCATCTACAATTGTTAAAAGTGTTATGGATTTAACGGCACTTGGGTGACTCTCTAGATATGAAAATTACTATTTATTCTTTAAATAATTAATATTAAGTTCTGGTTCATGAATCGAGGAATCCTTAACACTAAATATTGATGGATCATTGTATTATTTTAATTAAAATAAAGCTAACTCAAATTAAAAAATAAAATTTAATAAAAATGAAATGAAATTAAATAGTTGTATTACTATGTGTAAAATAGTTATTTATATTTGAAAAAATTTCTACATATAGAAAAATGTAGATAGCAGTGTTGAAAATGCTCTGATAGTTTCATGTTTTAATTTATGATATTGTATACCTTTAAGTAATGTAGAAAATAAAGTAACTCTCTAAAAAATAAAAGCATGATCTAGTTTTATATTAAGTAAATAAGAAAAAAGCATAAAAAAAACCAAAAAAGTATAAATGTGTTAGTTTTTTTAAATTAACTTAAGTGATTATGGGATCAAACTATTAATATTTGTATAATAATTGCTTGAACCAAAATCAATCGTAGTAAGTATTCATTTTCTTTTCTTTCTTTCTTTTTGAAAATAAGTATTTTATTTTATTTTTCAAAATATATTGTTTTCCAAAAATCAAAAACTTTATGTTCAAACTTCTATCACAAAATGTCTTGTGGTAATAGTGATTTTGTCTAAAGAGACTAGGATAACTCATACATTTCTTAAAAAAAGCTTTTAAGGTATAATCTGAAAAACTAGGCAACATCCTTGGTCAATAATGAGCAATGAATTTATGGTCAACATCCAAGACTGTTGAAATCATCGAATGACCTACTTATATCATCATAAAATCTAGGTTTATGTCATCAAAGAACATACTAACATTATCAACTCGTCTGGACTAAGATGACATTATCAAATAGCCAACTTGTATTATTAGAAATTCTAGATGATGTCATAGCTATCACACCCCTAAATTCTGAAGCCCACAGAACTAGAAGTGCGACTTCCCCACGCCCACTCCAGGGGTCGAGGGGTTGGTGACTGATTCAACCATGCACAATACTACAACGGGGGTAGCATTGTACTTTAAAATAATCCAATGCAACATACAAGTTATTAATAAATATATCTGCAAATAATATTACTGTAGTCCAGCTAATCAAGTTTGTACAACTATCACGGACCCAAGTCCGGAAAAAAAAAGAAATGACCAAATAATCAAAGGTAAAGAATAAGTCCATAAATGAACCCTACATAAAGATGTCCCAACAGCTCTGCTATAGCTCTGACGGCTATCCTCTACAACCTGTAGAAAATATAAAATAAAGTAGGGTGAGCACGAGTGCCCAATAGGTGATCCCCATCTCCAGTACCTTATTACATGAATTCCTAAGTCTGTATGATCAGTGTATGTTTGTGCTAGTGTAGTGTCACCTTCCATCACAGTTAAATTTTCAAGACATCATAACACATTTTCATTATTAGAGGTTCACACCGGCCTTTCATCCACCCACGGAATTCACGCTACCAACTCCAGGAATTCAACACTACTAGTCAGCCATTTGTGGGACCCGTGGTGTCCTTAATGACAACCTGCCACATATGAGACCTGGGTTACCAGCCACATAGGGGACTGCGGCCTCTTGCCAGCCCTATGTGGGACCCGCAGTTAACCCAACCAATTTCACGACAATTATCCACACCCACAATTAATCGACATCAATTAAACACAAGATTCACACTCATAATCAATAGACAAGATTTTCAAGAGTCAGAACTTAGTACAACAACATTACAAACATTTAAATCATCAATCCAATTAATACAAAGCCACAACGGTTATTTGTATACGTATATGTGTATGTTCATTTTCACGAATTCACTAAACAGTTAATAATTTAAATTCCAAATACAGCATAGAAATATTTTAGTTTTGCACTTATAATTACACCATTAATATTCAGTTACAATTAATATTCAAATGCCAAGTAAAACAAAGAACTACATATATATATATATATATATATATATATATATATATATATTTTGGTCTCTAACCTATTTTATTTATTTACTTATTTACTTACCTAATCAAACACCCCACAAGACCAGCCCAACGAGTGGGCCAGTCCACCCGTCAGCCCACTAGGGTTGACGAGCCAGGGGTGGCACAGATTCCGCCACCCCTCCACACTTCTCTCTCTCTCGGCGCGCAGGGAGACGACGACCACGGAACGACCGTCTGCCCGATCTCTCTCTCACTCCGGCGTGCAGGAACCACGGCGACCATGGGACGACGGCGTCGTTGCCTGATCTCTCTCTCTAGCATGCAGGGACCCCGCCGTCCCCGTCTCCATCCTCGGCGCGCAATCACCCCGCCGGTGCGCAACGGTCACGCCGTTCTCCTCGCCAGCGCACAGTACACCACCGGCTCAGATACGGCCGCCGTAGATCCGTCCTCTCCGGGCTGGCGTCCGGCAAGCCCTTACATCGCACTCTACAAGGACGGCGGCGCCACCATCGCGTCCTCCTTCCACGTCCAGTCGTCGTTTTATTATTCACCAATATATATATAAATTCATATACTTATATACGTATAAACACATATATATGCAAGTAGCTTCAACCTAACCCTCAAATTTTGCGTTCATACAAAAAGTTGAATCAAAAGTCACCTACCTGGAGATTCAAACTTCAGAAACAATCAAGAACACAGCTGCTTCAAACCTGTGCTCCTCCTGCCAAGCTCGCGCACGCACAGCCAAAAATAGGGTTTCTACCCTAGTTCCCATATTTATACTACCTTATAATAATAATAATAATAATAATAATAATAATAATAATAATAATAATAATAATAATAACTTATTAGTAATAATAATCCGATAACAATAAATATAATAATAGTAATAATAGGATTAGTAATAATATTAATAACAACAAATACATAATTAATCCTATTAATAATATGAATATTAATAACATAATATATATATATAGGTAATCATAATTATCTTAATAATCATAATTACATCAAATAATGTACTCATATCAACGTTAATAACAATTCCCCAAAAATATCAAAAATAGGGCCATGCTATCGAATAGATAGTTCGGGTCTTTACAATAGCTGGTTCTAGCTAACATGTAGTGTTATCATTTTCATTTTGGGACTAATTGTGGTCATTGAGTCATATCATTGTGATAGGCTCTAACTTAAACTTAATGTGATAAAAATTTGTTTGGGGTTGTTACTAATAAAAATAAGGGTACAATTGGCCACCTATTACTTAAGGTAGCTAAAAGGAATGATTGACACATACATAAATGATATATGTATTCACTACAAGTGCATAGGTCCGGACAAGTAATAAAGTGTATCTCAAGTATGGATGTCAAACTCATAGGAAATGTTATTAACCTTAACAAATACCGAAATTAAGCTAGTTTTGGAATTATTTTAAAAACTAAATTTAATAAGTAAATTGATTAAAAAAAGTCTTAACTACTACTATTCACATGGACAATTATAGCTTGAATAGATTGAAGTGCAATTTAATGCATTTAGAATACACCCTCATCTAAAATTGATTATGCCGAATTTTAATTCATTGAATTTCATTCTCATACATGCTAGTATGATTCCCTTATCTAAAGCGTTGAGTCAGTTACCAACAACTCATTTAAGTGATTAGTCGTAACTCCTAAACTTGTGATTAGGCTAACAGTGCAAACTGATTTGTTTAACGTGACCCTATTAGGCTTTGATACTCATACCATGAGAGTAGACAAGAAAATAATAAATATTACATGAATATGTTATGAAATGACAAAAACATGATTCATATGAACATACAAATTATTTTGGATATTCATAAAATTTTTTAAGTTTTAAGAAAAGTACTTAACACGATAAGTCTCCATGATATTACTCAAACAAAAACACGATTTATTAAATTCTTCACTTTGTCAAAAGTTCAACTATTTTGCTTTCCTTAGGACTTGGACTCTCCTTTTGAATGTCCAACAATTCTCAATGTCATGGCTAGTTGCCCTGATGTGATATTCACATCAAGCCTCAAAGTCATACCAAGATGGATATAAGAGCTTCTAGTTTTCAGGGGAAGTAGGTGTCACCATGCCCGCACTTATTAACCTTGGATATAGTTCGGCATATATCATTGGAATTGGTTCAATCTCCCTCCTACAAGGAGGTCTTGCTTTAGGAGAATCGTTTTAGGCTTTTAAATGCCCCGGTAAGAGAAGTGTTGATAAAATACTAGCTGCCATTTATAATGATTCATTGTAAGACTTTTGGTTTCTTATATTTGTATCTTCTCTCCCTTCATGCTTATACTAATCTTCCCTTGTTTGATATCATTTTCTATCCTTTCCTCAAAAGTTACTAGGTCAGCAAAGTTGTTAGTCGCATTTCTTACTAGGGTTAGATCACTGATATGTTTCTTTCCCAATTCTTATAATGTTAACCTATCGGGGGGCTAAATCAATGATATGCTTGTAATGATCAAGAGAGGTTGTCGTCAAATCTTGCCACATTTTTATGAGACTTCCCTCAAGTTTAAAGTACCATCAAAAGGGTTTTCCAGGTTAGACTTTCCTAGAAACAATGTATCAAAAGTTTTTCTTTCCCCACATGAGATACCATTTTCGTGAAATACATGGTTAAATAGAATTTTGGACATTGAGTACCATTAAACTTGTTAAATGCAAACATCTTGAATTTTGAAGGTAAGACTATACTAGGAACCCAACACAACTCATTAGGACTAATTACACCATAAGTCTCAATCCCTTTGACTACTTTTAATTTCTCCTCAAGTCGCTTTATTATAGGGGATTCAACATCTTCCTTGAGTGCTAGAGATCCTAATACCTTTGTTATATTCCCTATAGTTGGTAAGATAAACTGAGCTTGATTTAAGGTGCCCAGATACACAAGAGTAAGGTTATGGGCAGGTGCCATCATTTGTGTAAAAATTAGAAGTTGATTCATCTCTTGGCCATACTAGTGATGATATATAGCTTCTTCTCTCAAGTTTCTCTCTTTTTCATTGGCTAATATTGCTATCATGTTTATCAGACAGCTCATCTGCTCTTGAAATTTAAAGACAATGAGAGAAAACTTGCTACATTTGTTTTGGTCCAGATAATTAGATAAGAATATGAATTTTCACTTTATCGTATGGAGTAATAAATAATGCAATGCTTATAGTGATTGGTATAATAAAATATAGAAATTTTTAAAACCATGAATGGCTGAAACACAATTTAACTTTAAAGTGAACTTGGGAAAATCCCAACTCTTTGAAAGGAATTCTAATTTTTGGATGAATGACATAGTGTTTAGCTAATAAATAGGATGCATTAGGCCCTAGATACCTAGCTTAAGACCAAGTGAAAAAGATTTCATAGTTTTAACTATACGTATAGGTACTTGGGTTGTAGGTGCGTAAGACATATGAGGCCTAGCTAGGTTACTCTAATAAGTGAGGGCAAAGCCCTCTCCTAGACTATGACTTCCTTGTTATGTATGGATCATCATATTAATGTTTGTTGGTTATTTCTACTAATCTAGTTATTAATGAGTTGTTGCACGCTACACTACACATGGTATATAGTCTTTAGTTATATAACCCAAGGGAGGATTTAGGTATGGCTTTCTATCGAGCTATTGAGCTTAGTCTTCGATAGTTTTTCCAAGTTTAGTAGAAATTAGGAGGTTAACTCGACAATTGGCCACTTGAGGGGGGCTTTCTATTTGATTCCATAATAGACTTATAATTATATTTATCATTCTTATTATATCCTTAATGTTGGGTTTGAATCCTATAGTGCATAACCCAGTTGCATCTTATATTGTATTGTTGGGTTTGGTTTGTTATACATAATTGTATCATTTGACAGGAGTATATATTCATGTGCAAATATTGCATTGTTGAATAGTAGTTGTCTTATCATTCTTACTTCATTTTAGTTGTTAATTCTTTGACTATTTTTGTGTTAACATATAGAATAATTTATCTTGTCCTCGAAAAAACTAGAATTTGGGATGTGAACATGCTAAAGTTTAACAAATACCTAGATCCAACAAAACATGATGAAATTCTTCGGACCCATGAACAAGTAGCATCTTTAGTGGTCTCTTGCTATGACTTACAATGAAGCTATAGGGAAAGTGTAATTATTAATTAGGATTTGATTTGCAACCAAGAACAAGCTCCTTGATAATATGTGAAGTGGTGTTTGGCTAATATGTGTGGCAAATAGAAAGAAACAAAATCAACTGTTTTATACTATACTTGTGTGTGTGTGTGTGTTTTTTAGCAAGGATAAGCAATACCAGCAATCTTGGTGTTTATTTTTCACAGAGCCCACAAAAGGAAGGATGTTAATTAACTTCTAACCTCGTCCATCAGCTCATGTAAGCCGCAACCCAAAACTCAAAATATGTCGCTTTCATGACTTGTCTTGTCTATAATTTCTTTAATAAAGTTACCTCTTTTCAGAAATAAAACTATATGATTAAATTGATTCGTCTAATTTTTAGCACCACTCCCCGCATTTGATAATTTTGTGAGTTCATAACTTTCAAACTCTATTGGTGAATAATATGAAAGTGAGGGAGCCTTCCAACGCAGATGAGCTTGGGAGAATGCATTTTGCTACCTACATTTATAGGTAAAATGAAGCATAGAATCGCTGTTGGGGTTAGCAACAATGCTGCATATGGGCACCAACATGCCTCTACATGTTCTGTCAGCGCGGGGATTTTCCACCCATGGTAAGAGCAGAAAATGCCCATTTCAGAGCTTGTTGGCACATGCATTTCCCTGCATTTACGGTGCCGTTGTGATCAACACCAACGAGAAAGTACACAGACCATAGTGAAAATAAGAAATGACGATCCAACAGAACACCCCAGCTAACAAACGCTTCAAAGAATAGGATCTGAAGTACTTCAATAAATATAAAAGAACTACGTACTTTCTTTCATATATCTATTTTCTTCCTTGCCCTTCTCTTTATACATAAAAATATTCATAATACAGTAAAATAATAGAAGAAAAAATCCTTATCTACAGCATAGTAGAACAAAATCATTATCAATCTACACATTAAGATCACCTGCAGCGATCATTTGATGCCAAAATTTGTGGATCATCAGTGAAATGTCAATGCCTTTCCCCCAGCTTACTCGGCCACAAATGCTTCCCGCTGTTTAACGGAATGAAATCTGTCCCTGGCTCTTCCCCACGGCAGGACTTTTTCAATGGACTTATCAGTAAAGATATTTTTTGGGCTATTTACTAAAATTAAACCATTTCCAAAATCTTGATATTCCCTGTGGAATTTGCAGCAACTAAAGTGCTGGACTGGCCTCGCCAACACACAGAAGAGATGAACTGGGCAGCATCATCTGTTTCAAGGCCAGAAAATGGGTCAATGCTGTTGAACTTGAACGACATCGTTGGCATGGGAAGAGCTTTGTGGTAGATGAAAACCTGCTTTAACAGATTCAAAAATTGCATCAGTAGATGATAAAAAAACCAATTTCTAATATACAAACAAAAACTTTAGAACCAGGAACACAGTGTGCAACAGTGCAAGTATTGAAAGACATTCTTCACTTGTATTCAAACATTTTAGAAATGGTGATTTTTTCAGGTATAAAGAGGCTTCATTATTTTCCCACTTCCAATGGTTCAATGAGAAGCGAACAGGGAGGATTTTTTTTTCTTCAAGAAATGAATAGTTGAATGTGTTACCATTAGTAGTTTGCTTATTACAAGTTTCTTTTCTCCTCTTATGAATGACTAGCGAACAAGCAAAAGTTACATTATCACTTTTTCTCCGTACATATGAAGATAGTATCTCATATCTTGTCTTTCCTTCCCCACTTTGTTTTCTTCAAACATAGACCAAATCTTGGGAGAAGGCCTAAATGCTTGACAAGAAAATTTTGTGCTCTTCTAAAAGCTATGCGACCAAATTTTTGTTTGATTTTAAAGATTATGGATTAACGTCCTTAGTTGACATTCATCACAAAACTCATTAGCTAACACATGACAACCAAAGATTTACTCGGGAAAGTCCACAAAAACAAACCATTTTCAAGCAATCAATGCTCTACATACAGAGATTGTAGTTACCAATAACTTTTTTACATAATTAATGTCAATCAGAATTGGTGTGCGATGTACCTCATTTGTTTCTGAGCCAGTCGCAATGTAACCATCAGATAAAGATAAACCTACAAAGTTCTACAAAAAGGATAAGATATATCATATCAGCATTAAAAAAAATACATAACAAAATGCACTGTGCAAGTCTGGCATACTAACACAGCACCCTGAACACAAATATCATGTATAAACAATTCAAATAAATTAATGACATCTTCCAGTCAGTATATGACTATAGCTAATACAAACAAGTAGAGGGAAAAAAAGCTTATTAGAAACTTTCCTACTTTTGTGCTTTCAATGTGGTCATCTTGAATTACCGAAGTTTCTTGCCTAAAGAGTTTCAATCTGATCTTAGGCACATTTAATTTTAAGACTATATGCTAGTCCAGCAGTGGTCCCACATGGGAGATAAACCCATTATCTTTTCAAGATTTCAACAGAAGTCGATTGCAAGTGAACTTTATGGTATAATATATTTTCCATGAAATTCCAACAATAAATTTTGGGTTAAACAAGAGCCATATAGCATGAATGAACTTCAACCCATAAAGTGCTCGTGAACATATCAACACAGGACAAAATATTCCAAACAAAGTTGTAAAAAGTTGTACAGCTTGCTGATGCGTGGAAATCTTGATGCTTTTCTCCAGAACCGCAACCAGAAAATCTTGTGAAAAGGGAGATATTTTTATCACAAGAAGAGAATTTTTATTGAGGCCAACAAGAAAGTGACATAAGATTACAACAACCAACACGTGTTAGAGAATTGAAAGAATTTATTGTGTAAGGGAAGTTACAGCACCCATCTAACAAGAAATCCAAGTCCATAAATCCTCTTTCACACAATGAACATTACTCTCAGGGTTCTCAAACACCCAGGAAAAAAAAAGCCTCTACCTAGGGGCCTACACTTCCTATTATGATCCAAACAAGGTCAAACACTACAAAGACAAATTTCTAGAACTGGGCTCTCCATCTACATTAGAAAAGATGGACAAATGTTTTCCCACATACTTGCAAAGAGAACACATGCATACTATTGAATAGCCCCGTTCTATAAAGCTAATGGAGGATGACAACATTGCCCCAGCAGTTCCCCAAGCAATAAAAAGACAATCTAGTAAGGACATTAGCCCTCCAAATGACCCACTCCCAATCCTTGGCACATATCTTATCCTATGCAAAAACATAAGAAGCTCTTTACCTAGAAAATATCAATCTCACTCACCAAATCTTGCTGCCCCCGCACAGTATTATACTTATATATACACAAGGAATGCGAAAAACACGTCACTTCCCAATCTTATCCATTACTGACAAAATAAACATGTCGCCTCTCATTGTGGCCGGCCTTACACAACAGGGAACACCAACCTCAATGTTCCTTCCTCACACAGTATTGTTCCAAAATGAAACATAGATAATCTCCCTTGGTTTCCACTTCACAAAACACAGGAGCTAATCCCAACCCACCCTTAAAAACCTTTTCACAAACTGACCCCATGAGGAGTTCATGATGGCGTTGAAGATTGGCTGAAATACTCCACCCCAAAGATGAAAACGATCACCCTCCGCCACAGACATCCTTTCTCCACCAAAAACCTCTATTTTAATTTAGTAAGAAACACTTCATCAAAGGCACAAGTATGTTGTAAACCAATATGTGATACTATAGTATGTTGGATGAATTTACCTTTACATTCATATGACCGGTGAATGATCGAATGGGGCTGTCAAGAACCCGGGATGTGCACATGGACAAATTCCAAAGCTTTAATGTATTATCCGTGGATGCAGAAATAAGATTTTTTGAATCTACAAACTTGACATAGCTCACAGTTTTACTGTGCCCAATTAATGTGCAAAGAGGCACTTTTGAGTTCCGGAGATCATAATAATAAATTCTGTGATCTGCAGAACCAAATGCAAGGTAACGACCAGAATCTGAAGGAAACTGAACACAGCAGACATTGGCCTTGGTTCTGATAGTACTAACACTTGGTCCCTGCAATGGCAGCCCAGGTAAGAAAAACAACTTATTAAGCATCCAAATATAATATATAAATTGTAATTACTAGTTCACTGTACGTTTAGTTTCAAAGCTGACATCCACCAAGTGCAGAAAATGAATTGCCTGATTGATATTCCATAGCTTAACTGAGCCATCATCACTCCCGCTAGCCAAAAGTGTTGGATCAGCTGATGAGAAGTCAATGGACCAGACACGCCGCTCATGCTCTCTCATTTCTGTAAGTACTTGACCTCTTGTGACATCCCAGATCTGAAAATTTTCAGTAAAGACAGTGAATTATCATGAGCCAAACAAAAGGTTGATAATAAATAATATAAGGCATGTCCTACCTGTAATAGACCTTCAAAGTTACTACAAGCAATTTGGCTTTTGATATAATTATTCCAACATGTGCTGCTAAGCTTTGACCTACTAGCCATTTCAACTACGGGATAGTGAATATCCTGATCTTCATTTAAAATTGAATCACAATCAAATATTTTGATCTTCTTGTTTACACCAGCTGAGGCAAAGAATTCTCCATCACGATCAAAGCTTAGTGAGCATACTAAGTTGGATGAATTTAAGAGATCGCCCTGCTTTAAGTCTGCCTTGACTTTCAACTTACTAAAGGACAAATATTTGCACAAACCCTCAAGAAAGGGATGGATCCACCCAATTTGTCTGCCCTCTGTAGCCTGTTCATTTGATAATGCATTATTCACAGAACTTCTTTCTGTTAACACAAGAGACCCTGTCCCACTAGAAGGAATCGAAGAATGTCTTGCCCCTGGTTTTGCTGTTGCCTTGATAGGCTTACATCTTGTCATAAGATAAGCTAATTCTAGCTTCTTAAAGTTTTTCATGAGTCGAGAATTTTTGGAAAGGGCACTTTCTTGACTTTCAGTCTGAGTCTCTGACTTTTGACCCTCATCCATAGCACAATTAACTTCCTTTACATTAGTTGGCACTCGAGACCTGAATCGTTTCGCGATCCCAAGGTGGAATCCTCATTCTGATCGATATTAATACAAGAAGCATCTGTTGCTGAATGGTTGTTATCACGGGGTTCCAAAAATGAATTTCCTTCCTTCATGATAATTTTTTGCCGCCTCGAAACTTCTTCAATATCCAAAGACAGATAAGAAATGGTATTCCTAAGCTTATCAGCAGCTTCCTGCTTTCTTTGTTGTAACATCAATAGAAATTCAAGCAACAACTCCTGCTGCTCTATTTTCTCACGAAGCTCCATTGCAGCTTCACGCTCTCCCAAATTCTCCCTTGGTTCATTAAAAAATTCGCTTTGTAACAAATCACTGTCAAGGATGGCACAAAAGGTAACTATTTCAAAAGTGCTTTCATTGAGAACAATCTCAAGATTCTATTAAAGAAGGAGAAAAAAGTTAACAGTGGCAAAAACAAATGGCAAGTATATATCACCAAACATCTACCTCAGCAAGACACTCTTTAGTAGAAGATGAAAAGTGTGAAACTTCTTAAAGCTCAAGATCAAAATTCTCATGACAACAAATCAATGGAAAATATGTTGAAAAGCATAACATAGAAGGAAAGAAGGAATAAATTTCGACAAGGCAGCAACAACAGCATACAATTAAAAAATCATGGAAACAGTCTGTAATCTAGAGTAACAAAATAATCCTCTAAGCACATGCACAATAAAAGCAATCCGTGTCATAAGACACAAATTTAATATATCATCACATATTAATTTAATTATGCCACCATCCTGGGTCTAGACACTGCTTATTAATTCCCCTATATGACTTCCTTTCCAAGTTTTCCACTTTGTAAATTAACAAATGGATAAATACTTGATAGTGATCCAACATGATCATATAAGTCAAAAACTGACAGAAGTAAATTTCTGTGTTGATGAGCACGAATAAGGTTGCAACCCTCAGCCTCAGTTGATCCTTTTCCAACAATAATTAGATAGTCATCCTTTAGACGTGCCAAATGCCTCCCACATTTAGATGAGTATACATAGAAAAGATTATAAGAATGAAAAATTATTGGAAGAAAGTAAAGATTTGTTCAAGGACATCATTTTTCTAAAATTAAGATCAAGATGACCTCTGACTCGGCTGAACTGCAAAAAAATTGACTATAAAACTCTAACGTAATAACTAAAGAAAAAACAAATCCACAGCACAGTGCATGGATACAATAAGCAAAAAGAACCTTACATCATGCTAAGCATATATAAGAGAAGAACAAAAAAAAAAATTGAGGAAAAATCACCCCATTGTTGGCCGACTACTAGGTTCAGGGTGCAGTAACCATAAGCAAAATGAAGCTTCTTTCGGCCACTTCAGCAACAATTGAGGAGGAAGCACTCGATGTCTCAGACTACACATAGTTCTAGACTTTTCTTCTCTTGAGCTGAACGTGCAGAATAACTGCTCGCCATTACACATTCAGACGAGTTAATCGAATAAAAGGGGTCATCATAACAGCATGGTAATGAAGCCAACACAAGAAAAAGAAAGCAGCTGTGAAAACTCAATCCAACTCAAGTATTTATAAAGCAAAAGGCTCCATTATATTACGGACCTCAAAAAGGAGGACCCCCAATCGATAAATATCAGAAGAACAGGAGCTGGGAACACCAGCAACTTCTTCGGGACTAGTGTACCAATTCCCCTCCATAAGCAACACCTGTTTCATTGGAAAGGGTTCCTTCTGTTCTTCAGCTTGTTCAACATCCCTGCTATCACTAAACCTCTCTTCATCTGCCCGTATCTGCACACCTGGATTCAAGTGTAAGCATGTAGTTTCTGAAACTATTAGAGATGCATTTGTCAGGATTGGCTCAGTTCCTGTATCCTCATTTCCGAACATGATCATCCCTGGATGCAAGCCACCAATCCGAGTAGAGGTAGTAGAACCCTTCACCTCTACAGTTTGAGGGTTAGACTCATCCTCAAGAGAATCAGAACCAGAATCCGAACAAGATGCTGACTCAATGAAGGAGACACGATTGAAAGAGGACATGACAAAGCATGAAGGCCTTACATTGTGAACAGCAATTCCCTGTGAATGTGCCACATTTACTATATCCACGATCTGCCTAAATATGTGCAAACATTCAAAGGCATCAACTGACCGTTCTGGCTTGTCCAACCACTGCCTCAAGCTAACAACGCCCCATTCTATGGCACGGACAAATGGATCAGCCACACTTTCGTCTGCATATACCCCTGGAAAACCAACTTCAGCCAGGCTTCTAGAGTGGTCAGTGTGACCCAGCACAGTCCCTCCCCCGTCACTGGCCTTTCCCCTGGGCATTAACCCAGATTCATCTCCTGAAAGGCTGATTCTGTTAGTATTTCTATATGAGACCCCAGATGTATTCAGCCCCCTAGAACTTTCAGACCTGGGCAAACCAAACTCAGATGAACCCTCCATTGTCAATTGTCATTCACCTATTGCTGCTGCACGAAACCCACCACACGAACAAACACCACTTAAAAATGGGTATTTTCCTCCTACAACAACCCCTACCATATTTCTTCCCTCCCAAGATAACCATGTCTAATCAGCAACACATATCAGCGACCCAAAAGCAAAATTCAACATGTCGTCAAGCCCAGGACCCCAGACTCTCTATACAACAGCAACGACAACTCAATCCCGGCTGGGGCACAAATATGTGGATAACAACTATTTTTTGGGGTCCGATACGTAGACACCAACTCTACCAGTGCAGTTGATATTCTTAATATCGCCACGAAAAAAGAAACCCGTTATATCGTAGTCAATGAATTATTCAAAAGCTCCTTCGGCAGAAACAAACGTCACAAGCATTATCTACACCCCTGACAGAAAGTGATCACACTAAAACTATATTTAGACTTACTATAAAAATGACCCAGAAATCAGATTAAACAGTAGTTCATGTCTTCATGACACACACACACACAGAGAGATTGGCATACCAGAACCGCCATTAGAGAGCTGCTGTAGTGGCACTTGTGGCTTGAGCGGACCATAACCTGAGAGACCCCGACGACAAACAACACGTCAGAACTCAGAAGCATTATAATTACCGTACTTCGGTCGCAGCAAAAGCTGCTGCTAATAATACTAAATACCCACTGCGACCGTTTTTTCTTCAGAACGCCAAGGAAAAACAAAAAACAAAGACAAACAAACAAGTTTCTCACCGCCCGAAAAACTTGAATATAAAACCATTGTCCCCGATTCTTCGAACCCGTCTCTCCGAACCCCCATTGGCTCATCCCCATTACTTCGGTTTTTTTTATTATTTTTCATTCAGTCTCCAAGACCCCACCCACCGTAGTATGTGGCCTCTGCCTCTCCACCCCTTTATCCTCCGCCCTTTATTACAGGTAACGTACGTGGCGCATCGTCGTCCTCTACTCTACCTCACACGATGACACAGAAAACAGCGACTGAGCCACCACCACAAGCGTAATTTCAATCAAGTTTGTGGGCCATTCGGGAAAAGCAAAAGTAAAATACATTAAAGTATTGGGACATCATGCGATACCAGGTCCGTCCACGACAGGCGCGATCTACGGTTCATTTAACCAACCATCCCTATGTTTGTTTATTCATTTTTAACTGAAAAATGCACTATTATTGAAACGGGCCGAAAGCAAACCAATAAAAGCGCCTGAGAGACCATCCGTCGATGCCATGCGATTGTTGTACATGGTTCTACGCAGCCGTGCGTGTCGCTACGCGTACCCAAACGAGCCGCTAATCCATGCGGGACATACCGCGTTTGAGACCGTGTGTCATCATCGACGGTGTCTTCCGCTCTTGTTTTTTGCTGCAAAATATGATGAACGTTTCTCGGGACTTGGAGACATAATAATTATCATTTTCTGATCCTTCGATGAACTGTACTTTACTTTTTGACCATTTTAAGAGATTTTTAAAACATAATAAATAAATAAGGTCCCATCCCATTGATTGATGAGATATCTACTCTTTTTTTTTCTTTCGGATAAAGATAAAAATAAAAAATAATATATAGTGGATAAGATAATGGCTATGAAAGAAATTAATATATATACATATGGGCGCATAGGCGTTATTATGCTAAAAGTATAAAAACATTTAACACCATCCATGTTAACGCATGGGACTTTATGTATCATTATTTTTATGTTTTTATGGCTTACATATAACAATAAAAATTGAAAAAATCTATATGCAGTTTTTAAATGAAAACTGCATTGTAGCTTTTTTATATTTTTATCAAAAATAATATTATTTTAATAAATAACTTTTTAATGAAAACAACATCATTCTGATAAAAAAACAAATGAACCGCCTTTATTTTGAAAAGTTCAAGTAATATTAATCATAAATGACTTCCACTTTATTGTTAACTTTGTTTTATGTTTTGTTTGGATGACAAACTTGTATTGTATTTTAATATGAAAATTTATAAGAGCTGCAAAGTATGCTATATGGCACATATTCATTGGAATGCTACACGTGCAATAATATTTCTACCCTAATAAATATGTACTACATGGGCCGATTTTTTAAAGTAAAATTGGTTAATTAAAATAATAATAGCATGGCATTGCTCAAATAATAATAGTTAATTAAAATAACTGATTTTTTAAAATAAAATTGGTTTAAATATTTGTATATATATTTTAATGATAACAGCCCAAACTGGATGTACTTTTGCATCGAATGGAGTACGGCTCTAAAAAAAACATATTTTTTCCCCACTTCCGATCCATACATGATACATCCCCTAATGAAATATCATTGCTCCATTATTATACATTTATTTACGTGTTTAAATAGTGTTCAATTTTAATTTAAAACTAAATTCGCAATCACAAAAAAAATGTATTAATATATTATTTATTTCAAGTTTTAAAGTCATTATAAATTAAACTATATTATAATTATGAAAAAAAGATAAACACACTCACTCAAAGCTAAACATAATCCTAAATTATTTTAAATTACATGTAAAATTATAAAAATACCCTTATTTTTTTTATATTTAAATATTAATATTATAACATAAATCAAATGTAAATACATTAAACATAAATCAAACATTCAAATACTATTTTTCAAAGATTATATTTATGTAATTTAAATATTTTTTTAATATATTTGTTTAATTTTTTTTATCACCATTTGTTCAAAAAAAGTTTTCAAATATAAATATAATATTCAAAAAATAGTCTTTGGACATTTGATTTATGTTCAAATAATGTAATATAATATTTATGTTCGAATAATGTAACATAATATTTATATTCGAATATCATTATAATATTATTATTTTAATATTTTTTATTTTTTAAATGGATATTTTAATTATTTCACCAAGAGGTGGATGTATTTACAAGATTGATGGGTATAAGTATTACTCCCTATAATTATACTCTTACTATATAAAGACAAGGATCGTGCCAACCCTTTGTGAAAGTTTATGAATTTAGACACTCACAATCCATTTTTACATAATATAGTATACGAGTTAGCAAATTTTATGTCACATACTTTACTCCTAAGTGTTTCTTGACTTTTTATCTTAGTCTTTTTATTTATTTAATTGTCTAGACTAAAAAAAACATGAAAATGGTGAGTTCAAATAACATAGTAAAGGTAAAATCAAGATGACATGAATCCTCTACAGTACATTTTTCCCGCAATAACCCTGCAAGCTACAATACAATAAAAGTTATAAAACATATCAAGATGACATCTTTTTGACTTGATTTTTGTATTTAATAAAAACTACCAAAACAATGTAGATTTAATGTATTGCATCCCTGCAATTAGATGATCCTGGTTCAAAAAATAATAGTAAGGTAAATATATAACATTATAAAAATAATTAAATAATGCATGAAATAAAAAATCATATCATAAGGGAAAATATCACATAAGAAATTCCACAAAGGTTCAATTTATGTTTGAACAATGCATTATAATTGTTGTAGCTCATTTTGTCTAATTTGTAGGCTCTATGATTTATTTTCTAAATAGTTTTCCCTACAACAATTTTAAAAAATAGCGTTTTCACCCAATACTCCTCCAACGGCCAATTTTACACTCCCGTCTATATTATGTTTTTTTCAATAATTATATATTGCCCCCAAACATATATCCTCATTTGTAAATATATCCTCATTTATCCACATTCACTACTACAATTCTATTTTCCAATAATTTTTATTATAACCTTGTTCTGTGATATACTTAATTGAATTGTTTGCAACATTGTAATTTGGGATAAGAACTTAAAGTACCAAATTAGCGCATATGTATACAGTAGTCATGTAGATTTTAAGTGTGCTTAAACTATAGGAGTGGTGTGGAGTTATAATTCACCTACCGAGCTTTCATTCTCATATTTACGTTGATTACACACTTTTCAGGTATAGATTGTGGTTAGCAATTGAGGCTTTAGAGTAATTTTTCATACCATTATGTGAAAACTTCACTTGTCTTATGTTATCCATTTTATTACATTTGTTAGTTTGATTTTTTGAACATAGGATTTGTGAACTTTATTAGATGATTATTTAACATACATTTTATAACATATGGATTGTTTTGGACTTAAGTTTTTATATGTAACGCAATATTGAAAATGAATAGAAAATATTCATGTTATATGATTGTACGAGATAGTTTGAGACAACACCCAATGTGTATGTTTATTTGTGTATACTTGTCACAAATCGTTCGACCATTCGGATGCGGACATAAGGAATTATTTACTCAATTTCAAGGTTCTTTGATTTTAAAGACGTGACATCGAAATAGGACTCGAAAGAGTAGATAGTGCCCCCCCAACTATCCAAGTGGAGGTTGTGCTCTTTAGAAGACACCTTATGCTGGCCCCATGACTAGTAAGGTAGAAAGTGAAGAAAAGTATTGGTACAATGACCGATGCTATTTGTTACCCACCCCCATATAATCATGGTTAGATATTGTAAAATCTTAGTTATGTAGTAAAATTGGGCTTTGGGCATATTTTAATATTTCTCTAAATTGGGTTTGGAATTTAGTACACTTATCTAGAAGTAGTTTTTTTTTTTGATAATGGGATATTCATAGCCCAGGCTAGCTCTCGCGCACTACTACCAAGCGAATGGGTAGTCCAGTGCCATATCACGACTAATACTAACTCTACTGCCCCATGTGGAGTGTTCATGTAAGGTTCGGAAAAATTTCTTAGCAATGAAAGTGGAAATCTAACTTGAGACCTCCCACACGAGACACTCTTTACCAACCAACTACACCCCTAGGGGCATGTTTCATCGTCCCTTGTTAAAAATTCTTGTGGCTTAAATGTTTATTTATGAAATTGTTTTAGCGTTTGTATTATTTGATTCGGCCAAATGGCGTGTAATCGACAGACCTAAAGATGTGTTGGTTGGTATGAATATAAATCCTACAGATTGCATTGCCTCATATGCCGGCTTCTCAAGTCAAAAGTATTACTCTTCAAGCTTGTAAAAAAGAGTCTTAATTTTTAGTAGTAGTAATAATAATAGTAATAAATAAAAAAACTATAATATAAGAGCGTTGGTATGTACACTCGCAAAGCGTAATCGGTGCTATGTGGTATCTCATGATTAAATCACATTAAAATTATTGTATGACCACAAGAGTGTACGTCAACCATGATTGCACAACGATTGCATCTCACATGGGTGTGTGTGTATATATATAGATATATATTGACGGTATAAACAATTTTTTGTGTTTTTCTCTTTTTATTTATTATCCTAATAATAACATAATGTTTTTTTATATTTATCAACAACAATAGAACAACACATATGCCGGCTAAAACAATAACAGAATAATAAAAATAAAAATAATAATAATCTCAACACCTATAAGGCGTAGTATTATAAACTTGCTTTTGGTTTTTATATTCATATGCAATGACTCAAATTACATATCGAAATTAATAAGACAATTATAACAAAACAAAATTAGGAGATGTTTTAAAGTTGTAGCATAAATTTGCTGTTGGTTTTAATGTATAGTATGAATAGAAAATAATATTATTTTAATATTGAATGAAAAGTATTTCAATAGTAAAAGTCAATAAAAATGTTATTAATAATAATACTATAATATATATTTTAAAATTAATTTCTGAAAACAAATAGTTAGCATAACGCATGTGCTAGTCCAACTAGTATGTCTGTTTAAGTGTAATCGCAAGTAGCATAATATGACAGAGGATAATAGATATACATTGAGTACCATGATCCATACACACGAGTAAATAAAAAGCCGATATATTTTGATTTTTGATAATATTATTTTTTCCCCAAGTATAATAAATAAAATAAGTTATATATATATATAAGTCTGCTTTTATGCAGTCACCCGCCGATTGTATTTGATTGATTCAGTGATTTGAACGTAGCGTAGGTATATCTGAATAATAATTTAATCAGAACTGCCAAGTGAACAGGCTTGTTTGTTTGTTTTTTTTTTTTTTGGTTTTTTTAAAACTCATCTATTTTGTATTTGGCCGGTATGCCCGCGCAGTTCTATTTGACCAGTTTACCGTGGATCGGGTGCCTTTTTTTTTTTTTTTTTTTTTTCCCACAGATTTCAAAACACAACAAGCGCACCCAAAAAAAAAAAAAAAAAAAAAAGAAAAGAAAAGAAGAGCGACGTAGCCTCGATTTTCATGTTGTGGTCGCAACGAGCCCTAGAGTCTGAATCCCATGCAAAGGCGAGCAATTTCTTCATTGATGGTTGATCGGAAGGCGAAAAAGAAAAGATTTTTGATTGGATTTGAATCGGTATTTTAGATTGTTGCCGAGGTCTTTGTTGTTGCTTATCGATTTGAGTTTTTTTTTGTCGCTTTCTGATTTCAAGTTCTTGGAGGCGTTCGGGTTTTCAGTTTTTGATTTCGTGTTGGTCCTGGAAAATCTGATGCTTATTGGTTTGTGGAGTTGGGTTGGAATTAGGCAGTAAATTGTCACAGTATTCGGAGTTTTTTTTTTTTTTGATGAAGTTGGGGTACTTGATTTGGTATCAACACAGCAGATCCAACGCGTTGTTAAATAATTCTATGATAGGTTTTTAAACGTGGGTATTGTCTTGTTTTGGATGCATTGGATTTGGGAAATTCGGTCTGGACACAAGGTGTTGAGATCTTGTTCTTGGGACTCTTAGTGTACTTGGAGAGTGGGTTTTAAAAATTGGGTACTGACTTGTTATATCGGGCATATACTGCATTAACAAATTAAGCAGCGGAAAAGCAAAGGAAGGGGTTGGGCTGCGGGTTTCAGAAGGAAAACGGAGATGATAGGTGGATTCTCTAGTGGAGTCCCAGGTTCAGAGCTACAATGAGTGGAGTGCCATTGGGTTTACGTACCTCGAGTTATGGATCACTGTTGTCACACAATGGACTGTCACGGTCTCAGTCGTCTATGGCTGTACTTATGCGCAAATCGTCAAAAAAGCATCTTATTAATTCCAGGGAGAAAGAAAGGTTGCTCCCGTTACTTTGCAGATATTTGGGTCGGAGGAAGGTTGGCATGATCATTCTGGTTGTTTTTGCTCTTGTGATGTTCATATCAAGTTTCTTTACGGTCAATAAAGGTATATTTTTCTTTCCCTTGTCTTCTTTCAAAATAGATTAATTATGTAATTTTTGAAATCTAAGTTTAATCATGTTATACTGACATGTTCGAGGATCTGTATCAGTTTTCTCTTCCAAAGAAGAAAGAAAAAATAAAAGAAAGAAAGAAAGAAAGAAAGAAAGAAAAGAAAAGCAAGAAGAAAAGCAATGTGATACAATTTGAGACACTGCATTTACATTTTTGTGCATATTGACAGCCAGTTTTTTCTTTTAGATGATGTAATCGCCAACTAATTGTTTCTTTTGTCTTTAAGAGTGCTTCGTTTCTTATCATATTTGAGTTATAACATATTTAGACATGGCTTGTTCATAATTTGAAGACGCACCTGGAAGTGCTCGCACAAGCATTGCTCAAGGCTTCCAACAAATGGACTCCTATGAGTACAATGGATCAACATTTCTTCTTTCTTCACCATGGCCTAGAAAAGAAGATATACAGATGCACAATACTTCTGTACCAAATACCGAGTTAGAAAGCCGTTCGAATAAAGTCTGGTCTCCTACCCGCTTGCTGCCTCATCAATGCAAAAATTTTGCACTCCCCCCTCCACCTCCTTCTGATAGAAAGCGGATTGGGCCACGCCGTAAGTATGAGTTTTTTGTTTACCTTAGGACAGGTACTAATAGAATGCTAATAATTTAGACTGAAATTATCCTAGTGACATTTTTTTGAACATATATTTTTCAGCTAAATCAGTTGTGGTGATATCTTAACACATATATACACTCGCATAAGAATGTGCAAATGAACAATGCATGCATTGATTTTCTTCCATATTTTTCACTTCTCAGCATGCCCAGTGTGTTATATCCCAGTTGAAGAGGCTGTAGCTAGCATGCCAAATTCCATGTCGAGATCTCCCGTGCTTCGTAATTTAACTTATGTTCAAGATGAAGATCCAGTCATGGTCGAACCACATGGAGGCTCTGAATTCGGTGGATATCCCACTCTAAAACAAAGGAATGATTCCTTTGACATAAAGGAGTCAATGACAGTGCACTGTGGGTATGGTTATTCATTCTATTTCAAACCAAGCCAAACCAAACCAAAGAGCCTTAGTTCTAATAAAATATGGTTATTAATTCATTCTAATCTTTTTTTTCTTTAATGCCTTTACATTTGGTGGAGAATATAATTTTTTCTAATGGCTTGAGCCCTAGAACATATATGTAATTATTTAATGTTTGGGTTCATTTTTATATGTTCTTGTCAGATTTGTCAAAGGAAATAAACCTGGTCGTGGGACTGGGTTTAACATTGATGAAGCTGACCTTACTGAGTTAGAGAAGTTGCATGATGTCATTGTTGCATCAGCCATCTTTGGTACAAAAAGCTCCTGTTTCTACTTTTAGAGTTTTTTTACATACATACATGCATACATACATACATACATACTCATTATACCTTCTATATGTATATGTTTTTAATTGATCTCATGCTTGCATTTTCTGCTAGGAAACTATGACGTAATACAGCAGCCGAAGAATATTAGTCATTATACAAGGAAAAAGGTTCCCTTTTACATGTTTATTGATGATGAGACAGCTGCATATATGAAGAATTCTAGTGCTTGGGATGGCAATAAGAAAGTTGGTTTGTGGAGAATTGTTGTTGTCCACAATATTCCTTATGCTGATGCAAGACGAAATGGAAAGGTTTGCACACATTGTTTTTGTTTATTAGTTTTTTTTTTTCATTTTTTAATTTTCAATTTTTTTGTTAAATTTTATAGAAAAAAAAGAAAATCTTATTAACCAACAAGAAGTTGTCAAAGGTTAGAAAGTACGAGAAAGCGAGACATTCAAAATTTCGTCTAAATTAAACTAAACCAATAAGCCTTAATTTTAATAATATAAGATTAACTATATGGACTAAAACAAATAGAAAGTTTATATTTCATTCAAAATACGGAACTTTCAAATCTAGCAATTTCAAATATTCTTATCAGTTACTATTCGTTCTTTCAAATCTAGCAATTTTAAATTTTTTATGACCATATTTATTCAAGTCATGTTTGGTCTTTCCCTCAAAATTTTGTCTAAATACAAAATATTATGACAAAATTTTGTCTTTTAAGGACAAAATAAGTCACGCCTCGAAGGATCAAACAATTAATCTGCTTGATATCTCATGTTGTTGAGCATATTATCCTCTTGTTGAGCACTCAATAATTTGAGCAGTTCTTTCCAACACACCTTCGAGTCAGTCATATTTGAGCTTCGATGCCACATCTTCAACTTGAAGAAGTCACACCTCGAAGGATTATGTCATCTACTCAATATCTATTCTTTTGTTCGATACGTAAGATATCAAGCATCTTGAGCAGATGAATACTCTATTTATCGAACATTTAACTTATAATATTTGAACTCATGATTGATATACATTTTTCTTATTGCTTGATATGCAAGATATCAAGCTCTCTTTGCTTATTGCTCATTGCTCAATGCACAAGATGTCGAGTACTCAATATTTTGAGTATGTAAGTCGAGAGAGTCTTCAACACAGTGTCGAAGATGCAGAGGTTATATTTGTAAGTTGAAGAGGTTTATTTATGGTGTTTTTGGGGATTTTTATAAAATGAGTGTATCTACAAATAAGAGAAGTGTGAATAACACGAATCATTGAAAATTTTCTAAATTTTCAAAAACTCAGTTGTTCCTTCCAAAACACCCAAAAAACTACCAAAGGGATAAGTCTCCAAAAGCACTTTGCTGGGGATGACTCATCAAACCCATGGCATGCCTCAAGTTCATTGCCATCTGCCTCAATTGACCCACACAAATTCGAACAAGGAATACACCATAGTTCAAATATGGGTAGCCCAAGTGCAATGAAGGAGAAGGTAATCGATAGATCTCCCATGTCCTTGCGATATTGGGCACCGGCTGTTCACCACTAGAATACTTCTATTTTGAAGTTGTTTAAAGGTGAATTCTTGCCCAAAAAAAGAAGGGACTTTACCTCCAAATTTCTCTCCACTGGCATATATTAGTTTGTGAGCTTCATTCCCACCTAAGGCCACTTGGAAACAATTGCTTACAGTCAGAGAGGTTGCCTTCTTTAGAGCACTACCAAATTGCTGTATTTGGCTACCTCTCTACCATGACATGGCTATACAACTTCCAGAGGAATGCCTAAAACTCCTCAATCCTTCAATCTTTGGCGTTATGAGTGAAAGTGACATCCATCCTCCACTCACCTGAAAGCAGTCAATTGTTTTTTCCTTATCTGAACCCAAATTGAACACCCCAGGGAACAATTCCCTCAAAGTCCTCTCCCCAACCCATATATCATGCCAAAATGAATGGTTCTCTGTGGGGCTTCTAAAAATCAAAACAGAGGAATCAGTTCCAATTCGACTCAGGGATTTCCAAAGGCCCACCCCAACTCCATCAGCCTTTTTCTTTTTATTTCAGTCACTTACACTCGCACTTCTACAATTATTTTTCTAAACCTCCCCAATCATTTCCTAGTGCTCCTTCTCTTTTGAGACATTTAATTTCAATTTGGGATATAAATTTGAGCCTATAACAAAAGAGACCATGTTTTAGATTAAAGAGAGAATACCTGGAATCCTGTTTTAAAAAACACTGTGTATTTCTTTAGAAAACATTATATGTTTATATCTTTAGAAGAAATTCTTAGCTTCAAGAATTTTATCATTATCCATGGAGAGTATTTCAGTGAAGTCTTGTTTCGTAGCAGCTGAGGTATCTTTTTTTTTTCTTTGTTCTTTTTTTTTTTTTTTTTCAAAATAAAGGTCTTATTAGTCCCATTGAAAAAGTTTTATTACTAAATCTGGGTTTCCATCCTATCCAATAATTAAGTCTCTCATGGAAAAAAATGAACATTAAGTCTTCAAATGCAATTTTGAGACCAGAGTACCGATTCTATATGAAAATCCTTTTTTTAGTAGGGTTGTTCTTGCTCCACCTGTATTCTAGTACAGGTTTGAACTTGAAGTAAGATCTATAAATACTGAAGAACATTATGCATGGAAATTATGCAGATAAGGTTGTTGTTGCTCCACTTGTATTCTAGTACAGGTTTGAACTTGAAGTAAGATCTATAAATACTGAACAACATTATGCATGGAAATTATGCAGAAGGTTTCTTGCACAAATATATTTAAACTAGCCAAACCATGTGCAGGTTCCAAAATTTCTTCTACATAGGATCTTTCCCAACATTCGGTATTCGATATGGATAGATGGAAAGCTTCAGCTTGTAGTAGATCCTTTTCAAATTCTTGAGAGGTACATTCTGTTCTATATACTGTAGGCCTTATGTACTAGTTATGCAGAAATGTATCATGTAAAGAGGCAATTGATTTTCAACTATGAGGTTACATTTTCATTTTCTTTCTTGTGTATTCTTTAAAATGTATAAAGGTTTTGTAGTTCTAGTAGTTTAATTTGTATTTGTTAAAGATTTAGTATTTCTTATCTGGTATTAATATGACTAATCCATGAGGTTTATTAAAAAGTAGTAGATGACAAGCAATCAGTGTGGGTTGCGGATGATTGACTAGTGAGTTATTCTGTGACAAATTATACATATATGTTTATGTGGGGAATGAATATATAGGTCCTGTCTATTTGGGAATGGCTGCACTAAAATGTTGTTCATTACTTTAAACGTTCTTTTCCTCTTATCTCTCTCTTTATTATTATTATTATTATTATTATTATTGAAATGAAGTTGTTTTAGACACCGTTTGGGTGTAGCTGTACACGGATAAGCAGAACATTGTTTAATAAAAGTTTTACTCGTTGAAAATTATGCGACACTTACCTCTGATTTGCAGGTCTGGAGACTGTTCACAAGTTCAGAATGCATGTGCCTTCTTTTTGTCAGATAGAGTGTCTTGAATACTTTTTAATTGTGCTCAGTTAAAAAATTCCATAGATTTGATGATTGTTTGTTGGCAAAACAAAAAATTAGCTGTTTAATGATGGAAACCCAGTCTGATACAATCTTACCTTATTGATCTGAGATTCGGTGATTTGATGGAAAAGGCGTTCAAATATGAAATCTGCATGCATATGCTATAGGTAAAAAATGAGCAGCTGCACATATCAAAAGAATATTACACGTGATATGTTTGTCAGTTTCTGTCTATTTCTGGGTTCAAGATAGAGGGCTCGCAAATACCATGTAGAAGTCTGTATGTATGCATTATTATTATTGTTATTTTATTAATTTTATTCTTTATTAATATAATAATTAAAATTTAAAATTTTAGGCTAAGCAAAATTACAAATTTCTTTCTTCGTTTGGATTTGTTTTATACATATTTTGCTATTTATGTAAATATTTCAAGAAATGCACAGCCAACGTTAGCAGTCACACAAAACAAGCCCGTGACAATATTTGAATGTTTGATGAGATATCCCGGTTATGTGCAGTTAGTAATTGTAGGGTTTTATAATATGCAGTGGTATCATATGGGAATATGTAAAATACTATGGAAAAATATTTTATTAATTCGTGATATCAGATTGATTCCCTGAGCCATCTGCCAGCAGAGCAATATAAAATGTATTTCAGATTGGTTCCTTCTGGTTCAGGAATCAGGATGATGCACTTGGCTTTTTTTCTTTTTTTCCTTCCAGGCGCATTATTGCAATAAGATTTGATTCGATGTTTTTAGTAGCTCTTCTGATCATAAGTGCTTCCTTTGAATAGAAGTTATTGGTACCATAATTGAATAGAAGTGCTTCCTTTTTTCAGGTTTTTGTGGCGCCAAAATTGTAGTTTTGCAATATCAAGACATTATAGACGTTTTGATGTGTTTGAAGAAGCTGAAGCAAATAAAGCTGCAGGAAAATATGACAATTCTTCCGTTGATTTCCAGATTGAGTTTTACAGAAAGGAGGGTTTGACACCATATTCTGAGGCCAAACTGCCTATAACTAGTGGTAGGTGCATAGTATACCCTTGCATATTTGCAATGTTTTCCCCTCTTGTTTGTTGCAAATTTAGCTTTTCCTGTCTTGGGTTTTGCAGATGTTCCAGAAGGTTGTGTGATTATTAGGGAACACATTCCCATCACCAACTTGTTTACTTGTTTATGGTTTAATGAAGTGGATCGTTTTACCGCTAGGGATCAAATAAGCTTTTCCACTGTAAGGGACAAAATAATGTCACAAGTCAACTGGAATGTCAGCATGTTTTTGGATTGCGAAAGGCGTAACTTTGTGATACAAGTAATCATCTCAATTGTGATATGCATGAGTTTTTGCTTGTTTTTTTTTGTTACTGGAATTGTAATGCTATCTTAGATGATATTTTACTTCATATTATGTGAGGCTGCTGGTGGGAGATATAATAACTCTTTCTGATTTTGCTTTCGTATGCTCTCATCTTCCTTTTGAATTTGGTTTGAAGCTGACATTTCTCTATTGGCTTATACACTGGAAGTTCAAAATGTCTTTAATGTATAAATTTTTACTGGATGACAAATAGATGTAGGATATTATGTCAGTTGCAGATGTCTTCATCCGTGAGATCTTCAAATTTATAATTTGTGTGTTTTCTTAGCTCTTAGCTTTACTTTTTCCATAGGACCATCCGAATGATATACGGAAGATTCAGGTAAACATATCTCAGGCCTAACTTGTTTTGTTTCTTTTCACGAGTAAAATTTGAATAGGAGACAGGACTGACTGGGTGAGAAATTTTGCACCCATTCTCAGAACTGGCTACGGCATTATTCGACATGATTTTTTTTGTTTAAAAATAAATCAATTAAAAGCTTTTGGCTTCTGTTGCCAAATTGGATTGTTGGTGTCTTGAGTGCTTTTCTTTTGTAGTGGGTGACCTCTAGAATATACATGTAGGGAAGTTCACCTGGACACAATGAATCGTGCTCCATTTAAAAACCCTTCTGAGGAAGAATTCATCTACAAGGAAAAGGCAACCTATTCCATGAATAGAATCAGGCAAATTTATTTTTTTTTTAAGTAATTTTATTGTATTAGAAAAAAATCACACGAAAAGCAGAAATATAAGAACATGCTCAAAAAGAATATTCCGTTACAACAATACAAAACAATACTCCCAAAGCAATGACCTACAACCTAATTCAGTAACACAACCACAATAGGAGTGCCTCACTCATGGGATTGACTCAAGGGCCTCCCAAAGAGTCATATCATCCGTCTATCTCAACCTAAAAGTCTGAAAATTTTTGATATCATGATTAATTGAAGACCTAAAATTAGACAAGCTTACTTGAAAAGAAAAATAACACAAAAAAGGCAACCATTGTACATCCTGTCCTGTTCCCCATCACTCCTCCATAAGTCATTTGTTAAAATTATGTCAAAGATTTGTGAAGGACCTTTTCTGATTGTTGAATCTTTGAGGGTGGTAGATTTGATAGTTTGTGTTATGAACTGTTAATTTCAGCATAGAATACCTAAGAAATAGGAAGGCACACTTCTGATTTAATTGTATCCTGCTCCTGCAGTCTGGATTATACTCTTTTATTGTAAATCGTGCCCTTTGTAAATTATGTTTTGACACGGTGCCTTCTTCACATGTGCTGTGTTCACAAATGTTTTGAATGTGCAGGCATATCACAAGGGCCTCTTAGAGCACATGCCACCTCCAACGGTTACCACAGATCCATACCCACTCTCTGGGAAGTCATCAACCCTAATGACTGCTGGGAAGACCCAGATGAAGAAAAATCCTGCCAGGCGCGGAAGAGACAGGAGATCAGGTTCAAGGCGCCACCGCAAAGTTGGCATAGGCAATAGAGACAACATATGAAAGAAAGGCCCATTGAATTTATTAATTCTTTTTTTTCCTTCGGTCTTTGGGCATTATGGGGCCCAGTTTTGGTCTGGAAATTGTCGATCCTTATTTGTTGTTGTTGTTGTAAATATTATAGTTCTTAATAAATTTCCATTGATTACATTTTGCTTCATCCTTGTACTCTCTCCAAAAAAATAAAAAATTTTAAAAGTAAGCTTTTTGTAGCAACTTCTGATTTTATTACTTAGCAATTTTTTTTTAAATTTTATCGAGGTACTTTTAATTAGTACAAAAATGGAGTAAATGTGATTAAGTAGCCTGTGGCATTTAAGGATTAGATTGGGTTAAAATTATTGGTAATATGTGGCATTTAAGGATTAGATTGGGTTAAAATTATTGGTAATATCTGTTTTAAATGGGTAGTAGGTCGAATAATGAATTTAATCTATTAATAAAATATTAGAAATGAGTTTGGAATACGAATTGCTCGGAGCACCATTTGCTCACTAGTGTGGTGAACCATGGTCGGATGGCAGACATATCATTTGATTTACTGGTGCATATGTTGAAACACATAAAAAGGATGTTTAGAAGAAAATCGGCAACTGGGTTAACATAGTCACCTCTCTCTAATCTTGCTCTCTTCTTACGATCTCGCTTTAACCTGTCTTCCCTGAGTTTGGATTTATCGGTTAGCACAGTTTGCTCTCACTATCATGGTGAGCCACCATCGGATGGTAGACACATCATCTGATCTATCGATGCATATGTTGAAACGCATAAAAAGGATATCGTTTTGAAGAAAACTGTCAATTAAGTTAGCATAGTCACCTCTCTCCAACCCTATTCTCTCCCCTACGAAATGATTAAGTAGGAGCAGGGAACCAAGACACGAGAGTTTAGTGAAATGCTATTGAAGGAAGGTTGTGCTTCTCAACATCTCTGCAACTCTCTATTCATAGGTGTTAGTTATTTGCTTTTAGAATTGCAAATTTATATGCAATGTTATGTATTTTATATATTTCTTGTGTCCACGTGTTCTATATGTTACTCATCTGTAAATGTGTAATACAGTTAGTTTCTTTGGCAGTTGTAAGTTAGTTTTTCTTTATTATTATTTAATAAACTCGTAAATGTTTTGTAATAAATAGATTAACGTAAAAAAAAATAAGTTAATTATTTTATGTTTTGTTTTTCATCATATGAAATTTTATAATTAGTATTAGAGCACTTTTTCTTACGAGATATATGTTTGTTTGACAACTCATGGAAGTCAAGGTTCATCATCTATTGCTCCACTGGTGTTTGATGGAGCAAATTACCAGATTTGGGTAGTACGCATGGAGACATACTTGAATGCTTTGGATCTTTGAGAAGCCGTTGAAGAAAATAATGAAATCCCAAAACTCCCAAACAATTCCACCATGGTACATACTAAAATGTAAGAGAAGAAATGTTTTAGGGCATTCCAATAGGCAAAATAATAGTTACTTGCAATGAAGACACTCATTCAGAGACGATTGAACCACGCACATTGTGTCTCTCTTTTCATTCCTATATTTTACATTTCATCACTCATAAAAAATACGCTAAGAACTTGTAAACCGCAAACTACCAAACCTTAAACTAAAAGAGCACACTAAAAGAACAAACTAATTGGTGAAGTTAAGATGACTTAATAAGGTGGTGACATAGAGACAGAGACAGAACTATGTGTTGTAACACCAATAATTGCATCCTTTTATGTGTCAAAGCTGTTTTGGAATATTTTATGAAGCTAGGAGGCAATAAATTTTAGATATACCATTTTTTAAAATTATTTTAATTTAACATATTCAACGCTCAACCCCTATTAACAGGTATACACTGTTTGGACAACCATAGCTCGGATCTCGGGGAATACGCTATATATACACAACTATCTACGAAACCAAAATACATTTCTATCTATTATCCTTTAAATTTCATTGTGTCTGCATATTTAGAGTAAATAGGAAATTAACCGACAAAAGGTAGCCTTAGAGAAACAATATTATGAAGTTTTGCTAGTAATAAGAGTCATTAAACATTTAGCATTCTTTGTAGAGGCAAAGGGGACACTAGAAAATTATTGCTTGTAGACCTTGGAGGATCCGAGAAAGTAGATAACACCTGAAGGTGAAGGGAGAGTTCTTGAAGTAGCCACAATAAATAAATCCTTATCATCCCTCAAAAATGTTATGAGTGCTCTAGAAAGCAACACCAATCACAAACTATATGACAAATCAAAATTCACATAGATGTTAGAGCATGCTCTTGTTAGTTTCTCTCTCTTCAATCTTAAGTTATAAGTCCATGATCATTTGAAATAGCGACTAAATTATATCTAACTAATTGCACCGCTTTTTTTTTTGTTGCTCATGAATTGCACTACTCATGAACAATAACATGGAGATTACCCACGAATTGCACCGCTTTACTATTGCATCCCAAGGCATTCAAATGCAGGAGAGAACCTATCCACTCTCTAGTTAGGTGAAAGGTCCTGTCAAGTTACAATATTATAATTTCCGAAATTCGAAATTTTTAGTTTGTTCCTAATGAATTACACAACTAAAATTTTGGTACTACCAACATTTGACTCCACTTTGACAGTGGAAGGCACACGAAGAAGAACCGTGAAGAAAAAAGGTTTCATAAAATAAAATTTGAAAGGAGGTTAGAATCTAATCTCAAATTCTTAATTGAACCACAAATCAAATCATATAACAATGTATGACGAAATTTTGTCTTACCATCTTGCCGTTTGCCATTTGCCATTTTGTTTTATAAGTTGTTGTCATTATGACTTCTTCTTGCTTGTTGAATTGGTATGTTAAATTTGTTTTTTCTTTTCTAGGTTGACTTTTGGGAATTTAATGATTATGACCTTGCGTACTTAAAAGCTTGGATAGCAGACTCAGATGTTACTTTGTATTCTCATTGGGGGTTGATCATATCTGAAGAAGATTGCAAAAAGTACTTGCAAAAGGATTGCATTGGACATCCATATTGCCGAGCAATATGTTTTTTTGGCATTTCAATAGGCGAAAGAGCAGTTACTCGCAATAAAGACACGTCCTTCAAGGACAATTGAAAAATACACATTTTTTGTCTTTTTTTATTCGGCATTAAACATTTAACATTCCGTGTAGAGGCAAAAGGGACATTGGAAAATTATTTTTTGTAGTCCTTACAGGATCTGAGAAAGTAGTTAACACCGAAGGTGAATGGAGAGTTCTTGAAGAAGCCATAATAAATAAATCTTTGTTATCCCTTAAAAATGTTGGGAGTACTCTGGAAAGCAACACCAATCACAAACTATATGCAAATCAAAAGTCACGTAGATGTTAGAGCTTGCTCTTGTTAGTTTCTCTTCCTTCAATCTTAAGTTAGAAGTCCATGATCATTTGAAACAACGACTAAATTATATTTAACTAATTGCACCGCTTTGCTTTGTTGTTGCTCACAAATTGCACTGTTCATGAACAATAATATGGAGATCGCTCACGAATTGCACTACTTTACCATTGCTCCCTAGGGCATTCAAATGCAACCGAAAGCCTATCCACTCTCCAGTTATGTGAAAGGTCTATCAAGTTATGTTATTATAACTTTTGAAATTCTAAATTTTTAGTTTGTTGCTCACGAATTGGACAAGTAAAATTTTGATACTACTAACATTTGATAGTGCAAGGCACATGAAGAAGAACCGTTAAGAAAAAGCTTCCGAAAATTAAAATTTGAAAGGAGGTTAGAATTTAATATGAAATTCTTAATTGAACCACAAATCAAAACATATAACAATATTTGAAGAAATTTTGTCCTACCGTCTTGCCATTTGACATTTGGTTGTATGAGTTATTGCCATTGCGACTTGTTCTTGCTTGTTGAAGTAGTATGTTAAGTTGGTTTTTTTCTTTGCTAGGTTGACTTTCAGGAATTTAATGATCATGACCTTGCGTACTTAAAAGCTTGAATAGCAGATCCAAATGTTACTTTGTATTTTCCTTAGGGGTTGATGAGATCTGAAGAAGATTGCAAAAAGTACTTGCAAGAGGATTGCATTGGGTATCCATATTGCCGAGCAATATGTTTTTCGGCATTCCAATAGGCAAAATAGTAATTACTCGTAATAAAGCACGTCCTTCAGAGACAATTGAACCATGCACATTGTTTATCTCTTTTCATTTCTACATTAAACATTTAACATTATGTGTAGAGGCAAAGGGGACACTAGAAAATTATTTTTTGTAGTCGTTGCCAGGATCTGAGAAGTAGATAACACCGAAGGTGAAGGAAGAGTTCTTGAAGAAGCCACAATAAATAAATCTTTGTCATCTCTTAAAAATGTTGTGAGTACTCGAAAAAGTAACACCAATCACAAACTATATGGCAAATCAAAAGTCGTGAAATTTTAGAGCTTGCACTTGTTAGTTTTTCTTCCTTCAACCTTAAGTTAGAAGTTCATGATGATTTGAAACAACGACTAAATTACATCTAACTAATTGCACTGCTTAGCTTTATTGTTGCTCACGAATTGCCTTGCTCATGAACATAACATGAAGATCGCTCACGAATTATAGTGCTTTACTATTGCTCCCCAAGGCATTCAAATGTAGCGGACAACCTATCTACTCTATAGTTAGGTGAAAGGTCTTTCAAGTTACATTATTATAATTTCGAAATTCTAAATTTTCTAGTTTGTTGCTCACGAATTGCATATCTAAAATTTTTTGTACTACTAACATTTGACTATAGTTTGACAAGATAAGGCATATGAAGAAGAACTGTGAAGAAAGAAGCTTTCGAAAATTAAAATTTGAAAGGAGGTTAGAATCTAATATGAAATTCTTAATTGAACCACAAATCAAAACATATAGCATTGTTTGAAGAAATTTTGTCTTACTGTCTTGACATTTGCCATTTTGTATATGAGTTATTGCCATTGCGAGTTTTCTTTCTTATTGAAGTGGTATGTTAAATTGGTTTTTTTTCTTTTCTAGGTTGACTTTCGGGAATTTAATGATCATGACCTTGCGTACTTAAAAGCTTGGATAAGCAGATCCAGGATGTTACCTTTATTCTCCTTGGAAGTTGATGTGATCTAAAGGATATTGTAAAAAGTACTTGCAAGAGGATTGCATTGGACTTCCATATTGCCGAGCAATATGTTTTTTAGCATTCCAACAGGTAAAATAGTAGTTACTCACAATAAAGACACGTTCTTTAGAGACGATTGAACCATGCACATTGTTTGTCTTTTTTTCATTCATACATTCAACATTTAACATTCTGTAAAGGCAAAGGGGACACTAGAAAATTATTTTTTGTAGTCATTGTCGGATCTGAGAAAGTAGATAACATTGAAGGTGAAGGGAGAGTTCTTGAATAAGCCACAATAAATAAATCTTTGTTATCTCTTAAAAATGTGGTGAGTGCTCTGGAAAGCAACACCAATCACAAACTATATGGCAAATCAAAATTCACGTAGATGTTAGAGCTTGCTCTTGTTAGTTTCTCTTCCTTTAATCTTAAGTTAGAAGTTCGTGATGATTTAAAACAACGACTAAATTATATCTAACTTATTGCCTGTTTAGCTTTGTTATTGCTCATGAATTGCATTGTTCATGAACAATAACATGAAGATCGCTCACAAATTGCTCTACTTTACTATTGTTCCATAAGGCATTCAAATGCAACGGAAAGCCTATCCACTCTCCAGTTAGGTGAAAGGTTTGTTAAGTTACATTATTATAATTTCTGAAATTCTAAATTTTTAGTTTGTTGCTCATGAATTACACAACTAAAATTTTTATACTACTAACATTTGACCCCAGTTTGAAAGTGCAAGGCACATGAAGAAGAATCATGAAGAAAAAAGCTTCAAAAAATTAAAATTTGAAAAGAGGTTAGAATCTAATATGAATTTCTTAATTGAACTACAAATCAAATATATAGCAATATTTGAAGAAATTTTGTCTTACCGTTTTGCCATTTGCCATTTTATTGTATGAGTTGTTGTCATTGCGAGTTGTTCTTGCTTGTTGAAGTAATATGTTAAGTTGGTTTTTTTTTTTTTCTAGGTTAACTTTCAGGAATTTAATGATCATGACTTTGCGTAACTTAAAAGGTTGGATAACAGATCCAAATGTTACTTTTTATTCTCCTTGGGGGTTGATGAGATCGGAAAGAGATTGCAAAAAGTACTTGTATGAGGATTGCATTGGACATCTATATTGTTGAGCAATATGTTTTTTGGCATTCCAATAGGCAAAATAGTAGTTAGTTGCAGTAAAGAAACGTCCTTCAGAGACGATAGAACCATGCACATTGTGTCTCTTTTTATTCCTACATTAAACATTTAACATTTTGTGTGGAGGCAAAGGGGACACTGAAAATTATTGCTTGTAGACCTTACAGGATATGAGAAAGTAGATAACACTGAAGATGAAGGGAGAGTTCTTGAAAAAGCCACAATAAATAAATCTTTGTCATCCCTTAAAAATGTTGTGAGTGCTCTGGAAAGCAACACCAATCACAAACTATATGACAAATCAAAACCCACGTAGATGCTAGAGCTTGCTTTTGTTAGTTTCTCTTCTTACAATCTTAAGTTAGAAGTCCATGATCATTTGAAACAACGACTAAATTATATTTAACTAATAACATTGTTTTGCTTTGTTGTTGCTCACAAAATGCATTGCTCATGAACAATAATATGGAGATCACTCACGAATTGCACTGCTTTCTTGTTGCTCTTTAAGTCATTTAAATGTAATAGAAAGTGTATCCACTCTCCAGGTTAAGTGAAAGGTCCGGCAAGTTATGTTATTATAATTTCTGAAATTCTAAAATTTTAGTTTGTTGCTCATTAATTGCATAACTAAAATTTTGAAACTACTAACATTTGACAGTGCAAAGCACATGAAGAAGAACCGTGAAGAAAAAAACTTCCAAAAATTAAAATTTGAAAAGAGGTTAGAATCTAATCTGAAATTCTTAATTGAACTACAAATCAAAACATATAGCAATGTTTGAAGAAATTTTGTCGTATCGTCTTGTCATTTGCCATTTTGTTGTATGAATTGTTGCCATTGCGACTTGTTCTTGCTTGTTGAAGTAGTATGTTAAGTTGATTTTTTCTTTGTCAGGTTGACTTTCGGAAATTTAATAATCATGACCTAGTATACTTAAAAGGTTAGGTATTAGATCCAGGATGTTACTTTGTATTCTCCTTGGGAGTTGATGAGATCTGAAGGAGATTGCAAAAAGTACTTGCAAGAGGATTGCATTGGATATCCATATTACCGAGCAATATGTTTTTCGGCATTCCAATAGGCGAAATAGCAGTTACTCACAATAAAGACACGTCCTTTAAAGACAATTGAACCATGCACATTGTTTGTCTTTTTTCATTCCTAGATTAAACATTTAACATTATGTGTAAAGGCAAAGGGGACACTGGAAAATTATTTTTTGTGGTCCTTGCTGGATATGAGAAAGTAAATAACACTGAAGGTGAAGGGAGAGTTCTTGAAGAAGCCACAATAAATAAATCTTTATCATCTCTTAAAAATGTTGTGAGTGCTATGGAAAGCAACACCAATCACAAACTATATGGCAAATCAAAACTCATGTAGATTTTAGAGCTTACTCTTGTTAGTTTTTCTTCCATCAACCTTAAGTTAGAAGTTCATGATGATTTGAAACAATGACTAAATTACATCTAACTAATTGCACTGCTTTGTTTTGTTGTTGCTCATGAATTGCACTGCTCATGAACAATAACATGGAGATCACTCACGAATTGCACTGCTTTACTGTTACTCCTCAAGGCATTCAAATGCAGCGGAAAGCTTATCCACTCTCTAGTTATGTGAAAGGTCTGTCAAGTTACATTATTATAATTTTTGAAATTCTAAATTTTTTAGTTTGTTGCTCACGAATTACATAACTAAAATTTTGGTACTATAAACATTTGACTCCACTTTGACAGTGAAAGGCACATGAAGAAGAACCGTGAAGCAAAAAGCTTCCAGAAAATTAAATCTTGAAAGGATGTTAGAATTTAATCTAAAAATTCTTAATTGAACCACAAATTAAAACATATAGTAGTGTTTGAAGAAATTTTGTCTTACTATCTTGAAATTTTCCATTTTGCTGTATAAGTTGTTGCCATTACGAGTTGTTCTTGCTTGTTGAAGTGGTATGTTATATTGGTTTTTTTTCTAGGTTGACTTTTGGGAATTTAATGATCATGACCTTGCATACTCAAAAGCTTGGATAGCAGACCCAGATGTTACTTTGTATTCTCCTTAGGGGTTGATGAGATCTGAAAGAGATTGCAAAAAGTACTTGTACGAGGATTGTATTGGACATCAATATTGCTGAACAATATGTTTTTCGACATTTCAATAGGCAAAATAGCAGTTACTTGCAATAAAGACACGTCCTTAAAAGATGATAGAACCATGCACATTGTGTGTGTCTTTTCATTCATACATCAAAGATTTAACATTCTGTGTAGAGGGAAAGGGGTCATTGGAAAATTAATGCTTGTAGTCCTTACAGGATCTGAGAAAGTAGATAATACTGAAGGTGAAGGGAGGGTTCTTGAAGAAGCTACAATAAATAAATCCATGTTATCCCTTAAAAATGTTATGATTACTCTGGAAAGCAACACCAATCACAAACTATATGACAAATCAAAGCTCACGTAGATGTTAGAGCTTGCTCTTTTAACTTTATCTTCCTTAAATCTTAAGTTAGAAGTCCATGATCATTTGAAACAACAACTAAATTATATATAACTAATTGCACTGCTTTGCTTTGTTGTTGCTCACGAATTACACTGCTCATGAACAATAACATGGAGATCGCTCATGAATTGCACTGCGCTTCTGTTGCTCCCCAAGGTATTCAAATGCAGCGGATAGCCTATCCACTCTCCAGTTAGGTGAAAGGTCTGTCAAGTTACATTATTATAATTTCTTAGATTCTAAATTTTTAGTTTGTTGCTCACGAATTGCAGAACTAAAATTTTCGTACTACTAACATTTGACTCCAATTTGACAGTGCAAGGCACATAAAGAAGAACTGTGAAGAAAAAAGTTTTTAGAAAATTAAAATTTGAAAGGAGGTTAGAATCTAATTTGAAATTCTTAATTGAACCACAAATTAAAACATATAGCAATGTTTGAAGAAATTTTGTCTTACCGTCTTGCCATTTGCCATTTTATTGTATGAGTTGTTACCATTGCGAGTTGTTCTTACTTGTCGAAGTGGTATGTTAAATTGAGTTTTTTCTTTTCTAGGTTAACTTTTAGGAATTTAATGATCATAACCTTGCTACTTAAAAGGTTGGATAGCAGACTAGATGTTACTTTTTATTCTCCTTGAGGGTTGATGAGATCGGAAGGAGATTGCAAAAAGTACTTGCACGAGGATTGCATTGGACATCTATATTGTCGAGCAATAACAGGTAGATGCTAGAGATTGCTCTTGTTAGTTTGTCTTCCTATAATCTTAAGTTAGAAGTTCGTGATCATTTGAAACAACGACTAAATTATATTTAACTAATTGCACTGTTTTTGTTGTTTTTGGTCACGAATTGCACTGCTTATGAACAATAACAAGGAGATCGCTCGCAAATTGCATTGCTTTACTGTTGCTCCCCAAGGCTTTTAAATATAGCGAAGAGCCTATCCACTCTTCAGTTTGATGAAAGGTGTGTCAAGTTACATTATTATAATTTCTGAAATTCTAAATTTTTAGTTTGTTGCTCACGAATTGTACTATTGAAATTTTGGCACTATTAACATTTGACTCTACTTTGACAGTGCAAGGCGCATGAAGAAGAACCGTGGAGAAAAAAGCTTCCCGAAAATTGGAATTTCAAAGGAGGGTAGAATCTAATATGAAATTCTTAATTGATCCACAAGTCAAAACATATAGCAATGTTTGAAGACATTTTGTCTTCCTATCTTACCATTTGTCATTTTGTTGTATGAGTTGTCATTTCGAGTTGTTCTTGACTTTTGAAGTGGTATGTTAAATTGGTTTTTTTCTTTTCTAGGTTGAGTTTCAGAATTTAATGTTTGTGCCCTTGCGTACTTAAAAGCTTGGATAGCAGACCCAAATGTTATTTTGTATTCTCTTTGGGGGTTGATGAGATCTAAAGGAGATTTCAAAAAGTACTTGCAGGAGGAATGCATTGGACATCCATATTGCCGAGCAATATGTTTTTGGGCATTCCAATAGGCGAAATAGCAGTTACTCGCAATGAAGATAGGTTCTTCTGGTGTGAAATTGGGTACATGATGGAAAAGTCCTATTAGAGAAGAGGGATTGGAACTCGAGCAATCCAAGAATTCTTGAAGAATGTGTTTAAGGGTTGTGAATCAATCGTGAAGGTCCAATCAATTTTGGATGTTGATAGCATCCCATCACAAAATTTGATTGTGTGGTGCAGATCTGAGGAGGGGATCTTACAATCATACTTCGATGTGCATGATAATAACACTAGTAGAGGATTCCCTATAAAAGTTTGTTTCCTTAAATTTAGGAAACAAAAGTCACAAGTTATAAAATTAAACCCACAACAGAAACCATATATTTAACTTTTTTTATAGGGTTTGTAATGTGTTTTTCAACGTATTGAAATGCATTATTCACTCCTTATAATTATTAAATATATATAAATAATTTATCTTACTTCTCTCTTTTATATTTTTCATAACTTTTACTTTTATCCTATATTAAATTATAAAAATTATTGTTAAATAAAAAAAATATAAATTATTATTTTAATTATATAGAGAGTTATTATGGAAATTATTGTGAAGTATATTTATTTAGAAAGTAAAAAGTAGTTTAAGTCTGTATAATTAAGGAAAATGATAATGATATTAAAGCGACTGTGATTGTCCTAAGCTCAGAGTTATGGTAATCTATTCCTTTCTCAAGCCCAATCCCCAACAATAAGAATAAGAAAGATAGATATGCTTAGATTACTGGACATTTGGATTACGTTAAAGATATGCTAATCATACGTTAAATAAAGAAAATGGAAACACAACTTTGACATAATATTTTATTAATTATAAGTAAATATACATTAAATTATAATTTTTACTTTAAAGAGATTTCACATTATCCTAACCTTATAAACTTGCTGCCCCAAAGAGGTAAAATAAAAAAAACACCGTTTGGGTAGGCGAAGGAGCAACACCGTTTGGGTAGGCGAGTAGATCTTACAAAACATCACCATCTATCTCTCTCTGCTAGTTCTCTCCTGAAACGAGCGTGGCCAATCTGGCGTGCGATTGAAGTGTCTTTTTTTTTTTTTTTTGGTATTTTGATATGATAATAAGTATTTTTTCATGGTAATTGAAGGTTTTTTTTAGTAAAAATAAAAACTAAAAAAGAAAAACAATGAAAAATAGTTTTAATTATTTTAGAATTAGATTTCTTATTATACTTGTATTTATTTAATTATATGGATGCTTTATGTTTATTTAATTGTTTTTGTTTTTCTTGTGAAAAGGAAATAAAATGAAATAAGATAATTAAATAAATACAAAATAATAGGTATTTTTACAGGATAATTGAAGGTTTTTTTAGTAAAAAGAAAAAAGAAAAAAGAAAACAATGAAAAATATATTTAATTATTTTAGAATTAGATTTCTTGTTTATACTTGAATTTATTTTATTATATCGATGTTTTATGTTTATTTAATTATTTTCTGCCGCTTTTTTTTTAGCGAAACGAGAGAATTAGATAATAGATATTTTTCCGATTCTTTTCTTATTTTCTTTCATGTATATGTGGATCGCAAGGAAATGGGTGTTGTTGGGTGTAATTCGGATGTAATGATGAACTCCATAAATGATTATTTGAAAACACCGTCAAAAATGTCAGGGAAAAAAAGTAGTTGGTATGCCTGATTTTCAAGCTTACGAGTCTTGAGTCTGCAAAAACAATTGGTCTTGGAATTCAAGAATCGAATAAGGTGCTCCATAATTTTTGTTTCCCTTGTGAAAAGGGAAAAAAGAAACACTTTCACCTGGTGAGCAAAAACTTGCATTTTCAGCTTTATAGAGCTGGCTTAATTGGTCAATTTACGATCCCAGACCGTTGGCAACCTTCTTCGAACCCCCCGACCCAAACCAGACTCCATCGTTGGTCCCCCATAGCCGAATCCAAACCCCGTCGCTGATCCCAAACCCCGAGCCAAACCCAGCCCTCATCGAACTCCAAATCGTCTTCCCGTGCCTACTCTTTGGCTTTCGGAATAAAGCTCCCATATATACTGATTGATGAAAATAATTATTTTTTTTTTGGGGCCAGATTGGTTGGTTGGATTACATTCATTCTATGATGGTCCATTGACAGTTTAAAAATATAAATAAACTTCAATATACTTTTTAGTTGGTTTTGCAATGCATGTAAATTTTCAGAAGACCATAACATATACATGAATTATGAATTGGCGTGGACCTTCCTGAGATTTATAGAGCTGTGTACATACCAGGTCTTTTCATGTTCCTCTATCCATGTCTCTATCTATGTCGGTCTATTTCTCTGGTCTGATAAGATGTGTTGTCTAGTCCTTGTTCTCTGTCTATTTGCCCATTTTTGTGGTCTGTCTGTGGTCTGTCCTTGGTCTGATGCAATCTGTTTTCGGGTCTAGTTCCTAGTCCTTCGTCTGGTCTGGTTCCTGGTCCTTCCTCTGGTCTGATGCAGAGGAGAGATATCAACATAGAATTTTTCCAATCACGTGTCTGTTTCAATTCACTCTCATTCCCCTCTCCCCTAGAATTTTTTGCACATTTTGCTCTGCAAGTTTATAGGTTTTTTCCGTGGGCTGTTAGGAGATTCTATCAGTGGGTTTTGGATGGTCTCGAGATTCTATGGTCCTGTGACTTGCTGGAGTGGTTTTCTTAGCATTATTTTTGCTTTGCAGGAGAAGAAGGGGGTGTTAGAAGCTAGGACTATTCAGCATTATTTCCCCTTTTTTGGTCGCTGCACAGTGTTGGCTTATGAAAGCTGGGAGTATCAACATTATTTTGTTTTTTAGACGTTGAAGCCTGGGGGAGGAAATCCAAAAAAAAAAAACAATAAAATGCATGCACATAGATAAGGAAATATAACTTGTAGACAATTTTTGAAACACAATCACACCTTCCAAAAAAACGTTTGTACACGGAATAAGTCTGTTTACACATAATCTGTCCCATTCACATCTCCAAATAATAGTTTGAGGGGTTTGTATTAAATGTTTACCCACTGTCTCTATACCTTTACAAGTTGTTGTCTGTTGGCTCAATTGAAATTACATTCTTCGTGGGCTGGATGCTACGCAGTTGTGTCTACTATATTGTTGCACCCCATGTCAGCAATTCCTTCTTTCTTGTCCGCCTCTGCAAGAAAAAGGCGTATTTAAAATTAAAAAACTGACACATCATTAACTTTTTCAATCAAAATTTTACCGGCAATAATTTTCGAGGTGTAACAAAAATTTTCCTGTTGAGTGATTAAGAAAAAAATAAAATTTTGAATGACTTCAAAGAATTTGAAGCAAAATTGGATTACCAATTTTACCAGACTTGGTAGAATGGCGGGTGGAATGACTCTCACCAATTCATGGCATTCCATTATATGCAGTTCGCAAAGGCAGGAGTTGGGTGGCGGTGGGATGTCGCCTGCCCATATCTCTTTCACACGGTCGACTGATTTCAAACTCAAACTCTTCAGCTTCGGCAATCCAACCTGCAATAAAAACCAGAAGAAGAAGGCAACTGAAGCAAAATCTTGATTTTACATCTTTCATATACCTACTTCTATTTGAAATATTTTTGAGAATTTGTGTATATTACGTTTCTTACTAATCAATAAAATTACCATCCAACTAAAAATACAGAAAATATAATGCCAAAAACTAATTGGAAAACCGTAAAAAAAAAAAACCTACGAGAACAAATGATCAAACCATTAAAAAAAAAAACCAAATTTATGATTAAAAAAATAACGAAATTTCTCGGATGGCAACCATATTAATATATACCTTTCTGGTAAACAAAGCACAACCTTCTCTGGAATCCGGGTAAAAGCTCACGAGCATCGGTAGTCCTTCTAGAAATAGAAACTCTAACTGATGGAAAATAACTACTTCTTCAACATCATTTTCTTGGCATCCCCTAACAATTGACTTCAAATTCTCACTAACTTTAACCTGAAGAGTTTGGAGTCAGGGAAGGGCTTTTGCCATGGACGGAGATAATATGTATTGCAAGTTGCATCTATAGATTTTTATGACACTTAGATGGGAAACTGACCTCACATTAACTAACCTGGACAACAACTCTGTTATTCCTTGACAAGCATCAGCTTCAAAATGCTGTAGTTTTGAAAAGCTCCCCCGGCCTACATCATATAGGACCTTAAGATTCTCTGAAGCATTCAATTCCTCCACACATAATCTCTCCACTCTCTTCAATAGCACTGCTGCCCAGCCACTCAAAGAAACGCCTTTCAATTTCAGGGTATTGTTCGATGATAAATCGTCATCCAAATAATCAAAACTGTGATTTATATATATTCTGAACTTTGCCAGTTTGGCCCAGAAGGAAGACCCAGAGTCTTGTGGCAACTCCATCAAATTTGAATTTGGTGGTTCACGCATTTCTAACGCCTCTAATTGGGATAAGGCTTTCAGCTCCTCTAAGTTCCATTGTAAGACCCTCTCATCATCAGTTGACAATGGCAAAAACAACTCTTCTAATCTAGATAAGCTCGAGATGACGCCATCTGAGATACTTTTGAGTCTTCTACAGTCCCTCAAATCCAACAACCTTAGATGACTCAATTGTCGTATTTCTGCAGGCAGTAAATTAAAACTTGAACCTGTAATATGAGCATCTGGAGCTTTTTTAAATTTCCAACCCACGATAAATCACCCAAATTACAATCTTCAAGACAGAGCATCTCCATATCAACAAGACTTCTAATTGATGCTGGAAATTCCAAGATTTCCATTCCCTTCAAAATCAAAGCTTTGAGTTGTATCATGCCGTGGAAGAAAGTTGGAGGAATTTTCAGACGCCGATACATGGCACAAGATAATATAAGTGTGTTGAGCTTGGCACAGTCCAATTTGTCGGGAAACTCAACACGGGTGCCTGCATTAAACTCCACAGATATTGCAGTGTAACAGTCATATGTTTCATTTCTTGGCCATTCTTTTAAATTCTACCTCATCTCTGACAAAAACACGTGTTGCCCTTCTTCAGAAGCAATTGAAATCGCAACATCCCGAATGACATCATGCATTTTAACATGTTCATCATCTCTGCCTTCTAATAGCAAACAATGGCTCTTCAGGTAGTCCACTAAATGATGAACCCTATCTCTTTTACTCGAAAGAGTTTCCATTTCTTTAGCCACCCCAACTCCTTTTCCATATCTCAAAATGTATTCAATTGGAATATTGAAATCTTCTGGAAATAGGGAACAAAACAGAAAGCATGACTTTGCCTCATCCCAATCCAATTTATGATAGCTATCCGCTAGTGAAGCATAAACCTTTGTATTTACTCCGGGAATGTGTTTTAGTTGAGATTGCCTTAGCCGCTCCAACACATCAGCCCATACGAAGCTGGGCCTACCGTTCAGTATCCTACCTATTACAACAATGGCAATGGGTAGGCCTGCACATTCTTTGCACACTTGTTTTGCTACCTCATGCAAATCATGAGGTATGTCATTTTTCATCTGCCTCCTAAAAAGGAGCCATGCTTCTTTTAAGTCTTTTTTTTTTTGGAAAAAATCAATCTCCATCCCCCCTCTTTAATCCCCTTATTTAACCAATATGGAATCCACTTTCCTCCATCTATCTTGGATAAGAAACCGATTGGTATCTTCTTGTTAACTTTCATTTGTTGACAATGACATACACTCTCACTGCGAGTTGTCAGTATAATTTTGCATCCATTTGCCTTTTTATTTACAAAAGGAATTCCAATACCCCTTAAATCGAGTTCTTTCCAAACATCATCTAGTATGAGAAGTATTTTCTTCCCATTCGTCAGCCTCTGGAGCAAGCCAATTGCTTTTCCGACTTTAGCGGTCTCATTTAGCTTTATATTTAACTGGGCAGCGAGTTCATCTTGGATTTTCCCTACAACCGGATTTTGGGTGACGACTACCTTCAAAATCTCATCAAAGATACCTTTATTCTCGGCTTGAGCAGCTACCTTGTCTCCCATGGCTGTCTTGCCCACACCACCCGTCCCATAAATTCCAATTACGCAGACAGCTTCATCCTCAAGCGAGTGCATGATATCGTCAAAAGTTGATTTCCTAGATTCGAAGGCCTCAAAATAAGGATTCCCTGCTCTGGAGTGGTAGCTTGGACGAGGCGCAGGTCGAGAAACTGTTTGGAACCTATTGCCCTGCCCTACAAGCCAAACGACGTCCGTGGTCTTCATCTTTGCGTCCTTGCTAACTACATATCGAGAGAAACTGTTTGGACACAAACCTTTTAAGCAACTCTCGTGTCCATCGGAACGATCCTCATTCAGAAAGTTCTCTGCATCGACTTTTGCACGCGTTGCTTTTTCTTGCCAATCAGAAGCTTCATTCAGAATAATATCCCCGACAGCCTTGGTGTCTCTAATCTTTCGCTCGATATTAACTATTACAATGCTTAGAACATCAACTTTGTGTCGGAGATTCTGAATATTTTCGTCGGAGCGATACACGTACCCAATTTGACGCCCAACAGCACCCACCATGGCTTAGAATATGGAAGGAGAAGTATAAGAATGGGTACTTGTTTGGTTGAGACTTGAGAGAGATAGAGAGAGTATAAGAGAGAAGGATGGTGAGGACGGCTAGCGTGCTCCGGATCTGGCTTAGTCGAGGGTGGATGATGGAGGCAAGGTAATGGCCCGACGGCTGGAACAGAGGGAGAGGCGGAGAGGGAAGGGTCTGGATCGGCGGCGACGGCTGGAATAGAGGTAGCTCTTCAGAGGTGTGGATTAGGGTAACCGTCGACGCGGGATCTGATGCGGTTGGGTTTTGGGAGGGTGGGAGCAGCGTGAGCCTTAAATTTGGCAAATAGTATAAATTGCACCCCGTCACTTTCCATTTTTTTTTTTGGCGTGACATATCTTGGACGTTAAGTTAGAAAGCTGGGAGTATCAACATTATTTTGTTTTTTAGACGTTGAAGCCTGGGGGGAGGAAATCCAAAAAAAAAAAAACAATAAAATGCATGCACATAGATAAGGAAATATAACTTGTAGACAATTTTTGAAACACAATCACACCTTCCAAAAAAACGTTTGTACACGGAATAAGTCTGTTTACACATAATCTGTCCCATTCACATCTCCAAATAATAGTTTGAGGGGTTTGTATTAAATGTTTACCCACTGTCTCTATACCTTTACAAGTTGTTGTCTGTTGGCTCAATTGAAATTACATTCTTCGTGGGCTGGATGCTACGCAGTTGTGTTTACTATATTGTTGCACCCCATGTCAGCAATTCCTTCTTTCTTGTCCGCCTCTGCAAGAAAAAGAAAAAGGCGTATTTAAAATTAAAAAACTGACACATCATTAACTTTTTCAATCAAAATTTTACCGGCAATAATTTTCGAGGTGTAACAAAAATTTTCCTGTTGAGTGATTAAGAAAAAAAATAAAATTTTGAATGACTTCAAAGAATTTGAAGCAAAATTGGATTACCAATTTTACCAGACTTGGTAGAATGGCGGGTGGAATGACTCTCACCAATTCATGGCATTCCATTATATGCAGTTCGCAAAGGCAGGAGTTGGGTGGCGGTGGGATGTCGCCTGCCCATATCTCTTTCACACGGTCGACTGATTTCAAACTCAAACTCTTCAGCTTCGGCAATCCAACCTGCAATAAAAACCAGAAGAAGAAGGCAACTGAAGCAAAATCTTGATTTTACATCTTTCATATACCTACTTCTATTTGAAATATTTTTGAGAATTTGTGTATATTACGTTTCTTACTAATCAATAAAATTACCATCCAACTAAAAATACAGAAAATATAATGCCAAAAACTAATTGGAAAACCGTAAAAAAAAAAACCTACGAGAACAAATGATCAAACCATTAAAAAAAAAACCAAATTTATGATTAAAAAAATAACGAAATTTCTCGGATGGCAACCATATTAATATATACCTTTCTGGTAAACAAAGCACAACCTTCTCTGGAATCCGGGTAAAAGCTCACGAGCATCGGTAGTCCTTCTAGAAATAGAAACTCTAACTGATGGAAAATAACTACTTCTTCAACATCATTTTCTTGGCATCCCCTAACAATTGACTTCAAATTCTCACTAACTTTAACCTGAAGAGTTTGGAGTCAGGGAAGGGCTTTTGCCATGGACGGAGATAATATGTATTGCAAGTTGCATCTATAGATTTTTATGACACTTAGATGGGAAACTGACCTCACATTAACTAACCTGGACAACAACTCTGTTATTCCTTGACAAGCATCAGCTTCAAAATGCTGTAGTTTTGAAAAGCTCCCCCGGCCTACATCATATAGGACCTTAAGATTCTCTGAAGCATTCAATTCCTCCACACATAATCTCTCCACTCTCTTCAATAGCACTGCTGCCCAGCCACTCAAAGAAACGCCTTTCAATTTCAGGGTATTGTTCGATGATAAATCGTCATCCAAATAATCAAAACTGTGATTTATATATATTCTGAACTTTGCCAGTTTGGCCCAGAAGGAAGACCCAGAGTCTTGTGGCAACTCCATCAAATTTGAATTTGGTGGTTCACGCATTTCTAACGCCTCTAATTGGGATAAGGCTTTCAGCTCCTCTAAGTTCCATTGTAAGACCCTCTCATCATCAGTTGACAATGGCAAAAACAACTCTTCTAATCTAGATAAGCTCGAGATGACGCCATCTGAGATACTTTTGAGTCTTCTACAGTCCCTCAAATCCAACAACCTTAGATGACTCAATTGTCGTATTTCTGCAGGCAGTAAATTAAAACTTGAACCTGTAATATGAGCATCTGGAGCTTTTTTAAATTTCCAACCCACGATAAATCACCCAAATTACAATCTTCAAGACAGAGCATCTCCATATCAACAAGACTTCTAATTGATGCTGGAAATTCCAAGATTTCCATTCCCTTCAAAATCAAAGCTTTGAGTTGTATCATGCCGTGGAAGAAAGTTGGAGGAATTTTCAGACGCCGATACATGGCACAAGATAATATAAGTGTGTTGAGCTTGGCACAGTCCAATTTGTCGGGAAACTCAACACGGGTGCCTGCATTAAACTCCACAGATATTGCAGTGTAACAGTCATATGTTTCATTTCTTGGCCATTCTTTTAAATTCTACCTCATCTCTGACAAAAACACGTGTTGCCCTTCTTCAGAAGCAATTGAAATCGCAACATCCCGAATGACATCATGCATTTTAACATGTTCATCATCTCTGCCTTCTAATAGCAAACAATGGCTCTTCAGGTAGTCCACTAAATGATGAACCCTATCTCTTTTACTCGAAAGAGTTTCCATTTCTTTAGCCACCCCAACTCCTTTTCCATATCTCAAAATGTATTCAATTGGAATATTGAAATCTTCTGGAAATAGGGAACAAAACAGAAAGCATGACTTTGCCTCATCCCAATCCAATTTATGATAGCTATCCGCTAGTGAAGCATAAACCTTTGTATTTACTCCGGGAATGTGTTTTAGTTGAGATTGCCTTAGCCGCTCCAACACATCAGCCCATACGAAGCTGGGCCTACCGTTCAGTATCCTACCTATTACAACAATGGCAATGGGTAGGCCTGCACATTCTTTGCACACTTGTTTTGCTACCTCATGCAAATCATGAGGTATGTCATTTTTCATCTGCCTCCTAAAAAGGAGCCATGCTTCTTTTTCGGATAAGAAACCGATTGGTATCGGGGGGGGGGGGTTTTCTTGTTAACTTTCATTTGTTGACAATGACATACACTCTCACTGCGAGTTGTCAGTATAATTTTGCATCCATTTGCCTTTTTATTTACAAAAGGAATTCCAATACCCCTTAAATCGAGTTCTTTCCAAACATCATCTAGTATGAGAAGTATTTTCTTCCCATTCGTCAGCCTCTGGAGCAAGCCAATTGCTTTTCCGACTTTAGCGGTCTCATTTAGCTTTATATTTAACTGGGCAGCGAGTTCATCTTGGATTTTCTCCTACAACCGGATTTTGGGTGACGACTACCTTCAAAATCTCATCAAAGATACCTTTATTCTCGGCTTGAGCAGCTACCTTGTCTCCCATGGCTGTCTTGCCCACACCACCCGTCCCATAAATTCCAATTACGCAGACAGCTTCATCCTCAAGCGAGTGCATGATATCGTCAAAAGTTGATTTCCTAGATTCGAAGGCCTCAAAATAAGGATTCCCTGCTCTGGAGTGGTAGCTTGGACGAGGCGCAGGTCGAGAAACTGTTTGGAACCTATTGCCCTGCCCTACAAGCCAAACGACGTCCGTGGTCTTCATCTTTGCGTCCTTGCTAACTACATATCGAGAGAAACTGTTTGGACACAAACCTTTTAAGCAACTCTCGTGTCCATCGGAACGATCCTCATTCAGAAAGTTCTCTGCATCGACTTTTGCACGCGTTGCTTTTTCTTGCCAATCAGAAGCTTCATTCAGAATAATATCCCCGACAGCCTTGGTGTCTCTAATCTTTCGCTCGATATTAACTATTACAATGCTTAGAACATCAACTTTGTGTCGGAGATTCTGAATATTTTCGTCGGAGCGATACACGTACCCAATTTGACGCCCAACAGCACCCACCATGGCTTAGAATATGGAAGGAGAAGTATAAGAATGGGTACTTGTTTGGTTGAGACTTGAGAGAGATAGAGAGAGTATAAGAGAGAAGGATGGTGAGGACGGCTAGCGTGCTCCGGATCTGGCTTAGTCGAGGGTGGATGATGGAGGCAAGGTAATGGCCCGACGGCTGGAACAGAGGGAGAGGCGGAGAGGGAAGGGTCTGGATCGGCGGCGACGGCTGGAATAGAGGTAGCTCTTCAGAGGTGTGGATTAGGGTAACCGTCGACGCGGGATCTGATGCGGTTGGGTTTTGGGAGGGTGGGAGCAGCGTGAGCCTTAAATTTGGCAAATAGTATAAATTGCACCCCGTCACTTTCCATTTTTTTTTTTTGGCGTGACATATCTTGGACGTTAAGTTAGGTTAAACCTCGCCTCCGCAGAGATGGAGGAGGCTCAGAGAGTAGCCGAAGAGATGCATGCAACAGGTTTCCGCGCCTATATATATATATCTTTCTCTCAGCTAGCTAAGATTTCCATGTACCAAAAATAACAATAATTAAAACACATTGACCAATCACTTTGCATACATGAAAAGATATATAGTAGCGTTTTATAAAACATTTAAAGAAAATTAAAAAAAAGTTAATTTAGACTATTTGATGCTATTCTATGTATATTTTTTAAAAATATGAATAAAGAGTTAATTTACGATTCCTCTCACCAATTCGCACGCACGTCTTCAAATTAAAACTGTAAGAATATTGTATTAATAATGTTTATTAAATTATAGAAATATATTTCTTATTACGTGCCAGCTGTAATAACTATTAGCTAGAAATAGTCATCCATCAATGAATATAAAAGTTTAATTTGGAAGTTGCCATTATTATATTGCATGCCTACTCGAATGCGTAACGCGTAAGATGGGTATTTGGGTAGGCTAACGAAATAATGAGCTTACAAAAGATGCTTATGACGACGGTCATAGACTCATAGCACTCATTAAATAAAGAAGAAAGCACTAATATTTTGCTGTAAAAAAAAACAATTGATCTAACCAAAAAAAGGTATCACGTAACTATATATAATTGCATGCCGTTGCAAAACTAAGGCCTACTTAATTAAAAGAATTATATTTAAATGGACCAAGGTACTCGATCGCTTCTTATTAAAATCTCCAACGCTTGGTTGTGTAAAGTTATGTACAAGTTCGCTCGTTTTATTTTTAGACCCGTGTACACCTGTGTGAAAGTATTCTATTGATTTTGTACATCTTATTAAATGGTTTCCCGTCAAATTTATGCTGAAACTTGCACAAAAAGAGCTTGCCAATAGAGTTTCTCTCTCTTTTTTTTTTTTTTTTTACTTCTACTCTAATTTAATTTTCGTTACAACATATATATACAACAAAAAAGATAATTCCAATGACAACCCAAACAAAATACACAATTAATTCCAATGCCACTTGCTCCATGGTATTACTACGCCCTATAACTCGATTGTTTCTTCTTCACGTGATTCCTTAATTAGAAAATCGAACTGATATTAATATGTTTGATTCTATGCCCTATATATGATGGATATAAATTCTTTGACAAACTAATTGCGTGCCAATTTGTTGTTAGCTAATTACAATCATAATTGAATTTTCTTGAGGGTGATTTAATGATTTCATCAAGTTTTCAAACCAAATTGTTCCACACAAGGCTGAAAGAATAGCTGCATACTTAGCTAGCCTCACAAGAAGACAGTGCTACAATTGATGCCTTCTTTGATATCTATGAGAATGCTATTAACCTGAAATAGAATACACGACGATAGAGTTTTTCCTTTAATCTTGATTTCTTTCCCAACTATCTGAATAACTAACAAGATCTCCATTTTCACATAGTTATAACATAATTTAAAATTAAGAGTATCTTTTATGCACTGTAGGATTCTCTTCTACGTTGCCATTGTGATTCTCTTTTGGCATCGCCGTGTACTAACTCATAAGACTCTTCTACGTTAAATTTCATGGTTATTTTCTGTATTACAAAAGAGATTGCAAAATTAGTCCGTCATTTCATTTAGATTCCATCATGTATCACTGTGTCAGGGTCTTATATATATATATATATATATTATTAATTGCTCTAAAAAAACCTGTAGTTTGTAGGGGTTGATGCTTTGATGGGAACCGAGAGTAATTTGGGTATTTTTGTCTCCATATGGATTTGGCCGTTTGGGTCTGAACTTGCAATTATTTGTATGGCCAAGAAAAGACTATCTTCTCTCACATGTGAAGGATCATTTTAAACTCTCTTCTGTCTTGTTGGGCCTGGCCCTGAGTTATTTAATTAATAAGACGAGTACTAATTCAGGTTCGAGTTCACCCTAGGAAGAAGGATACACATGGGATTTGCTTTCACCTCGGTCATGGTGACAACATGGTTTCATATCGGCCGACATCACTTTATGCTTAACGGAGCAAATGGATCATATACTAAATAGCAGTCTTTGGTATTCATTATTGGCGTCATAGCATAGTTTTCGTATGAAATGACTATCCCACTCGGAACATCTCAAACCAGACCCACAATGACTTTCGCTCCGAGTAGCGTAACACAAAACAAGCACACATGCAAACTTACATTAATTTGGTCTTATTTCGACACACTTCCACAACCTTCATTATTTTCCCTCACCCATTACATCTTCATTTATGAGTTACATATTCAGTGACCGCAGGTGCAGGTGGTGCAGGTGCAGTTCGCCCCGCACTTGCACTTGCCGTCGTTCTCGGCCATCTCCGCAACCATCATCTCGACGTAACTGCACAATATCCATAAGAGGCCTAATCAATCAATGAGTCTGGCCGGACATAAAAAGAATTCAAACATATATGGAGATAATAATGAAATACGAGATGATCAGATGCGTATATACCACTTCTCAGTTTCAACGATGTCAGCAGCATAGCTGCTTCCCTTCTTCCTGCAATTGCAAAGCACATATAATTTTGATAACGCCAAATACCCGACAGAGTCGTCGTTGATGTAAAGAAGAAAGGATAAGTACTTACACGCACTGACTCTTGTCGGAGCAGTCGCAGTTGCCACAGGTTCCAGACATGGTTGTCGTAATATATATATATATATATAGCAGGAACCGAGGGACAGATGGTTTGGTGAAATGCTATCGAAGGAAGGCTGTGTTTCTCAACATTTGCATTTGGCCATCTATTTATAGGGCCTGTGGTGGGTGCTGTACTGCTATGGGTTGACGGAGGAGCAACGCTAACTAGCTAGGCACGCCACGCCACACCACCCCACACCACACCTCCACTTTGTCTTTTTGGTATGGTTGGGCCCACGAGTTGTGGGGCTGTAAAATGAGAGGGAGGCTGGCACACGCCTCAAGATGCCCTTCAATCCAATCCGCCGCATTCAAGCTGGCTGGGCGGCTTTCACTCCAAAATACTTCAATATACACTAAAATATATGTAATTATTTAAAATAACTTTAAAAAAAGTAGAGATAATTATAATACATAACTTTAAAATATATGAAATATTTTACACCACAAGCCATAAAAATATCAGCAAAAGATGCCTGCACCCCGACCGCTACTCGTGAAAGCTTCGCACAATTTGTCCTTTCTTAGTAATAAATATTATACTAAAATAATTTATTTATAGTTAAAATAAATATTTTATAAGAGAGATAGAGAGATGACCCAGAGCCTTAAAGTTTAAAAAAGTCTTAGAAATTCTCTTTTTTCAAATTTTCTATTTTAATAAAATATTTAACAACACAAATCAATTCTTTAAATTTAATCAAATATTTTTTTATTTTTTATTTATTAAAATATTATTTTTTTATCACATTTAATTTTTTTTCTCATCGTATTTTACTTTTTGATTTAAAAGAATAAAATATTTTTAAAAAATATTTAAATTAATAAATAATTAAAATTAAAAAAATTAAAAAATAAGCTTTAGAAAAATATATTGTTAAAATAAAAAAGTGATCTGAAATAAATATACGTTAATTATTTATGTTGTTACTATTAATAATAGGTGTCTAATCGTCCCTTTTTTCATGGGTAGTAACCCTAAAATCATTTTCTTTTAGGTTTTTAAATTTGAGTCTAAGGTCATCTCCAATCTATTAGCAAAAGCAATAGCCATAGTAATATTTAACTAAATATCATCTCCTAAACTGTTAGTAAAAGCAAAAAAACAAATATGACTTTAGTTTTTACTTTGACTATTGATGTCAGCTCAGTAAAGGATATAATTTTACAACCCAGCCCCTCCCAGTCGTACCCCACTCCCCAACGCATCTCCTCTCCATGGCACGCCTTCCCCTCCCCCCAAGCGGTAGCACACCTTCCCCCTCCCCCTCCAACAAGCAGACCGGCTTCCCTTCCCCCTGTGTCACGCATCTCCCCCTCCTCTCCGGCGGCGGCCGGCGCTTCCCCTCCCCCCGCATCACGCATCTCCCCCTCCTCTCCAGCGGCGGCCGACGGCTTCCCCTCCCCCTGTGTTGCTTGTCTCCCTCTCCTCTCCAACGACAGCCAGCAGCTTCCCCTCCCCCTGCATCGCACGTCTCCCCCTCCCCTTGTGGCTCGCGGAAGAAGACAGCATCGCGAGCAACGACGTCGTGTGCCCCCCCAATGCTGCTCCCCATCACGCACCTGCATTTCCCTTGATCCGGCGATCTGGAAGCTGGCCAATCTAGATTAGATGAAGCTGGCAGCGGCAGGGAGGAGCTGTGTCTTGGTCGTGCGCGCAACAACGCTCATCTACCCAGAAACCCTACTATTGGGGATAAGAATTTTAGAAAAAGGCTATATTGGGTAAAATGATAGTTTAGGAAAAAAAAATAGATGAAATAAGATTGGAACATCACTAGCCAAAATGCTACTGTATCAAGCTAAATATAGCTTTAGTTACCCAATTTAACTAACAAAGGTTGGAGATGTTTTAACCCAAATAAAAATAGCTAATGAAACTAATATGTAATGATAAAATCAATAGTAAAAGTATTATTTAAATATATATAATAATCTAAAATAGTGTTCAACTCGTTTGGAATCAATTTGACATGTTTTATTTATCAAGTTTTTAAGTAAGAGTGATATATGAAGTCCTATCATGCTAGCATCACATGTAACAGCATATGATTGAAACTTATGTCATATTAATAGTGTATCATTTAATCACATACCACCACATCATTCGATAATGAACAAAACTTAAGCAATAGGTAGGATTGCAACCAAATTGAAAACTATAACCAATTTAACGGATTTGATCGGTTTTTAAATCGATTTAAACCATTTACTCAATTTTGCTATTTAAAAGTAATTTAGCATATTTTCAAATGATTTGATTGGTTTTAAATTTTTGCTATTACAACTAATCGAAGATATGTTTGGTTAAGCATAATAAACTAGCTAGTGGCCTACGAGCAATGCGGGCTAGCCTACAATATGGGCGAGGCTGGATTACATATTTTTAGCCCATTTTACAATGAGCCTATATGGTTTCAAGCCTATGATCACGATTTAAACAGGCTTGACCCATATGGATACTGGCCAACCTGCAAGCCATAGCCTTATATAGGCCTGGCCTAGAATCTGCATTCACCCCACTCAACCCCTGCTCACACAGACCCACTCGCCCAACCAACCCATGAACCCAGACCTCCAAAATGATTAAAAAAAACCTTTGATGAAATGTTGTTGGTGTAATTCAAACCCCAAACTTCCTCTAAAATATAAACAGTATCCAACTATTAAGTTATATAATACTTATTAAATATATTTATGTAATTATTATATGTAGCAATAATAATAATAATAATAATAAGGGCCTAGCCTGCAGGTCAGCCCACCCCACAAGCGGGCTGGGTTGGGTGCTAGAAATTTCTGATCAGTTTATAAACTGGTCTAAACGGGCTAAGCCCTTTTAGGGCTGGGCCCGACTCGCCCATTTAATACCTATATTTTTTTTATTTTTAGGAGATACAAGGAAAGTATATGCTTTATTTAATTTTAGTTTTACATATCTTATTATATGTTACATACCTTTGAGCATACACCTTTTGTTTTATCTTAAAAATATTTGGTACAATTGGTTTGTGTCATCGTCGCGAAACTGTATTTGATTGGATGTCCATAATCTTTTTTTCCTTTTTTCCTCTTTCGATGATTTAATATGTTATCATGTCATTATGGTTAATAATCCATTGGTTACACAATCGTAATTGTATGTAGGATTACTATTTTGTCTTACTATTTAGCTTGGGGGCTATTTAATCCCGTGACTAAAACATTTACATTTCTTTATGTTCATTTTATTTTTTTAAGTTAAGGTGTAAATGTGATGACTTATCAATAGTTATCATACTTATCTCTCGGCGTCCAAACCAAAATAAATAATAGAGGATGATATTAATTTTGTTTAAATATCTCATCCTTGTGATTTAAAATTATTTGCTTGTAAATTTGATTTCAAAAACAAACAATAGTTAAATGGATTTGACATAAAATGAATCATGTTTACTCGTCGAGAAAAGACCATAACTCCTACACCTTATTATAATCATGTAGAGAGGCATGGTCGAGCTCCTACATTATTATATATTTTTCTTGTTTTCTCTTCATATCATTTCCATCACAAACTTAGGGATTAAAATATAGGGAAATAAAACCTACAAATTTTGGTCTCCTTTTCTAAGTCTGTGAACTTTTTTTTTTGTCCTGACACTAAATGCATTGTAGAACTCGATGAAATTGCATGTCCGAAATTATTTGTGGCTCATCGCCAGTGACTCCATGCAAAAGGCTTCAACATTTGAATTTTTTTATGATTTGTCGAGTAGATGGAATCAAGAGTGAGATACAAATGATTTATATCATGATTAATTGTACATCATATTAGGGGTACTAGCAGCTGTAGTGGGTGTAGGGTCTATCTATTACTATATCCCGTGCTTGGGTAGTAAAATTTTAAAACTATATCACGCCCCATGTGTAGGCTGGGGCGGGATATCCCGTCCTATGACGGGGTTGGCGGGGGAAAGCTTTATCCTCCTGCTCCCCACTACCGGCTTCTATTGACCTCTCTTAAGACAGGTTTGCTTTTTAGAGACTCCATGAAACAGTTAATGAGGGTAATTCGGATCCTATTGGAGGCGGAATCAACCTATTACTGCGTCCCGCCCCCGCTTAAGTGATAAATCAAATTTTAAAATTGTATCTTATTCCATATGTAGATGAGATAGGATATCCCATTCTTTAATGTATCTACGAATGAAGTTCCATCCACCTGCATATTGCTATTGCTTTTTATTGGATTTGTCCATATGAATAATTTTGACCTAAATAAAATTACTACATCATTTTAACCAAAAAATTATCAAAAATAATTTAATTTTACAATAATAAATACCATTAAAAAAATATCATAAATCATAAATAATAATTTTTGAAATATTATAAAATTATAAATAAAAATTATTAAAATTAGGTAGGGCGAGGTACCCCGCTAGGGATGACAATGGGGTGGGTCGGGACCGGGTGGTGGGTGACCCGAACCGGCCCCAGATGAGTTCAGGTCAGGGCGGGACTAATGAGTGCGGCGGGTCGGGGCGGTCACGAGTCGAGGCAGGTTAGATCAGGTATTTAAAGGTAAAACCGTTCAAAAATCTTTTAAAATGTTAGGGGTTGGCGGGGTGGCCAATACCCGTGACCGCTTGTCATCTCATCGGGGCGGGACGGGAAAAAAGAACCCCGGGTTGGGTAGGGTCGGGCCAGAATTATCATCTCTATACCCTCGCTACCTATTACCGCTCTTCATCCCTGCCTGGGAGGGGTGTCATGTGAGGACCTTCCCTGAGGTATGAGTTATGTTTTATGCATTTGTTTTGCATATGTTGCTTGAGATGCGGTTTAGCTTGTTGTTGTCATAGCGGGAGATGCGACTCGTAGGCGCATAGCGAGCCTCGAAGACTCGAAGCGGATATTCGATCTTCGACCTTCGGATTACGACCCTACGAACTATGAACCTTCGAACCTACGAACTACGAACTTTCGACCTACGAACTACGGGTCTACGAACTACGACCTAGAACTTCGGATTTTCGTTAGTTCGACCCGATAACGCGCCTAGGTACTGTTCATCGTCGTTTTTGCCTGTTCTTCATCCGGAACGCGCCCGGAAACTCCTAGACGCTCACTAACACCCCGTTTCGCAACAAACTACGATATCTACCTCAAAACGCGTCCAGAATGCTTCTAAATCGCGCGGAAACAACAAAACACGTATAAAATTCCGGTTTCCGAAATCTAGATCTAAACCCTGATTTCCATGGTTGACTTATCAACCCTCACGAAAAATACAGTAAATCAACCCTAAAATCACAGAAACATATATTCACAATAATATAAAACAGTTCTTAACCACAGATCTTATGCTAAACCATTAGATCTAACCCAAAATTAGTTTTTCCCAAATTCTAGGGTTCATGCTCAATTTCATAAATCATGATAAATTCGTGCAGATCCAAAACAAGAGAGAGATAAGAAGTTCAAGGACACCTACTTGAAGTGAATCTTTGAGATCCACGAACCCAAATCGCCCCAAATCGCCAAGGCCTCCAAGCTCTCTCAAGCTCTCTCTTTCAAACGCACAAACGTGAAACGTAAAGTGAAAGCTTTTTTTTTTTTCTGCTATTTATATTCCTGCCAGTCAACTGACCTAGTCAACCATTGACCCAGTCAATAATTGACCTCCCAACACAAAAATTCACCTCCAAGGCCCCAAACTCCAAATTGAGTCAAACTACAGTCAAAACGCTCGAAACAACGAGTACAACACTAAACTGATATTATCACAAGCAAATGACTGCTCAAATGCAAAGTCAACCAATAAACCCCGAAAAGTCAATAATTGGGTCAAACGGGGCCCCGACTCGGAATCGGGCCCATGTACAGTCAAAATGCTCACATCGATGACTACACTACCGTCCAGATAGTTACATTCCCATAGAATGACTATCTCTCAAAACTACCCAAATACGAGTCTTTACAGGCTCTATGACTTGTTGGGTTCTCATCGTGGTGCACCGATGGTGTTATGTGGTTGACGTGGTAGGCATATGCGCCGATGGCAGGCCTGTGTGGCGACTGTGGCCAGGCATATTGCGTTATGGACAGGCTAAGGCCTAAGTGAGCCGTTGAGCTCGTGGAGCTAGGGCTGAGTGCCCTGAGCTGGGATCCCGTTGAGGATCGTGGACAGGCTGTCCTGTGTATAGGCAGGATGGGTCCTGATGTTTGTTTGCAGGCTGAGTCCTGATGATTGTGCACACTACACATTGCACGAGTACACAGAGCATGTAGCATAGACTTGTATGTTTGCATGATATGGAGTATTGGGGTCACCTACTGAGCTTGTCGCTCACTCCTACTTGTTATTTTCCCTTTTCAGGTGTGACCCGAGACTAGTGGACGACTTTCTTCCAGGAGGACGTGCCCACTACTCTGATGTATGAGTACTATATTTTGTATTATATTATGTGTTGTATCCCAGACATGGGTCTGTGGACAGTTGTATTTGCATACTGTTTATGATGTGATATCTGTATGACTGTTTGACTCATTGTATGCATGATGATATATGAGAAAGTACAGGATTACCCTTGATGTATGACTGTACAGGGTTGCATATTTGAGACAGCACCCGCGGTGTAGTCTCCATTGGTGCTAGTCACCAACCCCTTGACCTTTCGGGTGCGGGCAAAGGAATGTCATGTTCCTAGTTCCGGGTTCCCTGGAATTTGGGGGCGTGACATGTCAAGTTTAAAAACCGCACCCCACTCTTGCTTGGGAGGGATAACCCGTCCTGCATAGTGGGGGCAGAGCGGATAGCAAGCAAGGTAATGGGTGCAGGTATCCATTGCTCACCCTTACATCATATGTTGCTTTTTAGCAATAACCAAAAAAAATTCTTGATTTTTGAGGTTCTTTACAAAGCTTCTATCCAAAAAATGTTTCTAGCGTTTGGTTTTTTTTTTTTTGGAAAGACCGGCCAAGTGAATGGAATGAGACAAGTTTATTACACAGTCTAGTTAACATTTATATATATTATGCCATGATATACTTTTTGTCCTATAAGAGGAAAATTTCTCACTTATATGCAAGAAGTTTTTAATCACTAATAAGACTAGTGGCCAAACCCATTTATATATCATGTTAAATTTTGATGTTATTTTCTATACTAAGAGTGAGATATATTGAAAAATTATAATAACTAGTGTATCCTTTCATTTAGTTTTTTCATCATGTATCAGGGTCTGGAAGCCACTTGAATTACAGTGAAAACCTAGAGTTTGTGGTAGTGGCTAGAGGTTGATACTTTGAGTATTTTTGTTTTTAAATGGATTTATCCTTTTGGGTCTTATTGCTCAAATGTTTGATTGATCCAAGAAATCTCGCAATCTTGTCACATCCCAATTTTCCTATTTCGAAAGAATCGGTTTGCATTCCGACATCCAAAGGATCAAAAGGTTGATGACTGGCATTTAAACAAGACTATAGCACAGGTGTAGTTCAAACATACATAATAGTTTGTATACAACATAGTATGTATCTGTTCTCACATTCATACCAAAAACATGTAAAACAAATCACATCTTATAAAATATTGAGAAAACTAGGGTTTATGCCCATTACAACATTAGCAAAACCTCAATAACATAAATAAGGTCTTTTACAAGAGTTTACATTTCAAAATCAGTATATTTATTGCAAAATCTCTAAAAAAGAAATGCATAAGCAATAAATTATAACCCACTTGCTAAAGAAACCTTCACCTTTCGAGTTGTCCACTTAACGCATGTAAATACCTGAAAAAGAATATGAATAATAGGATAGATGAACAACGATAGCTCAATAGACATAAAGTTTCTCAAGTCTATACTAGTGTTCCTAACACTTATATGTCGTGTGTATGCATATGCTTGTATCGTGTCATTAATGCAAACAAATTACATCACACATTAGTTACCATCCATTATGCTAGCTTTTGAAGGCAGAGAATACCCTGCCACTATAATGACATATCATACCACACCAGACATGTTACATTTGCCAATTTAAAGAATGTAACATCTTTCAATTAAGCTAAATATGCCAGTACCACCTCCATGTACGTCATATTCCACCATTAGAAATTGTAAAGACCGTATTTTAGGTAGTATTAAGAGAGTCATTCTATGATAATGAAACTATCTAGACGATAATGTGACTGTTGATATGAGTGTTTTAATAGTACATACACTTAATTTCAAGTCAAGGCCCTGAAAAGCAAATTTGTGAACTTTTGAAAGTCTTTTGGTTGAATTTGTGTATGACCTGTCATTTGAATATGAGAACACTTGGATGATGATGTACTTTTCATTACGAGCATTTTGACTATATTTGAATTAAATTTGGAGTTTGTGACCCTGAGAGGTCAATTATTATTTTTGAGTTTATTAATTTAAAAGAATATGCAGAAATATAAATAAGAAAAAAAGAGGGACAACTTCCACTATACGTTCAATTTCTACATTTAGTAAGAAGGCCTAGAAGAACTTGGAGCTAGAGGAGCTTGAAGCTTGAGTGATTTTGACTATCAATCTGCGAAAATTACTACTTCAAGTAAGTGTTTATAACTCTATACCCCAATTGATTTCCTTGTATATGCATGATTTGAGTACAAATTATGAGATTAATTAGGATGAACCTTAAATTTTGAGGAAGAACAAACCTTAAATTTTATGTTATTTTGTAACCTAATGTGGCTACACTACAACAAAAAAGCAATAAGACAAAATTTTTAAAGCATCATCTTAAGTTTTTAACAATGCTTTTAAAAACATCATCACTTTTAAAAGCTTAGTTAAAAACAAAAACGACAACATTTTGAAAGCGTCATTCAAAACAAAACAGCGACGCTTTTAAAAGCATCAATGTTTTTATTTGAAAAAAAAATAAATGTGCGATTGATTGTATTTCACACAATGTTTCGATTTGTCATTACTTTATTTTATTTATAAGCAATTGTTTGCAGCAATATCTACACGCGCATATATATAGATAGAAAATCCAACATTCCATATTGGCGAACTTACAACATGAGAATTAATTGAGACAAAATATAACTATAGTTGAAGGACACAAAAGCGAGAACAGGTTCAACATTCGATAGGTGTGCACTGACTGCCACTCGGAGGTGCTGCTGCTATCACCCAACTGTGTTGTTACTGTTGCGACGGAGGACTTGCTGCTGCTGTCGCCTTGTTGTGCTACTGCATTGTTAAAGCTGCCCTGCATTAGCACAGAGATCAGTATAACGTGTTGTGACTTGTGAGGTGCTGCATGAAAAAAAAGTGTTACATATAAAAAAAGAAGACAGTGCTGTGTATAAAAAAGGAGACAGCTGCATAAAAAAGGAGGCTGGAATTTAAAAAAACAGTCCACAGAGAAGGGAAAAATAGAGGAGAAACCACAAAAAAATAGAACTGCGCGAGGATACTAAAGGAAGTGAGAAATCCTTTTATTTTATCTTCTTCTTTCTTTCCGAGTGCTGAGAAGAAAATTGCTACCTGAGAAGAGGGACTGTCAATATATATGATATATTTTAAATATAAATAAATTATTTCATTTAATTATTAAATGAATAATCTTTCAAATCTCATTTGTTGAAAAATAAAAGCTTATATTAATGTAATTAGATTAAAATAAATATATAATGTAATATTAATTTAATAAAAATAATTAGATAAAATATATATTACATATTTATTATTTATATACTCATAGTATATATAAATAATACTTTTAATTCATATAAATATATTACATATTTATTATTTACATATTACATATTTACATATTTATTACCATTAATATATTACATATTTACATATTTATTACCATTAATATATTACGGTAATAAATAATTTGATTGTTATATACCCATAACGGGCATTGCTAGTTCTCCGGCTCAAAGCGCCCGCCTCTGTACGGCTGGCTGCCAAGGCGCCGTATTGAGGCAGCGCCTCTATACGTTTTTTTCGAACAATGATACATATACATATATAAACAACTTTCAGTACAATCATAATATGATTTCAATGGATTTTCAACAACAATGCCAAGCACACTATATCAATTCAAGTGTTTGCAAAAAACACAAAACAAAACAAACAAAAACTCAATCTCCTATAAAGTTTAAAATGACAAAAAATGACATCAAAAGTATAATTTACAAATCATTGATGCATACAAATAGCCCAGTTTTGTTTTTTACATTTTTAAAATTAAGTGTTTATTTCCTCACTTGTAAAACACTTTGAATATTTAAAGTTTAAACCAAAAGGAGATTCCCAAATATGACCTTAGTCCCACATTAGGCGGTCCAATACATGACACTTCTGTTGAAGTCGTGAGATAAGATACACATTGACTCAAAAACAATGACATATTATATATAGTTTGTGGGTTGATAATGTAGTTTTCTGAATTAAAACAATTAACAAGAAAATGCAATTATGTCTCTTGCGCCTGGAGGTTAGAGTTAGTAAAGCAAGAGATTTTCCACTTCTACAATTTTTTTAAATAAAAGATCAGTATATGATAGATAAAACCCACAACCGAACACTGGAACATCATACATAGGACTGCATAGAACATATGGCACCCGCCGCACCACTAGATTAACATAAATGCATCGGAAACAGAAAAACAGCAAATCAATCACGGCTCAGATTTGAACGTAAATGGTTGAAAAATGAAGGAAATAAATTAAAATCATAATTTAAAAGGAAAAAAAAATACGATACATACCTCTGAGATCTGGGAATCGTTGCTTTTCAGCGTCCATGATGTCCTGCGCACCGCTGAATTCAAGTGTATAAGGTAATTCGGAAAAAAGGAAAATCCAATTCACGAGCAATTTTATTAAATTAATGGAACAGACAAGTACCATCGATGGTGGAGAAATAAGTAACCCGTCATACAGCCCGAATCGCACCGATCTACAACAAAGAAATTCACGCTCCCAGAAGATACAACCTTTGTCGAAGCCAGGAAGCTCGCTCAACAGGGATCGAGTGTCCAGATTACTACTTCAGTATTTCTGAGGCCGGCGTGGTCGAAGTTGACCCCGAGGTGGGGTTCCGGGAGGACTGCAGCGAGTAGATCTGGCGTTCTTGAGGTTGGAGGGTCGAGAGAAGATCTCCGTCGAGGGTGATGATGTCGAAGGTGTCCAGGAACAGCTCCCCATCGCCGCTACCAGAGAGAGAAGATCGAGAAAGAGATAATAGGGTTCCCCCATTGCCGCTGCCAGAGAGAGCCGAATTTATTTGGGGACTTTTGACGACGCTTCTGAAAAAACGTCGTTAAGTAATACTGTGTAACCACATCTAAATTTGACGACACTTCGTAACAAAGCACCGTCTTTTATTTTTTTTCAACGACACTAGAAAAGCATAGTTAAAAGCCAAACAAAAAGTACCGTCTTTGCCACTTTTTTTAGTAGTGCTAGAAAGAGTTAAAGAGTTAAGAACTCATTTCAAGGTAGATTTGTGCTTAGCAATGCTAATTTAGAGGTATTGGATAGAAAATCATTGAGTGCAAGAGACTATAGTCACTAAGTCGACTGAACTGGACATCTGGTCAATATGGTAAACTTGAGTGGTCGAGCTTAGTTGACTAGTGTGTTTGATATGTTTGAGGTAGTCAAGGTGGTATGGTTGCATTTGCTCAACCTAGTCGTCCAAAGGTGATTGAGTTACGAGTGTGATCAACCTCAACCAACTGGTGTGATAACATTGATCGATTAGGGTGGTTAACATTGACCAGTTGATGTTTCTAGCGTGTTGTTAGGTTTTAATCGACCAAGGGTGGTCAATTGAACACTGTCTTGTTTGATCGATTAGCAGTTTAAATGCACCATTTTCCTACCTTTTCTTTCTAGTTTGGCTCCAAAGTTTTGTGAAAGGCTAGAACCTATGTCTTAATTTAATTTTAGGTGTTCTTAAAGGGATCCAGTGTAATGAAATTATGTCTTTGATATGGCTTTGGCCATATGAGCCAAGGCGTGCCAATTAGGCATGGTGAGAGTCTAGTTAGGTTGTGCTATGAAAACTCAATATTTTGCTTTATGTTACTTATGTTATGCTTAACTTGTACATGTGTTATAATTTTGCATGTTGTCTGTCAGACCTTTGGGTCCATGAGATATGATTGATTGGGACATGTGAGTAAGGCCAATGAGTTGGCATATTCAGATATTGAGCTTGTATTGATAGGTGGCTAAGGCCCAGATGTTAATACGTAGTTATGGCCCTTGAGCTTGTATATGACAGTTGACTAAGGCCCCTAGGCTAATGTACCCTTGAGTTAAGTTTGATAGGCCAAGGTCTGAGATGAGTTAAGCTAGTTATGATAAGGCCAAGTACCCTGGGCTGGTGATTTGACTTTTTGTGGACAGGATGAGTCCTGATGATAGTATCACTATACAACATTGTTACACTGAGTATGTAGTGGTTAGCCATGTTTGGCCTTGCATAGTAAGGTGAGGTGGAGTTATGAGTCACCTAGTGAATTTATAACTCACCCTATTATATTGTTTACCTTTTCAGGTGCGACTAAAAACTAGTGAAGACTTTTCCTTCTAGGACACTACCCAATACCTTGATGTATTCTTTTTTTATGTTTATGTTACTGTTGTTTTGATTCCGGACATGGGTTCGTGAAAAGTTGTATATGAATATCAACAGTGATATAATAGTTGTTGTTTGAGATGTTTATTATTGTTTTTATGTGGTTATTGGAAAGTAAGAGCTTACCTTTGATGTATCACTATACAAAATCATATGTTTGAGATACCACCTACGGTGTAATCTTTATAAAGTGTTTGTAGTCACAAAGGGGGGGGAGAGAGAGAGAGAGAGAGAGAGAGAGAGAGAGAGAGAGAGAGAGAGAGAGAGAGAGAGAGAGAGAGAGAGAGAGAGAGAGAGAGAGAGAGAGTGAGTATTTGTAGTTATGTTTTTAATTTTTATCAAGATTTAGATTTAATTAGTAATATTAATTACTTACTTGCTCCAAAGTATTTGTGGTGAATATGTTGCTAACTATGATAATATTAAATGAATTATATAATTTTAAAAAATTATCTCAAACTTAGTTATAAACGGATTTGGTGAGCTTTATACAATTTTAAAAAATTATCTCAAACTTAGTTATAAATGGATTTGGTGAGCTTTATATACTTTCATGTTATTACTTGTAATTTAAATAGTATTAATAACAGTTTGAGATAATAATTTTTAGATATAAGTTACATTAATATTAATGGTTTGTATCTCTCCTCCCCCACAAAACCAAACTTTCTAGATACGTCTTTATTCACATCATCAAATATTGTTCATGTGTTAGACTCAAAGATAATTCATAGGGTGAGTGAGGGTGTGTATATAATCTCACTTCGGGGATTATCTAACCTTTCAATTGATAAGTTACCTGATTTTAACAAATAATTAATTTACTACATGATCTTATTAAATTATTGTAGAATTTTTGATGATTTCCTGTGAGATTATATATCTCAACAATTGAAATGTCATCCATGATTGTTTAAGTTTATAGAATCAAACGTGGTAAATAATTTACCATAGGATTAATTATATATTGCTTCTTTTAGTAATATCCGCAAAAAGCAGCTTCTCAAGTTCATCCTGTACATGATGATATGATATTTCCCTTATTCAAAATAACTAAGAAAAAAAAACCTGTCACTCAATATACGATATATGATAATTTACTTTATGTGATGTTAAATTCTATGATTATTTTCTCTATTACGAAACATATATTGCAAAATTACAAGAACTAGTCCGCCCTTTCATTTAGATTCCGTAGTGTCAGGGTGTAACTGCACTAAAAAGACCTAGAGTTTGTTGTGGGGATTGATGCTTTCATGGCAATTGAGAGTAATTTGGGTATTTTTGTTTCTAAATGGATTTAGCCGTTTGGGTCTGAATTTGCAATTATTTGTATGGCACAAGAAAAGAATATATCTTCCCTCAAATGTGAAACATCATTTTAAACTCTCCCGTCTTGGTGGGCATGACTCTAAGTTATTTAATAGGATGTGTACTAATTCATGTTCACTCCAGGAAAACGGATAGAAGTTCACTCTCTTCTAAAGTCATGGTGAGAACATAGTTTCATATCGAGACTCGAGAGGAGTAGTTTCATACTTCAGAAGCTTGAAGGAGCACATGGATCATATACTAAATAGTAGCCTTTCATATTCATTATTGCATATATAGTTTCGTATGAAATGACTACCCCACTTAGATCATCTCAAACCAGACCCACAGTGGCTCACTCCGAGTAGAGTAATACAAACAAGCACACATACAAACTTTAATTAATTAGGACTTATTTCGACACATCCAAAACCTTCATTATTTCCCTTCACCCATTATATCTTCATTTATCAGTGACATATTCAGTGACCGCAGGTGCAGGTGGTGCAAGTGCAGTTCGCCCCGCACTTGCACTTGCCGTCGTTCTCGGCCATCTCCCCAACCATCATCATCTCGACGTAACTGCACAATATCCATAAGAGGCCTAATCAATCAATGAGTCTGGCCGGACATAAAAAGAATTCAGACATATATGGAGATAATAATGAAATACGAGATGATCAGATGCGTATATACCACTTCTCATCAGTTTCAACGATGTCAGCAGCATAGCTGCTTCCCTTCTTCCTGCAATTGCAAAGCACATATATTTAGCCATTTCTGTCAATCTCTCTAATAAGAATCAAAACTCCATGTAAATTTGATAACGCCAAATACCCGACAGAGTCGTTGATGAAAAGAAGGAAGGAAAAGTACTTACACGCACTGACTCTTGTCGGAGCAGTCGCAGTTGCCGCAGGTTCCAGACATGGTGGTTGTAAGAGCAGGGAACCGACACAGAGAATTGTGAAATGCTATAGAAGGAAGGCTGTGTTTCTCAATATCTCTGCATATGACCATCTATTTATAGGGCCTGTGGTGTGGGCGACGAGCTATGGGTGGACGGAGGAGCTACGCTAAGCAACAGTCCTAAGCTTGCACGCCCACACCACATCACCACTATGTCTTTTTGGGATATGGTAGGGGCCACGAGAGTTGTGCAGCTTTAAATGAGAGGGAGGATGGCACACGCCTCAAGATGCCCTTCAATCGAATCCGCTGCAAATTGCTGAAGCATCCACGAAAATAAAAGGCACTGACGGATGTTACATAAATTATCCTAACGTGTGATTTGAATTCAGTTCAAAAATATTTACATAAATTGTCATAATAGTTGATAATGTCTAACTTTGCATTAAATTTATCTAATTAATTAATAAAATAATTGAATTTTTTTAACCGAGAGTATCTATAAAAATGAACAAAAAATTATATATACACTTATATAATTAAATTAGGTATAAATTAATTTTATTTATAAACTCACAAAATGAAATAGTAAATTAATATTTTACCATCCATTATAAAATAAAAATAATTATATGTTAGTTATGAAAGGAAAAGTATGGTAATTTATAAACTAACACAAAGGAAAGAAACTCAAATTTTAAAAATATAAAATAAAATTATAAAGAATTAAACACGGACAAGTAAATTATAAAATTAAATTAAATGAAAAAATGAATCAAATCTAATGTTTGACACTATCAACTTAAGATAGAATCTGCCCATTTATTGGTGCCTAATGTTGTAAACGATGGTTGCCTTTTAGGATAATTTGAATTTTAAATTATATAAATAAGCACTATAATCTATTATTACATAAAACCAAAAGATAATATTTCTCTATCTGTATATATGGATATTACTAAATTGGAGTTCTCATTGATTGTTTTTCATCTTAAGGGACACACTTGTTAGTAATAGTGTGTATAAAAGTTGTCATTGATGGTTTTTTATCCCAAAAAATACACTTATTGGTAATGGTGTGCCTTTTCATGAAAAGGTAACACCTCAAAGGACATACTTGTTAGTAATGTCATGCCTTTCCATGAAGATGTAGTAGCCTGTTTATTTTTTTATTTAACAATCTAATAATCTCCCATCGGACTTACTGGCTTATTAGTAAATATGATGTCTTCAACTGTTCAACTGTTTATGTAAACCAAGACAAAAAATTTCACACGACTTCTTTTTCATTGTAACTGGTTCTCATTGTTGTTTTCATTATGGCCTTGAGTAATTCCTGGTTTCATGAGTACTTTAGAGAATTAAGGCTTATTATTTTCACAGAATTGACCCCTTCTTCACTCAGAGGTGATTCTTATTGAGAATATCTTGTCATATTTCACTCGATGATATTAAGTTATAAGGGTCATTAAAAGCATAACTTAATCTTTTACTTTCTATAGGTTTCACTACTATATCATAAGAATATGTTGGAATTTTTTCTCTATACTGATATATTGAGTTACATATAATTAGGTTGTCCCTTTTGAATCTAGATATTGGGATCTCTAGTTAACTAAGTTGGGTTTCTATTAAGATAATTCTTATGTTATAGGCTTTAAGCTTATTCGTTTATTTAAATTGCTCTCTAGTTAAATCTTTTGTTAACAAATTCGAGATGTTATCTTTTGACTTAATGTAATCACTAGAGATAATTTCATTTGAGAGGAATTATTTAACGGTATTATGTCTTCGACGAATGTGTCTTAATTATAGTCATATGTATCAAGTTAAATAAACATTTACCTAAACAAATTTAAATAAACCTATTGAAGTTGGTCTAAAACATGGTTATAGACATAACCTCCATTGCATAAGCTTATACGCGTGAATGTATACATGAAAATGAAATACATGGATAAGCTTATAAACATTACCTCCAACGCATGAGCTTATACACGTGAATGTATACATAAAATGCATGGATAAGCTCTTCAAACTCGTACAAGCTTAGTAACAACATACAAAAACAATAAGATCAAGCTCCAAGTTCTTAAATTAAAGGTTCAAAAATAGCTTGCTTGTAAGTCAGCGCACTTCTCTTGATTGGAAGATCATATAATAAGGTTCAAACAACATATTAGAACATAGTAATTAAATCGAAAATTCACTAATGAGTGTCAAAACCTTAAGTTCATGAGCAAAACAAAACTACAAACATGAGTTTATTATGAGATTAAAGTAAAGCAAAACAAAACCTTAAGTTCATGAACAACAAATTAGAACCATAATTTTAGATCTATTATATATTATTGCACAAGTTGATGTTCCTCTCTACACCAAAAAATTGCAAAAAAAGGGCTTCAATTGCAAGTTAGAACACAAATATTTAAATTACAAGTGTGAAGAAATATTGGAAATCATAAATTCACTTTGCATGACCTTCGAGCAAAAGTCATTCACTATAAGAATTAAACCACATGTTCTCATCTTTAAATTGCAAATTATTAGAACACTAATAGCAGATTCCTTATAAAAGTCTATTTTTCTTTATTTAAGAAAAAAATTATAAAATTATAAAATCATCATCACACCAGAAGTCATATATTTATTTTTTTCTATAGGATTTGTCCAGTATTTATCAATATATTGAAAAATATTATTCATTTTCTATAATTATTAAATTATATATAAAAAATTTCTTTCACTTTTCATTTTCACGTTTTTTATAACTTTTGTTTTTATTTTTTATTAAATTATAAAAAATATTATTAAATAAAAAAATATAAATTATTATTTTAATGATATAGAGAGTGATTTAAGAAATATATTGTGTTATATATTTATATAAAAAATTAAAAAGTTATTTAAATATATAAAATCAGAAAATATAAGAAGAAATCAACTCATATTAATAATACTCCATGCTCTTATACATATTTCCCATGGTAACTCAATCTTTATAAAATTGGCTATTAATAATACTCGATATTACTAAAATCGGATCAAACGTATACTTTTATTCGTTGCACCCAACCTGAAACTAACTTTGCATATTCAAATTCAATTACAATTCGACTTTGTCAAACAAGGCTAAAAATATCTCGTTTTGAGATTAAACTAAAAAAAAGTACACCGTGTTGGAAATTGAACTTCCAGAATTGCATTATTTAAAAGAAAATCGTAAATGAGTCCGTTTTAAAGTTTTATTATTTATAACCATTAAACTTAAACAAATATAATTTGGTTTGTTGAATTGACCAATCAATTCAATTAGTTTAATAATTTTATTAATTTATATTTATGCATATATAAATGTTGGTTCGGTAAATTATATAAAAATTGAATAGATAAAATAACAAAACTATCTCCCAAGATCTTCCAACTTTCCAAGCATTATGTCACACCCGTATATATTGACGGGCGCCGGCATGAGTACTTTTGCTTAATATGTCAAAAAGAAAAAAAATGGGAGAAAGAAAGAGCATCCTCATTTTCAAGACCTTCATTGTTTACTTCTCTTTTGAAGGACACTTTTCAAAAGTCGGGCATCTTATGCCAGTTCGCTAGAACCGTCCATCAACTGTGTGGGTCTATGGCTCTGTTAGGGCCATGGGCATCGGATACTAATTTTTTCCTTCATATAATATTAATTTTAAATATATAATATATTTTATGGGTTACTAATATTTTGGATGCTAATACGGGTTTTATGATATGTAAACTCGTATTAAAAATTTATTAATTTTTATTGAAATAAGGTAATAAAAAATATTTGAATAAGAAATACTCAATGGGTAATGTTTTTATCCATAGAGAATTTTGTACTTTGTGACCCAACGTGGGTAATACCGAGTTGGATGCATATAAAACAATAAAAAAAAGGGACTTGTCACAACTATACCTACAAAGAGCAAAGCACTGGCACTAGCAAGGGCCAAGGTGGGGAAGAGTTCTGGCACGAACAGGGCAGAGAGCCGTCCTCTGCAGATCATAAAGAAAAAGAACTACATAAACGACTTAACGAGAGCATAACAATTAGACATCATCTAAAGTCGTAAAAAAGATAAATACAGCCCTGATGCCCCTCTGCTAATAAATTCCAAGGAGAACCCAATAACCATCAACACTGCAGTCCTGAGCAGCCTGGAGGTTATATTAGAAATGTTGGAAGCCTTCATAAGAAGAGAAAAAGACATCCGCCAAAGAAAAAGAAAACTAGTTCCACGGAGAGGGTGAACCCTAACAGCAGTACTCCAAAAAACAAAACTAGCGACCTTGGAGAACACTATTACACGAACCACAAGGCAAGGATTACAGACCACACCCAAATCCTGCCACAAAAGTCCAAACAGCACCGGAAAAAAAATCTGTCAGGATTGAACTTTTATTTTTGTGTTAAAACTAATGTGTTCTTGCGATCTGATACAAAAACAAAATATCCTCTTATCATTATGTTAAATAGTTTTGTGAATTATTGACATTATTTTTATATATGATAATTAAAATTTTCAAAAATGAAAATACTACATAAAAGAATCCTATATAAAATAGTTTTTCAAAATTTATAAAAAATGCTACAACCTCATCAAAACCCCACCAACACCCTTAGCACCAAACTTAAAATAACTTTTTCAAATTTTATGTAATTATATATATATATACCTTATACAAAATATTTTATTTAATATTTATACAATAATATAAATACTAAACAAAAATATTTTAATATTTAAAATTTGGATAATATTTATTATGAAATCATAATATAAATTTTTATTTTTTATATTTATAATATTTGAAACTATAATCTTTTTCTTCTTAGCTGCTTTCTCTTAATTTTACTTAACATAGCAATCAACTATTAGATGTCCAGTTTTATCACATTAGAAACATACAAGTTCTTCATCCTTATACTTTTTTGAAGACCTCCTAAAGTTCTTCATGGACATCAAGAACTTGGTTAACCCTTCAATGATTAGGGCTAAGTCAAGCTCTTTCTCAAACCTTTCAGGATCATTGTTTTCGATTACTCCTTTTGCATCATCTTATTCTAATTCGTAAACTTCTTTATCTTGGTTAGACAATGCCTTGAGAGCCACATCTTCCCTTTCCTATAGAGCCTTTCTTTTTTCTTTGTGAAACTACTACTCATATGTTTTCAAATTGCCATAGTGCTCATCAAGAGGGGTGTTAATCCAATCAAGAGTTTTTAGAGTTACCACCTTAACATCAAACTTTTCAAGAAAGTGATTGAACCAGATGCTATGAGAGCTATCGTGAGAGTTGGATGGTTTGAGTTGGTAATCCATTCCCTAATTTTAGTTTGCTTCAGGATAACTCCTGATGTTTTTTGTTTATTTGACTATGCATTGAGCATGTATTGGATGGTAGGGTGTGAAGTTACAGGTCACCCACTGAGCTTATGGCCCACCTTGCTATTGTTTGTTTTTGTTTGCCTTTCAGGTGTTGTTGAGGCTAGTAGAAGCTCTTCTTCTAGGAGGACATTGCCTCATGGTACTCTGAGGTACGGTGTAGTATGTTTGTTTTTATATCTATCTTTTAGTATACTATGTTAGATGATAATAATAGTGTGGTGTTGTATATGATTACCCGTGATATATGATTGTACAAGATTGTTTGGTTAAGACAACACCCGTGATTTTGTCTCTTTCGGTGCTTGTCACCAAACCCTTAACCCTTCGGGTGCGGGCAAAGGAAAGTCACATTCTCAGCTCTAGGTTCCTGGGATCAGGGGCATGAGACTTATGTTAATGCACTTAATCCCATATGCATCTTAAAGTGATCTGATTGATCCTATGATAACCTAGAACACATATACGGACTACGTTTATCAAGCACTCTCCTTACAATCTATCAAGCTTGTAAGTATCAATTAACCACCCCTAACTAGCGTAGGTTCAACTAAACTAAATGTTTTGGTACCAAGTTGTCATGCCCTCAATTCTAGAGAGCCAAAACTAAGCATATAACTTCCCTATGCCTACACCCGAAGGGTCAAGGAATTAGTAATAAGCACCCAAAAAGGACTACATCGCGGGTGCTGTCTAAGATCCACTTATATAATCACACAATAGGGGTATGAGAGCATTTTTTAAATGATACATTAGTGATACAGAATAAATTAAATAAACTAAATAATCACCCATTTAAGGTAACAATCTAATACAATCTAATATAACTTTTCAAGGGCCTTTGCTCAGAAAATAAACAAGTATCAATACATAAAGGGCCTCAAATACATAAGAGTCTAGCATACTTCAAATCTCCCTAGCGGTGACTCTGATCTAGTTATAAAATCCCTTACTACTCCCGATCCAAACCTAAAAAACATGTTAACAATGGAGGGTGAGCTAAATAGCCCATTAGGTACATTACCACTCTTCATAACCCCAACAACATATATTAAGCCTAGAGTTCTACTTCCCAAGTGTTTATGTGTCGATGTAGTGTCATTCAAAAAAACTAGTAACCATGTCAACAAACATTAGAAAATAATCTTCAACATGTCAAAAGGTTAAACATCATCGAAGAATTCACTATCCGCCACCAATATCAACCAATAGATGTTATAATGGGTTTTTTCAATAGTAAGGCCTTAGTCCGTATCGCTAACAAGGATTGTAGCCACATGTATCAACAGCAAGGGCCTAAGCCTCTTCTATCAATGGCCTAACAACAGTAGAACATCAACATGGGGTCCTTTCAAGGTTGCTCCCAACTGATATTTCATTACACAGAGTAAACAACACAAAAGCATCCATTTTTTTTACCATAATTAGTTAAACATGTACATTCTAAATGTAACAAAGTAATTAACATAAGCAATACAAGTGAGTAGAATCCAAGTAATATTATCAATCATTTAAGTTCATCTATAAAGGACCTAAGGGTTAATAAGAGCCTTAATGAAGGTTAATAGTTCAGAATTAAACAAATAGGCTATATGAGAAATCAAATGCTGCAAAAAATAGTCTTCAGAGAGTGATTACTTTGTGCACGCTTGTTGTGCGCCACTTCCACCATTAGTTTGCACGAGACGGCTGCACGAAGCGACCTACTTTGTGCACGCGTGCACGTGCTACATGTCGAGCGTCCAGCGTATCATGCAGGGCACGACTTGAGCTCATAATGTCAAATGAGCCATCCCAATCTGAGTGTACCAAAATTTACCCTTTTGAAGCCATTCTTTACACTAATTAACAACATTATCGCCAAAGCAAATAGTAATTCTTTTTAAAAACAACTAGTGATTATCCAAATATACCAATATTTTATAGCAACCACCCAATGATCCAATTATAAAATCAACAGTTGAGACAATATATTTACCTTCCCATGCATGATCAACTATTTAACCTAAATTTAATCCCAATGAAAATTCTTTAATGGCAATAAATTAACATTATAAATTGAATACCCAGTCTTTATTAGCAACGTTAGATTTAAATAGCTAGTCTCTATTTAAATACCTTAAATCAACAACATTAAACATCATTTTACTCAATCTCTATTAATGCGATGTGGCAAAAATGGGAAAAAGATGACAGGAACATTTATCTGGAAGATCAAAGAATTCTCTTCTTTAGAACCCAAACATGCCCTTGGGCGCCTCTTCTAACAAGGAAATGTCTTTGCTTACAACCTTAGCCGTCTTTAGAACCAACAAACGTAAAGAGTCTCTCTCCTAATGTGACTCCTATTTATCTCTATTATATATATATATATTTGTTAATGTGGACAAATTAAAAAAATTAATTATGTAAAGAGGCGGCGAAGGAAAGAAAGGGTGATATATGGTGATTGATATAGTATGCACAGTGTATTGTATGGCACCGAATTAATGAAAGAAAGTGTCACAGAAGAGGCACTGACTGATGTGTTTGTATGGGTCAAGGGTGGCGCCGAATTTGCATGTGTTTACATGTGGTGAGTAATGGGTCAAGGCTGCTGAAAGGAAGGTTGAAATATATATATACATATATATATAAGAACACTGGCGTCCAAGCCTTCTCTCGTTAGTGGTCTTAAACCAATCTGTATCATCCCAATATGAAGATATTGGTATGCCTCTTTATATTTGAATATAGAGGAATCAAGCAATTAAATGCTCGATGAACGATTCCTTATTGGAAGCATCCTCTCCATGGATTTGATCACATAACATGATTTCAAATCAAAAGTTCCAATCTTGTAAATACAAGACGGTTTCACAACTAGTAGAGACCAATCTGTGATCACTTTCTCAATATTTTCATAATCTTCTTCGATCATGTTTTTAACATGGCTTGATCCTAAAAAGGATCCTTGCTCAATCTCCTACGTGCACTCCATACTCTTTCTGCGACAAATGTAGATATATATATATATATATATGTATACTATATGTATGTGACAGAGAAAGACATATTATATGTGTATATATATATATATGTATATATATATATATGTATATATATAAGAGATAAGGCATTAATTGAGTAGTGTGTGTGGTGTTACGTTGATACATTAATGATAGGGCCCATTTGTATGTGGTGTGGTGTGATAGTGAGCTGTATGTGAGAAAAAAAAAAAGGAAACCTCTAGCCATAAGCTTGGAGAGAAAGAAAAAAATATAGTACTCGTGAAATCCTTGCATGTATTTCTCCAAATATTGTATGAAATTGTAGTTCAATAAAAGTGTGCTTTGTGTCTAATGTCTTTATACCGAAAAGGTATTCCATGATATTGAAAGTCTTCTTGGCATGGTGTGATCTATTGCAATCTCTACGGGCGGAATTTAAAGCGGCTAAATGAAGGAGGACGAGCACGTCTTTGACTACTATTCTTGGTTATTTGTAACTGTGAATGAGATGAAGCAAAACGGAGAGAAACTCAAAGATGTACAAGTTATGAGGAAAATCTCACACCCAAATTTGAGCACGTAGTAGTGGCGATCGAGGAGTCAAAAGATTTGGAGCAGATGAGTGCAGAAAAGTTGTTAGGCTCGCTCAAAGTTCACAAGCATCAAATTTTAAAAATGTAGAAAATGGTGGTTCCAAGTCTATATCCCTGGACTAGGCGTTAGAGAGGAAATCACAAGTTAGAAAGTCACAATGAGGTGTTCGTGGACAAGGCGGTCGAGGACAATGGAACCAAAGACAAGGTGGTGGCTCCAACTACCGAGGACAAGGACGTGGTGCTGGACCAAGTAACCACGGTGGTTCATATCAAGAGAGGAATTTCTCAAATCAAAGGAGCTCCACTATCCGGGCTTACAATTGCCATAAGCTTGGACATATTGCTTATGAGTGGCTTTTTAATAAGGAAACTCAAGTCAATTTCACCTCAAGGAATGAAGAGTATGATGATCAATTTGTTTTATTGACACATACTAATTCAAATGGCCAATATAACACTTGGTATCTCGACTCTAGAGCAACCAACCACATGTGTGGTAAAAAGGAGTTATTCATTGACCTCACAGAGGAAGTGACTGGAAGTGTGAGCCTTGGAGATTGCTTGTTAAGCGCTTGTCACAAAAGCTCACAAAAACATTTATAATTACCTAACTTAACCTATATAGATAGAGTAAGCGGGGTCGATCCCACGAGACAGTCTTTACTTCTTGGGTCACGGGTATATACTAGGGCTTGACATATATAGCATGAAAGATAAAATAATTAAATAACAATTATCTAATCTAACCCAATTCCTAAACTAACTATGGTGATGGACCTAGTGGTGAGAGGTATTGCAATGGCTTTACACCTCAGGTATAGGGTTTGGATAACTGCGATGGGTCTTTTATTGAATATGCCCTATATGAACTATGCACCTTGCTATGGTTAAAAACCCAACTCTCTAATGTATTGACTACCCTTTTCGAGTGATATGGCTGTGTGCCACTAACTTAGGGGATGGGAGACCCTTTGGGTTTAAGAGTTGTTGAGCCTCAAACTAGCTCCTCACTAGCTCTAGCTCGGCTTTCTAGGGGCGACTCGGGCTCTCGCAACTTAAGCCTATCCTAGTTAGGTTATGCGGTATCTCCAGTTAATTACTTCACCTTTCAGTCCTTCGTAATTAATCTTAAGGTCATAAACTAGGCAATCAACTCTAATCCAAGCACTAACCAACCACACTTCCAATTAACCCACAAGAATTCATATAAAGAAATAAACAAATAAATAATCAAAACAATAAATCCAAACACCAATTTATATAAATGAAAAAAATCGTACAGAATAATTATAAGAGCAAGCTTAGGGTTAGGGTTACAAAGAAAGAAAAAATAGAACTAAATCTAACACAAACCCTAGGGCGTTACTCCAAGAGCCGTGCCTTCCTTTTTAGCACCATTGTCTCATCCTTGCTCCTTGAGTCCTAAGCTTGGATACTCAGACTATAGAAAACCCTTGTGTCGTCTCTCTTGCTCCACCACTCATGATTTCCTCCAACATGTGTATGTGATGTAGGAGGCCAAAGATCCGTCTTAAGGAACCCTAGTAGCTCTTATATAAGGCTGCTACTTTCTTTCCTCCTTTGCCCTTGATTTTTAGGGCCATAAATACCCATTTACCCCTCCAAAATACATAATAACAATGGAAATAGGGTTTGGGGAAAACTGGGTTGAAGGCTAGACGCGCTGAAGTGCCACTCGAAGCCTACTCGAGACTAGCTCGACGCTTGCTCGAGCCTCCATGTGTTGCTCAACACTGAGGGTTGAGCAGAAGCCTGATGGCTCTTTGGATAGTTGTTTGAGCTTCTTTGCTCAATGCTCTGCTCGAGCCTACTCAATAATAATGTCGAGCATAGCATCAAACAGAGAAAGTCGAGCAAAATCTTCTTCTTTTTTATGGAATGCGGCTCGAGCCTTTTGCTTGAAGCTCCCGCTCGACATTATGCTCTTGTGCTCGATGCTCCAGTGTCGAGCAAAACTCCAGAGTTGTCCAGCTTCTCCAATACCTTGTAGTATCTCTGGAAACTACTATAATATGCTGCAAAACAGTCTAAAATCTCCAGAAATACTACAAACGGTTGTTAGAGCATAAAAATAGGAAATTAAGTATAAATGGGGTTAAAACATATATGAGTATGGTAAAATATACCCCAAAACAGCCGCTAATTAGGGTTCATTTTGACCCCTAACAACACCCCCACACTTAAACCTTGCTCGTCTTGAGCAAGAAAAGGAATCCAACTAGGGTAAAATCAACCAAACATATGAAAATATACATTAAGAACATCATGGGTATACATAGGTAGCTAAGTTCTAATCTAGATGTGATTGTGTGAACTAAAATAAAAATCTTAGGGGTGCACAAATAGTATCCATACTAGACAAAATAGCTAATACTACTCAACATTCCCAATAATTATTTTCTTGATGCATAGCTAAAATATACCAATTGAATTCTCAATGAAGTATAATAGTTTAAGTGCGGTGTGGATCCCGAAGTACCCCTCAATACCCACACACTTAAACTTTGCTCGTCTCGAGCAAAGAATTAAAAACAAAACACACACTCAAAAGGGGTGCAAAATAATAAAACCAAAAATACAAATGAGGCAATGATAAAATACATATACCAGTACCATACAAAAAGAATGAAATGCAAGAAAGGAAAGGGCAATGCAACCCTAAACACTAGACATGGTGTCTAAACACTTAGTCCAACAATGGCATGTAATCATAGCTAAATACTAAGGAACAAACAAGTTAAACACTCTTAAGGCAATACTAAAACATTGTCTTGGAATCTTCTTAATGGAAGCAAGGCTACCTCACTCAAGTGGATAGTCTCACATCACTCACACTCAATACCCCCAATGTTTTCAAATCTTAGGCAAGTACTGTAAGTCAACATTACAATGAAACCACTATCCATACCCAAATGCCTTTGCCATAGGTTACCTGGAGAGTTAGGCTACCCAATTGTTGCTCTATCTTAAAGAACAAGGTCCATTCTTCTTCTTTCTTGTGAATTTTCAACTAATTACAATTTTTTATTTTTTTTAATAAAAGTGGCATAAATATACATTACAACATAAACATGGGTTTAGAATTAAAATATCTCTCAAATTTTATATAGTAGCCACAAGAGTTTCAAAGCAATGCCCCATTTACAATAATTACCACACAATAAGAAAAATAACAAAAAGGCTAACTATAAATGAATAGCCAATTCACCTACAATGGTATACAATGAAAAACATATTCTTTCTCTTATTTTTCTTTTCTTTTTTTCCTTTTGATTTTTCTTTTTAGCTTTTTTTTCTCTTTCTTTTTCTTTGAGCCACAAACTAAGGAGCACACTAGGCAACTCACATTAAAATAGCATGTGACTCTAGCCCACCCTTCAAGCTATCACCCATCGCCACAATGGAACTAAACATGCACTTGCCTAATCTCATTAACCAAGGGGATAAAATCACTCATGAAAAACAATGGATGTATAGACTATTTCTCTCATTAGCACACAACTACAAGGAATAAAAAGCATTTACCTTAAAAATGAAGAACCTAGCTAAGAACCCAAGTTCTAGCTTAAACATGTCATGATCTCATTCCAAGTATAAAGAAAACAATGCATAGGCCTAAGGCATTATTACCCAAACCAAACATACATCACATCTCAAATATGATAAACAAGCATATGCGAAGTAACCATATGCATCTCCGAATCAAACAAGCAATCATAGATTCACTCATAAAAATAAGACACACCATCATGTAAAAGGCAAACACATGCACTCACACAATTCATACAAACAACAATAAGAAAGAAAATGGGACAAGCAAGTTCAATGCATTAGATTTGGGGGGAAACTCTCCCACACTTTGGCATTAAGCATAAGAGACTAAAATATGTGTGGGTGAGAGACAAGTATTGGAGAAAAGAAATGAAACTGCAAAGGATATATCTCTATATAAAAGAAGTCCATTTCTTACCTTGGCCTCAAATGGTAGAGGGAAAGAGAGAGCAGGTTCTTTATCCCTATAAAACAAAAATAAAACAAAACACACAAAAACAAAAAAATAAAAATAACAAAATAAATAAAACAAACCATCGGTAGGGATGGCAATGGGGCGGGTCATACCGGGTACCCACCCCGCCTCGCCCCTAATGGGACGGGTTTAGGATAACTGTAATCGGGTTCGGGGTGGGTTTGGGACGGGTATCTCTGACCTGGTTAGGATTCGGTGCGGGTTCGGGGCGGGATAACCCGTCCCAAACCCGTATATATAAGGTAAAATAGCGGGTTTAACGGGTACCCGCCCCGACCCAACCCTAATGGGATGGGTTTCGGGTCGGCTTAAACGGGTTCGGGTCGGGTTTGGGATAATGGTTTCTTAAACGGGATGGGTTCGGGATGGGTTACCCCGTTGCCATCCCTAACCATCGGGTTGCCTCTCGAAAGCATTTATTTTAGGTCACTTAGCTTGACGGTGCCCACGCGATCAGGTGGTCGTGGCGAAAAGGAGAGATCATAGATATTTGGAATTCCCGAATCTCTCTCATGGTGCGTGTACACGAACCACCCAAGTAAAAGTACCTGCAACTATAAAAATATCTTTCCCATGAAGGGAAGATACTTGATATCCATGATAGTTGACAGGTAAAAATAAGAGGGAGGGGAATGATTATGCAAAATATGAAATATAAAAACCATAAGGTCATGCATATCATCCCTTTCATAACCCCCGTTGGACCCCATTTTGTCCGGGTTGGACATACATATTCATTTCATTTTAACTTTATATTATTTCATATTTATCATTCACTTTGTATAGATAAATAAAAAGGTGTGACTGTTAATTTAAAGGGTGTGATGTTAATTATATATATAAAGCACAAAAACAAAAACAAAAAAAAAACAAAATAAAAAATTTCAAAAACAAAAAATATAAAACCTTAGAGCCTGTTGTATGTCTACATTTTTATTTTTCAAACAGCATTTTCTGCACAAAAAAAAAAGGGGTCACGGCACTGTTCCAACGGTCATGGCACTGTTCCAACGGTCACGGCACTATTTCCAACGGCTATATTCTCCACCAACGGCCACTTTTTCACCCTATAAATACACCCTCATTCCTCTCCTTCACTCACACAATTTCCACTCTACCACTCTTCAAACTTTCTTCTTCAATTCCCCACGTTTTTGCCTCCTCTTCTGCGAAAATGGCTGACTGGGCGAAGTGCGTGCTAACGGTGCTAGTGCTGGGCGTGTACTATTGTGTATCCTATCTGGGCGGTGCTTTCATTCCCCTCCTTGCTTTTATCATCCTCTTGTATGTAATGGCAATGGCCAAAGAATATATTTTAGGTTGAATCATGTAATATCTCTACCATGGAGTCCTAAATAAATTGCAGTTTGCATGTTTGTGTTATCTGTGGGTATATATATACATATATAGGTCAAATAAATAAATAAATAAAACCATCCCAGTGACCAGGCGTGGCCGACATAAGATTCAAAAAAAAAAAAATCGTGAATAGTACTCAGGGTACTGTTCATGTCCTATTCGTGAATAGTACCCGGGTACTGTTGCATGAATAGTACCCGGGTTACTGTTGCATGAACAAGACCCCGCACCCCTTATTTGACTTCTTAATAATAATAATCATAAAAATAAAAAAAATGGAAGTCCCACATTGGAGGTTTTACAAAATTTCCTTCTCCATGACTCCTATATAAAGGGGTCCTCTCTCCCTTCCAAAACACACCATCCATCAATTACACAAAACTCAAAAAAAAAAGAGAAAAGTGTAAACTTAACTGCGGTTCTAAAAAAGAACTGCGGTTATAGTTAAATTAATTTTCTTTTCCCTTCTTTTGCAGAAAAAGGAGGCATTCGGGAGAAGGGCGCCCTCGGTCCACGATATTCCAGGTTTTTATTCCTTTCCTTCTTTAATTTTTATTTTGTGTAGTAAATTAGTAGTTAGTTTATAATTAAATTAGCATAATTAGTTAGTTAGTTTTTTTAAATTTAGCATAATTAGCATAATTTTAATTAGTTAATTTTAGCATATTTAGTTAATTAGTTAGTTAGTTTTTAATTAGTATAATTTAGTATAATTAAATTAGCATAATTAGTTAGTTAATTTTTAATAAGTTTGTAATTAACTTTTCAAATTTAAGCATGTCAATAGTAAGTAAGCCTGGTAATTAATTAATTAGCGCGTAATGAATTAAATAACATTAGTAATTAGATAAATTAGTAATTAACTTTCGTAATTAATTTTCATATTTAAAATTTAGTAAATAATTAAACTAATTTAAATAATTTGTACTTAGATTATGATAATTAAATTTAACCTTTAACTTTTAAATTTAATAATTAGCTCGTGAGTAGTAATTAAGCCTATTAATTAATTAGCATGTGACGAATTCAAATAAAATTTTGAGTATTAGATTTAGATTAAATGTGATTTAAAAAAAAACAAAAAAAACAAAAAAAACAAAAAAAACAAAAAAACAAAAAAACAAAAAAAACAAAAAAACAAAAAAACAAATAGAAACCTCCTCCTCCTAAGACAGGTACCGAAAGGGCGTTGTAGGGGTGCTAAAACCTTCCCAACACGTTACCAACTCCCGAACCCATCTCTGGTAACACAGACCACATCTTAACTACTCAAGGTAGAGGGTATCCAACTGTACCCCAAAAACAGTTGGTGGCGACTCGTATATTTTATCATTTGGGTTCGGCCCTGACGTAAAACGAGTGATAACAATTGCGACTCTGTGGGAATTTGTATAATTGTAGAGAGTTAGGCCTAGAATTAAGAGTGGGAGGTTGCTTTTGTTTCTTAATTGTATATATTTGTGCTTGCTTGACTATTAATTATGATGTATATACTTTGAAATGACATGATAGTTATGATTTACTGTTTTCCTTAACTGTTGCATCCATGCATAACCCTATACCCGGGTTTATCTCACCATTTAGGTTAGCGAGGTTTAGTAAGGTCCCCTGCGCGTTGATCATTATCCGCAAAGGGGCCCCGAACTCCTCACTCAAGCTTGAGGTCCTTTTAAGGCTCGTCCTTTTAAGGCCCCCCTCCGGTAAATCCCATGGTGTACGGAGCCCTCTATAGAGGAAGCTTGGGGACCAATGAATAAGATAGGATTAGTAAGGCCCACTAGGGGCATTAAACCCACATGTTGTTTGATCATTCAATACCACGCTAACCTCTGTTTTGCAGGGTAGTTGTTAAAAGCATCTCTTGTACAAATTACTTGCCTTAATACCTGTTTTTGTTTCTTGTACAGAGTACCTTAATATTTTAAACTGTCATCCTAACATGTCATTATGCATAACATAACATTCACATAGGCACATGGCAACATTCAGTCATCTCCTAAAAGGCCTTAATGACAAGAAGGCCGTCACGGTGGTGGCCCAAGCATCCGGGGACATTCGAGTCGCCTTGGAGATTTTTCAACAGGAAAGGCATGTAAGGCCGAGCGGGTTATCATAGAAGATCAGTTAGACTACACCAAAGAATTACGGACTATATGGCATCAGTGGTCAGACGAAAGGAAAAACATCTATACACAACAGTTTGGAGATTTGCTCCATATAACCGAGCTACTAGTCGACAAGGATATGCTTGGGGCATCAATCTATTTCTGGGACCCTCGACGGCGATGCTTCGACTTCAACAGTATAGATCTTGTTCCTACCATAGAAGAATACAGAAGATTGTTGGATATCCCAAGAGAAAACAACATGAAGATTTATTTACCGAGCCCAAAAATCATGTCAAAGAGCATTTTCTCGAGATAATGGGGAAGCCAAGTTTGGGACTCACTAGTGCCTACAAAATATGGTGGGCGAGAATAGCTTTCATGGGCAACGATAGCGAAAATGATGCGGTCGCAATGTAGAGGGACGCACAAATTACTTACAATAGCCATATACGGGCTAATAATCTTCCCAAGGATCCCGTCCCACATCGACGGAGCAATTGTGGATTTGGTTCAACAAGTACTCAAAGGATGTGACCCTACTCCTGCTATATTGGCCGAAACCATTCGATCTCTTACTTATCCGAGGAGTATGGGCTCGGGGAAGTTCATGGGGTGCCTGCCTCTTCTATGCACATGGTCACAGGGTCATTTTCCTTGTATTGTTCCTCGTTTTCATGTTGTTTATCGAGTGCCGGCCACGACACTATTGGATATTCTCGCTTAGCAAGTGGAGCTTACCAAAAGGCTTTGAAGACTGGAGGAAGAAGTTAGAGAACCTCACGAAGCCGACATTACCTGGACCGCTCCCTGGATGCCAGGTAGTCTCCATGACATATAGCATGGGGACTACAATTGGGTTCCACTTTTAGGCCCTTGGGGAGGCACCGCATATGCACCACTGCAGGGCGGAAGACAAGTTGGGCGTAATCGGATTATCCCGTTCTCTTTGGAATGGAAGATTGTGACTTCACCTATGATAAAACCATGCTAACGAAAAAGGCAAAAAGATGTATCAGGCATGGTCCATCCCACACAAGATCCAACCCAACGGTCAAAAATCTGGTGTTTATCCGGCATACATATCCTGGAGGGCACAACACAAGCCACAATTGACTACAGACATGAGGGCGATCCTCCAAGAGAATCAGAATCTCAGACAGCAGATCCAAAGGCTAGAAGCATCCCTAGAAGGAGCTCTTCAACGGTTACAGTTGAGGGAAAAACAGGTCGAGACCATATTGAAGCAGAGGGAAGAGGCAGGAAAGCGACCACCCCAGAGGAAAAGGCGTCGTGCTACTTAGGAGATGACTGGAAGTTTGCCTTAAGATCATGTAGCCATAGATCTCATCTACATGGCATTTCTGCATTGTACTGTGTGTTTGTTTGCAAATGTTTGGAATAAAGTTATTTGTTTCTCTAACCCATCACATAGTCATTCATGCATACATGCATATCAAAATTGAAAATCAAGTAAAAATTACATTATTCCAGGTCGGTAGCCGCTTTTCTCCAGGATTGCGCACTCTTACAACCTCAGATCCCGGCGCAATCAAGTACCACCGCCGCAGCCAATGGCGGAAGAAACAGAGAACAGACTCATGGGGTTGGAACAGTCACAACAAGCCCTACAGGGGCAAATGTCTGCAATAATGGAAATGCTTACCAAGGCCGATCGGCGAAGGAACTTCGGCAAGAGGAACCTCAAATCACCAACAAGAACAGGGTGGAAGCGGTTCTACCACCTAATCTGGATCCAAGTCAGGCACCCACATATCAGCCTGCCATGACACAACTCCCTACTCCAAATCAGATTCATTGTACTATGCCTACAGCAGGAAATGTAATGGAAGTAGTGGGTTCCCCAGCTCCGAAGGAGAATGTTGACTCTCCTACTTTAAGACGATTGGAGGAAAGATTGAAAGCTGTAGAAGGCATCGACAGCTATGGCATGATTAGCCCACAAGACTTATGCTTAGTGCCGGGAGTGGTGCTGCCACCGAAATTCAAGATGCCAGAGTTTGAGAAATTCAACGGAACCTGTTGTCCGAAGACACACCTAGTCATGTATTGTCAAAAGATGGCAGCCTACGCAGGTGAAGACAAGCTCCTTATGCATTGTTTCCAGGAAAGCCTAACTGGGGCATCCCTCCGCTGGTACTTTCAGTTGGATGGCAACCGTATCAAGACTTGGAAAGAATTGGCCACATCCTTCTTGGCTCAATATAAGCATGTCACTGAGTTAGCATTGGACCGACTAACCCTGCAGTCTTTAGAAAAGGGATCCGACGAAAGCTTCAAGGCTTATGCACGGAGATGGAGAGAGACAGCTGTGGAGGTCCAACCTCCCCTTACAGAAAGAGAACTCACTACTCTTTTCATCAACACGCTAAAAGGCGTTTACTATGAGAAATTGATTGGCAACGTCTCTAGCAGCTTTGCAGACTTGGTCGCATCTGGTGAACGTGTTGAAAGTGGCATTAAAGGAGGGAAGCTAAAGGGTGATGTGGCTGAGGCATCAAAAAGGTTTCAACCACCGGCAAAGAAGAAGGAAAATGAGACCAACTTAGTATATCAATCGCACCCAACAATACAACCGACATTCTACCAAGCACCAGGGTACTACAGAGGATCACCAGTAGCTGCCTATGCTGCACCTGCTCCTGCTCCCCAATTCACGCCCTATTTGCCACAAGGAGGGGTTCCATTTCCATATCCAATGGCACCAAACCCATTTCAACCGAGAGCACCATACCAAGAGCAACCAAGGGCGTCAGCTCCGGAAGGACCTAGACCCGTATTCCAAGGACAGGGGCAACCAAGGGCCCAAACCCAACATGCAGGATCAAATCAGGCCCCTCGTCGGCCACGGCAAGAGTTTGATCCAATTCCAATGACATATGCAGAATTATATCCCAAGCTTTTAGAAGCAAGGTTGGTACTCCCTACACCCTTGGGAGAAATAAGGTCTCCTCCCCCGGCTTGGTACAAACCAGATGCTAGATGTGTGTATCATGCTGGTGGAGTAGGACATGATATTGAAAACTGCATAGCATTCAAAAGGAAGGTCCAAGCTTTGAAAGATGCAAATTGGTTAGATTTTTCCACAATGACGGGGACGCCAAATGTGAACAACAACCCTCTCCCCAGAACACTCTAATAATGTAGCTAGTATCGAGACCGAAGGACGATTGGAGAAGGCTTCACAAATACATATGAAAAAGGTGTATTTGTTTCGTTGCTACAAGCACATGGATATGTACAAGCCAAAGACAAATCGAAGCAGAGAATGGGGTACATATGGAAAAACAATGCCCATACCACCAGATGTCGCAGGGACATGACATCGAAGAATGTAGTGAGTTTTCCGAGGTGGTGCAAAACCGATGGATCAAAGGATAATCGAATTCTCAAGAGAAGATACGGACAATCAAAGCCATATGATCCAAGGAGATATGTCATGCAAACCATCATGGCTGCCAACACCCCTTATCTTGAACGTGAAGACTCCGAAATCCCACTACTACCACATGGAATCAGGCCTCTCACTATACATAATGCAAATCCGGTGCCAGACAAGAAAGCAAAAACAGAGATCCCGCAATTGCCTCATGGAATTACACCCCTCACCATACGAGTTCCTACCCCTTTCCCTTACAAGACGGATAAAGCAGTCCCATGGAACTATAGCTGTGAAGTAATCCAAGGAGCCACCGCAGCAGAAAAGAAAACCAGGAGCGGTCGGGCATATGCCCCTGATATGGCTGACAAAGCAAGGAAAGAAAAAGCTGCAGAACCCGATATTGAGCCAACACTGGAGGCAACAAAGAAAGGAGCACCGGTCACTGAAGAAGAGACCACAGAATTTTTGAAACTCATGAAACAAAGCGAATATAACATTGTGGATCAGCTAAGTCGACAACCGGCTCGCATCTCGTTGCTCTCATTAATGATAGATTCCCAACCTCACCGGGAAGCACTAATGAAGGTTCTCGAGCCAAGCCTATGTTCCTCCAACCATCCCAGTGGCGAATGTGGATGGACTCACTAGTAACCTCATTATGGACAACGTCATCAGCTTTGGAGATGACGAGCTGCCCCAGGAAGGGAAGGGACACATAAAAGCTTTGCACATTACTGTCAAGTGTAAGGAGCACACCATAGCCTGAGTTCTTATTGACAACGGCTCTACTTTGAACATTATGCCCTTACATATACCGCAACAATCGCCGGTCGACGCATCCTATATGCGCCCTTGCACAATGAAGGTACGAGCATTCGATGGAGGAAAACGTGACGTGGTGGGAACCCTAGACATTCCACTACTGATTGGACCAGCTACCTTTATGGTAGAATTTCAGGTGATGGACATTACACCCTATTATAGCTGTTTGTTGGGAAGGCCTTGGATCCACATGGCAGGAGCAGTGCCATCAAGCCTCCACCAAAAGATGAAATTTGCAATGGGAGACCAACTCATTTGCATATCTGGAGAGACAAGTTTCCTTGTCACCAAGCCAAGATCGGTCCCCTATATTGAAAACAATGAGGATATCCCAAATGCTCCTATCGGGCATTTGAGATGGTGAATGTCACTTTTGCCCCAAACCATTATATCTCGAAGGCTTCAAGAATGGTTGCAGCCCACCATGATCAAACAGGGGTACAAACCAGGGCAAGGATTAGGCCCAAAGGCTCAAGGAATCCAAAAACCATTGACCATTCGCGAAAATACCGAGAAGTTTGGGTTAGGTTACATGCCTACAAGAGCTGACAGACAGAGGGAAGCTGCCAAAAAAAAGGAAATCAGAATGGCAAGGTTGCAGAAAAGGCCAATACAGGAGGGAAAGAGGAGCTTTCCCCCCTTACATGTTACATTCCAGACTGGAGGGTTTATCCACAAGAGCCAACCTGAGCCCGAGACGAGGATTGTAGCTGCCTTGGACACAGACGAGCATGCACCGAGCGAGATGGTTCTGGTGGTGCGAGAGGATTCCAACCAACCATTAAACAATTGGACCAGCCTGGACCTCCCCATAATGTAATGATTAAGGGGTCACTGGGATTTACTGTTTTCTATTTTAATGTCTTTTGAAGTCGTGAACATTTGTTTTTATTAAAAGCTTTCCAATAAAATGTGTTTCTTCAAATCTTTCATGGTGCATTCCATTCATGACATATGCATATCATATTTGGTTACCAACTTGTCATCCTCTTATAAGCAGGTATCACAATGTCAATAAGAACATCGTATGCGAAAGTGAAACGAGATGCCTAAGGTTTGACCAAAGTCCAAACTGGGAGCGGCCAGTGTTTGAAGCTGATGAGAATGAGGTAGAGGAGACACCCGAACTACCGGGAGAGATCATACGCCTATTGGAAAGGGATGATCGTTTACCCATTCCAAGTGAAGACCCAGTAGAAACAGTGAATTTGGGGGACGACAACTGAACCAAAAGAATTGAGGGTAGGGTCCTTGATAGCTGCCAATGTCAAGAATCAATTAATTGAGCTATTGAGAAGCTACATAGATGTTTTTGCTTGGTCATATCAAGATATGCCTGGATTAGACACCGACATAGTGCGGCACCACATACCAGGAAAGCCAGAGTGCAAGCCAGACAACGAAATTGCGAAGAATGAGACCGGAGATGCTATTGAAGATTAAAGAAGAAGTCGAAAAGCAATGGGACGCAGGTTTTCTAAGTGTCTCCCACTATCCAGAATGGGTGGCCAATGTTGTACCAAGTACCAAAGAAAGGAGGCAAGGTTCGCATGTGTGTCGATTATCGAGATTTGAATTGGGCTAGTCCGAAAGACAACTTCCCGCTTCCTCATATTGATACACTAGTGGATAACACAAAAAAACATGCCCTATTCTCATTCATGGATGGCTTCTCAGGCTACAATCAGATTCGTATGGCCCCCGAACACAAGGAGAGGACCACGTTTACGACACTTTGGGGCACATTCGTTATAATGTGATGCCGTTTGGCCTGAAGAATGCGGGGGCAACTTATCAACGAGCCATGGTGACCCTATTCCATGATATGATGCATAAAGAAGTCGAAGTATATGTGGATGACATGATAGCCAAATCGCGGAGCACTGAAGATCATATTGAAGTACTCCGTAAGCTTTTCAACAGGCTACGAAAATATCAGCTCAAATTGAACCCCGAAAAATGCACTTTTGGAGCCATGTCGGGAAAACTATTAGGTTTCGTTGTGAGCCAAAAAGGAGTGGAAATTGATCCAGACAAAGTTCGAGCTATCCAAGGGATGCCCCCACCACGAACCATCAAGGAGGTTAGAGGATTCCTCGGGCGATTGAACTACATTGCTCGGTTCATTTCACAATTGACAGCCACATGTGAACCCATTTTCAAGACATTACGGAAGAACAATCCAGACAGTTGGAATGACAAGTGTCAGGAAGCCTTTGACAGGATCAAACAATATCTGTCCAATCCACCTATTTTGGTCCCACCAGTACCAGACAGACCTTTGATCTTATACTTGACTATTCAGGAGTCCTCAATGGGTTGTGTCTTAGGGCAACATGATTCTACAGGCAAGAAGGAGCAGGCCATTTATTATCTTAGCAAGAAGTTCACTATCAATGAAGAAAACTATACACCATTGGAAAAGGCATGTTGTGCCCTTGTTTGGATAACAAGAAGATTGAGGCAGTACACTCTTTATCATACTACATGGCTGATCTCCAAGCATGATCCACTCAAATATCTCTTGGAAAAACCCTCCATCTCTGGAAGAATCGCCAAGTGGCAGTTGATCCTGTCGGAATATGATATCATCTACGTGCCTCAGAAAGCCATAAAAGGAAGTGCAATAGCCGATTACTTGGCAGACAGAGCATTAGAAGATTATGAGCCTATGACTATTGGCTTTCCAGATGAGTACATCAACATCATTACTGCCGAAGTATCAGACATGTGGACTATGTGGTTTGATGGATCTTCTAGTCTTTTGGGACACGGTATTGGGGCCATCCTGATATCTCCAAAAGGCGAACATTTCCCAATGGCGGCAAAGTTGACCTTCTCTTGTACCAACAATGTGGCGGAATATGAGGCCTGTGTGATGGGGCTCCAAGAAGCAATTAGCAAAGGAATTAAAAAATTACGAGTGTTTGGTGATTCTGCGCTTATCATTTTTCAAGTAAGGGGAGAATGGGAGACTCGGAACCACAAATTAATCCCATATCGGAAGCATGTTGTAGAGTTAGCTGAGCAGTTTGAAGACATTACATTTGAGCATATGCCCAGGGAGTACAATCAGATTCCTGACGCACTTGCGACTCTAGCCTCCCTCCTTCGGCTAGACACAAAGTTGGAAGTTCAGTCTTTCGACATTCGCATACAAGATGCTCCTTCACATTGTATGGCCATCGAAGGAAATACCGAGGAAAAGCCCTGGTATGATGACATCGAGACGATTTGTTCAAGCAAGAATACCCGGCGGAGGCCTCTGAGTCTGATAAAAGAAATATCCGAAGGTCGGCATCCAATTATTACCTTGATGGTCCCATTCTATATAAGCGAAATCATGACATGGTGTTATTACGGTGTGTGGCAAAAGAAGAGTCGACACAGATAATGAAAGAAGTGCATGAAGGAGAATGCGGTTCACATGCAAATGGACATGCATTAACAAGACAAATCATGCGAATGGGCTATTATTGGGTCACCATGGAAAAAGATTGTATTGAGTATGTGCGTAAATGCCTCAAGTGTCAAATTTATGGCAATAAGATCCAAGTACCTCCATCCAAGCTACATGTGATGGTTTCCCCATGGCCATTCTCGCTCTGGGGTATCGACGTTATCGGACCAATATCTCCGAAAGCATCCAATGGTCACCGCTTCATCTTAGTGGCCATTGATTATTTCACCAAGTGGGTAGAAGCAGCGTCATATGCTAATGTCACACAAGCCGTGGTGCTTAAATTTTTGCGGAACAACATCATATGTCGATACGGCCTTCCTGAGCAAATCATAACAGACAATGCTGCCAATCTGAACAGTCGGATGATGGGTAAGTTGTGCGAAACATACAAAATCCAACACCGCAACTCGACCCCCTATCGCCCCAAGATGAATGGAGCAGTAGAAGCAGCCAATAAGAATATCAAGAACATTATCAGAAAGATGACGGAAACATACAAAGATTGGCATGAGAAGCTACCATTTGCCTTGCATGCTTATCGCACCTCGGTACGAACATCAACTGGGGGCAACTCCATTTTCTTTGGTTTATGGTATGGAGGCCGTCTTACCTGTCGAAGTAGAGATACCTTCCCTACGAGTACTCAAGGATGCCCAACTCGAAGAAGCAGAGTGGGTCCAAAGCCGTTATGAACAATTGAATTTAATCGAGGGCAAACGCTTGGCAGCAATCTGCAAAGGTCAGTTATATCAACAGAGAATGATGAACAGCTACAATAAAAAGGTGAAGCCTAGAATATTTCAAGAGGGTGATCTCATCCTCAAGAAAATATTACCAATTCAACATGACCATAGAGGCAAGTGGACTCCCAACTATGAAGGCCCATATGTTGTGAAGAAAGCATTCTCAGGAGGCGCATTGATCCTTGCCAGAATGGATGGTGATGAGCTCCCTAACCCAGTGAATAGCGATGCAGTGAAAAAGTTCTATGCTTAACTCTCTCGTCCAAATGAGGAGTTACTTAATCTTTCTTCCGATACATGGAAGGAATAAAGCATGGCAGCAATGAGCGGACTTGGTGAAAACCCGAAAGGGCACCAAGGGTAAAATACAAAGCTCCAACAATAGATAAAAAAGCGAACAGAGGCGGACTTGGTGAAAACCTGAAAGGGCACCAAGGGTAAAATACAAAGCCAAAAATAAATCCTGAAGGGCGAAAAGATCAAGACCACATAAAACCGGGTCCTTTGCAAACAATGGAAACAGCACCATCTAAAAAACAATAGCTGCAAACGGTGGAAGACCTGGTCAAACCTGAGGCATACTCGAATCAAATTTGTACATTATGTTTTAAAGACTTGTAATTCTGTTTATCAGATTATAACAAGGGGCACCTTCTATGATATAAATATGTTTTGTGGAATTAAACCGACAAAAATCCTTTTTATTTCCCTACGCATGTTCATCGTCTTCATGTCACATTTAATTAGAACATTTTAAATCCCAGTAGGCTCCTTTGGCGTTACCTTATGAGTAGGGCCAAGCTCAAACCTCAAACAAGTCAAACTCTTCAACACAGAGTGCCAACATCCCCAACGGAGTCGTCAAATCAAGTTCCTCAATACAGTGAAGCTAAGTCAAACAAGCCCTCCATCCATATTGAGAGAGAGAAAGTTCCCCAGCAAGTTGGATGTCAGTCAACTCTCCAGCCATATTGAGAATAAAACCCTAGCCCATATTGGGTTCTTGGCAACACATTTCATTCACTATGTCTCCCCTGCATACACCACATTGCATTCCATGCATCATTGCATACATTCAGCATTTTTTGCAAATTCAGGAACGCCATTGCCTCTAAAAATCCCAAGAACTCATTCGCAACAAGCTTCTCATCAAGCCCTACTAGCTTCCTTTGTTTAACTCTACAAGACTTTTTTTATATAATTTCCCCAAGCTCTAAAAAGCACCCTTTTGAGACTCGAACAAACTTCCACTCTTTTCGGGTAACCTCGTAGAGCGATCTCATTGAGTGAACTCGTAGAGGGAGCCCATATACCTTCTTCAACAATCATGCACCCTTGTCTAGGCCTTGGATGCTTTTTCAATTCCTGAATAGGCCTTATATGCCTTTTCAATTCTCAAGGCCTTAGACGCCTTTTCAATTCCCCGATTAGGCCTTAGATGCCTTTTCAATTCCTATCAAGCCTTAGATGCTTTTTTTTCAATTTCTATCAAGCCTTAGATGCCTTTTCAATCCCTGTCAGGCCTTAGATGCCTTTTCAATTCCTGTCAAGCCTTAGATGCTTTTTTCAATTTCTATCAGGCCTTATATGCCTTTTCAATCCCTGTTAGGCCTTAGATGCCTTTTCAATTCCTATCAAGCCTTAGATGCTTTTTTTCAATTTCGTCAGGCCTTAGATGCCTTTTCAATCCCTGTCAGGCCTTAGATGCCTTTTCAATTCCTGTCAAGCCTAAGATGCTTTTTTTCAATTCCTATCAGGCCTTAGATGCCTTTTCAATCCCTGTCAGGCCTTAGATGCCTTTTCAATTCCTGTCAAGCCTTGGATGCTTTTTTCAATTTCTATCAGGCCTTAGATGCCTTTTCAATTCTGTCAGGCCTTAAATGCCTTTTCAATTCTGACAGGCCTTAAATGCCTTTTCATTTCTGTCAGGCCTTAGATGCCCTTTTCAACTCCTGTCAGGCCTTAGATGCCTCATCAAAATTATTCAAATTCCACCGGCCTTAGAAGCCTCTTTTCATTCTTGGGGACAGACCCAACCATAACGTCCTACCCTGCCACTAGGTAAGACAGGTAAGTGCTCCAACCCGTCCAAAATGATTCCTTCTTATCTTTGTACACTGTTTGTCTACAAACAATGCACAAAGAGGGGCAACTGTTGGACCCCATTTTGTCCGGGTTGGACATACATATTCATTTCATTTTAACTTTATATTATTTCATATTTATCATTCACTTTGTATAGATAAATAAAAAGGTGTGACTGTTAATTTAAAGGGTGTGATGTTAATTATATATATAAAGCACAAAAAACAAAAACAAAAAAAAAACAAAATAAAAAATTTCAAAAAACAAAAAAATATAAAACCTTAGAGCCTGTTGTATGTCTACATTTTTATTTTTCAAACAACGATTTTCTGCACAAAAAAAAAGGGGTCACGGACTGTTCCAACGGTCATGGCACTGTTCCAACGGTCACGGCACTATTTCCAACGGCTATATTCTCCACCAACGGCCACTTTTTCACCCTATAAATACACCCTCATTCCTCTCCTTCACTCACACAATTTCCACTCTACCACTCTTCAAACTTTCTTCTTCAATTCCCCACGTTTTTGCCTCCTCTTCTGCGAAAATGGCTGACTGGGCGAAGTGCGTGCTAACGGTGCTAGTGCTGGCGTGTACTATTGTGTATCCTATGCTGGGCGGTGCTTTCATTCCCCTCCTTGCTTTTATCATCCTCTTGTATGTAATGGCAATGGCCACAGAATATATTTTAGGTTGAATCATGTAATATCTCTACCATGGAGTCCTAAATAAATTGCAGTTTGCATGTTTGTGTTATCTGTGGGTATATATATATACATATATAGGTTAAATAAATAAATAAATAAAACCATCCCAGTGACCAGGCGTGGCCGACATAAGATTCAAAAAAAAAAAAATCGTGAATAGTACTCAGGGTACTGTTCATGTCCTATTCGTGAATAGTACCCGGGTTACTGTTGCATGAATAGTACCCGGGGTTACTGTTGCATGAACAGTACCCCGCACCCCTTATTTGACTTCTTAATAATAATAATCATAAAAATAAAAAAATGGAAGTCCCACATTGGAGGTTTTACAAAATTTCCTTCTCCATGACTCCTATATAAAGGGGTCCTCTCTCCCTTCCAAAACACACCATCCATCAATTACACAAAACTCAAAAAAAAAAAGAGAAAAGTGTAAACTTAACTGCGGTTCTAAAAAAGAAGCTGCGGTTATAGTTAAATTAATTTTCTTTTCCCTTCTTTTGGGGAAAAAAGGAGGCATTCGGGAGAAGGGCGCCCTCGGTCCACGATATTCCAGGTTTTTATTCCTTTCCTTCTTTAATTTTTATTTTGTGTAGTAAATTAGTAGTTAGTTTATAATTAAATTAGCATAATTAGTTAGTTAGTTTTTTTAAATTTAGCATAATTAGCATAATTTTAATTAGTTAATTTTAGCATATTTAGTTAATTAGTTAGTTAGTTTTTAATTAGTATAATTTAGTATAATTAAATTAGCATAATTAGTTAGTTAATTTTTAATAAGTTTGTAATTAACTTTTCAAATTTAAGCATGTCAATAGTAAGTAAGCCTGGTAATTAATTAATTAGCGCGTAATGAATTAAATAACATTAGTAATTAGATAAATTAGTAATTAACTTTCGTAATTAATTTTCATATTTAAAATTTAGTAAATAATTAAACTAATTTAAATAATTTGTACTTAGATTATGATAATTAAATTTAACTTTTAACTTTTAAATTTAATAATTAGCTCGTGAGTAGTAATTAAGCCTATTAATTAATTAGCATGTGACGAATTCAAATAAAATTTTGAGTATTAGATTTAGATTAAATGTGATTTAAAAAAAAAACAAAAAAAAACAAAAAACAAAAAAACAAAAAAAACAAAAAAAAACAAAAAAACAAATAGAAACCTCCTCCTCCTCCTAAGACAGTCACCGAAAGGGCGTTGTAGGGGTGCTAAAACCTTCCCAACACGTTACCAACTCCCGAACCCATCTCCTGGTAACACGACCACATCTTAACTACTCAAGGTAGAGGGTATCCAACCGTACCCCAAAAACAGCTTGGTGGCGACTCTGATATTTTATCATTTGGGTTCGGCCCGGACGAAAACGAGTGATAACAACCCCCCATAGGATGCCACCCTTCTAATTTAAATATGACATTAAGCTCAAATGGTGCTGCGAGGTCCAAACTAAAGGGACTACTCGATGGGGTGCAAAGATCAAGAAATGCATGTAACCCCTCAATCAAGGTCTTGGTTTCCTCTAAAGACTTTAGCAAGGTGGGAAATCCACTCCCATAGAGATTCAATCTATGGAAATAGCCATAGACATCCCCACGGATAGCCTTCGCTAGGTCTTCAAAATTGGCCTCACTAATAGTGGAGCTCTTTAAGACATCCACCTCATGTGTCAATCCATTTATAGTGGAATCTAATCCGTTAATACCCTCTAATGAGATAAGAGGATCATATATATTTAAATAATAAGCATCGAGCGAATGACTATCACCTCCACAAGCATTACGAAACAAAAAGGGGGTGGAAGCAACATAATCATGTATTGCACCATAAAAATTTGAATTAGAAGTAGAGACACCCATATACATGTGGTGGAGTTGTTCAATAGTTATGTAGGTCCCGAAGTGAGTCTAAAGGGGGGTAAATAGACTATTTTCACGAAAACTAAGACTGCAAGCTGGTAAATGAATTTTTAGAGTTGACAATGCAGTAGATATTGATGGAGAAGACGACAATATGGTATAGGAGTGATTAATAAATACCTAACAAATCTGAGATCAGAGTTAATGCTTTAGCTAGGATAGATCTCAGATATGAAGTGAATATTCCTACAGATGTCAATATGAAAGATTGACTCCATTTGGAATGTTTTAAGATAGTGGTTGATTGCGGAAAAATAACACTGAGAGTAGACTAGTTGCTTGTATTGGATCTGTTTGAACAAGAGTGCATGATTGATCGTTCAATGTTGTTCTTGATTTGGGATCAACACGGCGCACAGAACTTGAAAGAATTCTCTTGTTGTCTCTTTCTCTCTCTAACATTGAAACTCTCAAGTTTATTCTCAAAAGTTATTTCTTTAATGCATATCAAAATCTTATATCTTGTGTTTTGTGTGTTCCACGCTTTTTGAGAGAGACGTTGTACATATTTGTCATTTTATGTATGAGAGATATATTTTAAGTTTATAGAGCTCATGCGCCTTGTCATCCATCTCGACAATCTGACTTCTCGCCACTTGAAACGCGGAAGTACAGTGGATGGGTTGATCTGCTCTGATTCGACAGATCTGTTGCCCATGCTAGTTTAGTTACATGCCCATGCTGATACAGTTGATCTTGGTCGTTCATTCGTTGATGACAGTTGGAAGTCATTAATGCGACATTAAATACGCTCAACTGCTTTAGACGGCACAGGTTTATTGTACAAACCCTAGCTGATGATTTCGCTAAGTGGAATGCTTAGGGTTGTGAGTTGGCCTCGAAGGTATGTGCCTCGAAGGTTTGATGACTCGAAGATTTGCCTTGAAGATTTGGGTATAGCCTTATTTCAGTTGTACGATGAAACTTCGGGCTTCAACAACATCAGCTCCTACGAGTCTTCGAGGCTAGTAGTTCTTAGATGAAAACAGGCTCACTCTATAATGTTGTCTTCGACTCTACGAGTCTGCGACCTTCGCAGAGGTGCTTAGAGTGGCATCGTTACAAGCGTATTGAGTAACTATATCTTTGAGTTTCCGAGGATGATAGAACACATATTGGCTTAAGTTTAATGATTCACTCTATGTTTAGTGAGACTTCGACTCTTCGAGTCTATAACTCATTGCTACGACCGTTTGAGTGACTCTCATGTAGAATGCATATAACCTTTATCTGTTGACTTAGCTGCGAGTCTTTAACTCAGTTTGCTTTGGATGACTAAGTTGTTCTTCAACCTTTTCATTCTTTTGGCCTACGAACGTTTGTTAGGTCTTCGACCCTGCGAGTCTTTGACTCTATGAGTCTCCGATTCTTATTGACGAGTACTTAGTCTGTCTTTTGACTTAGTGCAAACTGAGTCTATGTTCCTACGAGTCTTCGACTCTACAACCCCGACTTTTCAGCTACAGTTCTTTAGCTATAAGTCTGTGAGCTTTGGTCTTGTTCATTGACAATTTCTTTTGATTAACTGTCTACGACTCTTCGAGTCTCAGTTATAATTACTTTTGTTAGTTACATTGTGAGACTTAAGCTCTTCGACCTTTGACCTTCAAGTCTGCGAGTCTCCATACGATTTGCTAATAATAGATACTGCTTGCGACTTCAACTCTTCAACCCTATGAGTCTACGAGTCTACTTATCAATTTATATTCTGTCAATTATCATTTAGGGCATCTCTGGGGACTCTCCAATTTCACACACTTTGGGTCTTTGAGTCAGTTACAATTCTGTCACTTTTTAGTTATAACTCTTCGACTCTGTGAGTTAGTCTTTTGTTATTTAGTGACAGCTTACTGTTCTTTGAACTTTGATTCTACGACCCTAATACCTCCCGATCTTCGAGTCTCCACACTTAGACTATTATTAGCAACTTCACCAAATCATGTGATTCCCAACAAGTTACCTGCAGGCATCTTTTAGTCTCGTGCTCCCACCACAAAAGAAACAAACAATAACCGACATTTTAAAATATAAAAAGAATGCACTATCGGCTGCCACAGTCAAATATTAAAGGAAAATAAAATAAAATTAGAAAATAAAACAAAATCAAGCAAATAAAAACAACAATCATCTATATACAAAGAATATATACAAAAATAATTACAAAAATGTATATATAAACACTACATACAAAAGCCCTAACTAGT